>VZTB01001863.1:303415-544560 GCA_013397245.1 Thryothorus ludovicianus
TCTGCGCGGCGGGGGTAGCGGCGGGGGCCGGGCGGGCCGGGCTTCTCCGGGAGAAAAAAGCGCTCTACCCGTGACACAGTCCGTGGGTCTTGTGCTGAGGAGAATCCCTGTGAAAAACATCACGATCCCTTGCACTGTGAGTTAGAAACACTGACAGGCTCGTAGAGAGGCTATCTCAGTGCCTCAGGTTTCTGTTTGACTCGAGAACAGACCACTGAGAGGGGACCTCACTGATGTGTATAAATACGTAAAGGGGTGCCAAGAGGATGGAGCCATGCTCTCCTCGGTGGTGCCAACTACTTGGACAGGAGGCAATGAACAGAAACTCATGTCCAAGAAATTCCACCTGAATATGAGGAAGAACTTTCTGTGCAGAGATTACACATTGGCACAGATTTCCCAGAGACGTTGTGAAGTCTCCCTCACTGCAGGTTCTCAAGAACTTTCTGGACACAATCCTGTGCCACATGATCTGGAATAACCCTGCTTCAGCAGGGAGGTTGGACCAGATGACCCACTGTGGTTGCTTCCAACCTGACCTATTCTGTGATGGAAGGAGTGCGGCCACTAAGAGTTAGTGTAGGTCAGAGCAATATCAAATCGAAGGTACCTTCTTTACACTTGTACCTCCTTTGCTCCTTGCATGTCTGAAGCTACTTGGAATTAAGTGGCTTTCTGTGTTTGTAATCCTGTTATGTGCAAATCAGAGAGAAGGTTTAAGATGGAAAGAAAGTACTGCAGCCATAATACTACATAGGTACGCTTCAGTACCTGGTGACACCAAGTGACATTGAGGGATCATATTTCATCATAATACAGTATCAAATAGCTCTTCCTAGACAGGTTTTTGTCAGTCAGACTTAGGAATTCCATGGTAAACTCAGACCCTTTATTTCAGTACATCATTATGAGAGTGTTAATTTAATTTTAAACCTTGTTATGAACATTGTTTTTGTTCTGCTGTGATTTTGACAAAAAAGTCTCTCACATGTGCACTCACAAAGCAGCAGAATCCTTGGTCAAATGCCAGAAGAGTAATATTTCATTAAAATTATACTAAACATAGAGGAAGCTTTCTAGGTGAGAGGACAAAATGCAGTTTTAAAAACAAGATTGACTGTCTTTTGAATGCCCTTCACTTAATGCCTTTCACACTGAATTTAATCACCTGCACCCCGATTTGCAGCGTTCCTGCATGGTCTGTGTAGAGGTGAGAGAGTCTGTAGCTTCAGTGGGATGGCTAATCCATGTCATACATCACAGTCAGCTCACAACATGAAGACTTTAAGGGAGAAAGTCTCTATATAGGAATTCCACCCGTACTCCATCCTCATGGTATATATATTGCATCTGATTCTCAGTCTAATGAAAACTTACCTTCCTTTCACTTCCCAAAGGTAAAACTCACAGTGTAATGGGTTTTTGCACTAAGAAACTTACGGTACTGAAGTTTTCTGAACTCAGTTATTCCTCAGCGTATTTCAAAACTCTTGAGGACATTTTCCTTATTAATGGTGCCTCCATATAGAGGCTGACAGTGAGAGAAGATGAAATATATTTATGCTGCTTCTCTAATGTTGGAGTATTAAGAATTTCTGATTCATGGCACTGGACATTATGTGGTCACATGGCTGTGCCTCACACTTTAAATGCTGAAAAATAAAGAAATCATGTTGCAGTTTCTTGTAAGACAGTGCTGGTTTGTGCACAAGCCTTGCCGGCACACACATCTCTGCATGTTCAATCAATTCACAAAATCTGTTAACATGCTAGTCCCTTTGCTAATACCAATTCAGTACTCAAAATGTATTTTAAAAAATCCCTTGCTGCTTTTCAAAGATATTTAAATAAACCTAATAAAGTTGTATTGATGTCTCTGCCAAGAAGGACAGGATAAGATATTTAAGTATTTAAAAAATGCTGTAAGATTTTTCTGTGTCAAAGTAGTGATTTCTATAGGACATTTTATTAGTCATCATGACTCTTCAGATTTCAGGATTTCAGTTGAGCTGATTAAGATGTATAATTTTTGCAATTCAGAGGAAGATGTTTTTCCCTTCCAGGCACCTGAAAATAACTGAGAGATACTGGGAGAATATGTTCTCCCAATCTTCTCCAAATGAAGTAACTTTAATGTATTTCTGTCAGTTCATTGGTATATTAAGTTTTATTTCTTTAGCTACATTTCTGTAAAAACAAGCAGCTAAAAAAACCTTCTCAAATTATTTGAGGCTTTATTTCAGCTCCAAGTAAAGGGAAAATAGCTCTACATGAATAGTTAATATTTTATTTTGGGCAATTAATGCAATGGTACTAAATTAAGTTTTAATTCAGTTTGTGGGTTTTTCAAAAGAAACCCCAGAGGGATGGGAACAATGTTTTTTGGGGTACCAAATTACATTTAGAGTTGTCTGTCTAAACCATACTCAGCATCAGTTTCATAAAGCTCTGGAAAAAAAAGAAATTATGCTAGAGTGTTGATTTCCTTCAGATTTGAAAAGACAAGGTCACATCACCATTAACAACCCCCCTGAAGTCTGTAGCTGTGATCTATTCTGTCATTCAGTTACCTTGGAAAAAGCCACAGCATGGAGCAAACAGACTGGTTTGCTTTAAGTAACTTCTTGCCTTATAATTTCATCTGAATTGCAAAGTATATTCCAGACAGAAGAGATCTGTGGGATTTTCACAATTTTTATGGTACAGAAGATTCTGATTTTCTTTATTTTACTATATTTTTAATGTTTTTCACAGATGAGCTGAGCTCCTGGATACAACAGTCTTTCAAGCATTATATTACACAAGAAGCTAAGCAACACTTCAGTGACTATGACAAAGATGGTGATGGATTGGTGTCTTGGAAGGAGTATAACTTGCAAATGTATGATCGTGTAATTGATTTTGATGAGAACACTGTCCTGGAGGATCAAGAAGAAGAGTCATTTCGCCAGGTAAAATGTTTCAGCAGCAGCTCCTGTGAGCTGTTGGCCAAAGGCAGCAATATTTGTTTATTGTGATGTAACAAGATGGGTAGAGAAAGCAGAGCAGCTGACATATGGTTAACTCTTTGTGCTATCTGAGATACGGGAGTAATTAAGGGAAAGTAGTGGAGTATTAAAGCTGCTACTTACAAAATAAAGACACAGTGAAGTGGTACCTCCTGAGTGTATTTTGCTGGCTGAGTGGAGCATAAGTCTATTGACAGTCTTACAGCAGAGCATGGTCTCCAGCCACCATCTTAAACCCAGGCTGCAATCCACTGGGTGAGGTCTGCAGCCTGACAGGGTCCTGCCCTCAGCAGGGGCCAGCACCACTGGGGCTGGAGGAGGAGGAAGCTCTTTACCCCCTTGTTTGCACTATTCCAGCCATTCTTTCAGTTACTGCTCAAGCACTTAATGTGGGCTGTCACTATTGCCTGCTGTAACATTGCCTGTCCTTTAGAGACCCACAAAGAAAGCAACAGCAATTCAAACAGTTTTAAGCAATGAAAATGCAACTCCCATAGCTAAAAATGGATGTTTAAACACAGAAGTTGCATGTGAGTCACATCTATGAAAGCAGATGCTTAAGCAGGGAAAGGGGCAAGAGAGGCAGGGAGAAGAGGTTCACCAAGAACCACCACATAGCAAAACTTGTTTCCTTTCAAGTTCCACATTTATAAGTACATGTAAATGTTTCCCAGAAAGAGAATAAGTGTGATTTTAGACTATTCTGTTCAGAGGTTTATTTTTTATGTGAGGATTGCTTTGTCATTTCGTAAAGTAGTAGTAGATAATATAGGATGTTAGCAGAAGCGAAACTAATACAGTGAATAGAGGATTTTGCACACTGAAGAAATTAATTGTAAAGCTTGGAATGTTACATAACTGAATAATTGCATAGCATTTAAAAGCCACAAGGCTTGCAGAGGAACTTCCAGTCAAAACATTGATACCATGTTTGAGACATTGCCATCACAGATACATAGAGAGCTATAGATAAACTGGGATAGAACTGCTTACTTATGTTATGACTTGACTGCTTGCTGGGTTTTCCTGCCTGCTGACTTCTCCAAGGTAGATTGTAAGTGAGCAGCATTATATATATATATGTATTATATATATATATATTATAAGCATCACAGGTCAGCCACCTTCATCATTTTCCTTATGTTTGCAAGTTAGTGGTCCTGCTCTGATCAAGATGGAAGAGTAAGATACAGTTTAGAATTGACCTCAGGTAACCACAGGAATTTACCAGAAGGTGGCGGCCTTATTCATCACTTCCCAAAAAACACCGGAAAACTTACTTTCTCCCTCAATGGTTCAAGCTTGCATTGTAATATAGCACTTTCTATAATCTTTCTGGATTACGTTCCTAGTTAAATTCCCAGCTAAGGTCTAAGAGGACATTTAACTATTTTGCATAATAGTTAAAATCTTACACTTAATTTCTTACATTACGCTCTGTTCATCAGGTTAGCCTGATTTTGAGAGAAGTGTCAATAGGTAGGATATAAACCAGAAGTACAATTTCAAACAGTTATTTGTAAATATATTGTTATATAAACACTTTACAAAGTGTTCATGATTTCTATTTTGCTGGCTACTCCCATACCCAGATCACTCACACCAATAGCCCAGCACACCTAAAAATGGGATTCCAAGATTTTTATAGTTCACATCATGTGCAGTTTGAGCAGTGACCGATTGTCAGTGGTGTGGGTCCATATTTTGTACAAAATGAAACATGAAAAAAAAATAGGAAAACTTTGCACATCTGGAAGACAGAAATAGGAAGTGCAAGACATTCAGAAATAAGAACCTGCCTGCTTATATCAGATATTATTTCTTTTTTAAAGGCATGCTGATACATATACTTAGAATAGATTAGAGAAGTGACTTCTGTTTAAAATTATTACATGTAATGGACAGCAGTCCTGTAGTAAAGGAGTCTGGCCTTAAAATGGCTTCAGAAAAGACATCTTACATATATAATCTTTAAAGACCTCCTCTGAACTGGAGACAGCCCTTGACATAAATAAGATATAGATTCAGAAGGTTAAGTGTCCTTAAAATGTAAATTTTGGAATTTGCAATGGCTGCCATTAATTATAATCATTATACTTCACTTTGTTATTTTGGGAACTGGTGACTTTTAGAAGAGGATGCACATATGAAAATGAGAATTCTTGGTGTTTTCATTATCTCTTTTACATGTGTTTTAAATCGCTCCTTAAATTGCAAAAAGCAGGGGGTTTTGTGATTCTTAGAATAAAACCACCTCAGTTAAAAATTTTGTTCTTATTGCTCTCAATGAACTGTTTTTAGTGAAAATTTAACATCAGTATGAGTAGAGAATGTGAAACAATATCCTAATGAGCTTACAGACAGCTACTATTATATTGTTTTTCCTTTCCTGTAAGGGCTCTAACTAAATCTATTTTCTAAGCTTCATTTAAAGGAGAAAAAACGTTTTGAGAAAGCTAATAGAGATGATGTTCCTGCTCTAAATGTGGATGAATATATTGCGTTTGAACATCCCGAAGAAGTGGAGTACATGACGGTAGGATTTAGGGGAGCAACTTTATCAGCCTGTGTGTGTAGATCTTTTCGAAGTGTGTCCTTAGCCCCAGGACCACAGGAAGTGGAGCAGTTATGGATATGGCTTGGACAGCCCAAATTAAAAATCAGGTAATGTCTTGTGCATCCAGTGCTGGAGGTCAGGGGCTGGAAGCAGGAGTTCTATGCTTTTCTTTGAAATCTGTTTCAAGAACTAGAATTGCACAAGTGTCCCCAACTTTGGGGAGTGGACTGACTTAGCCACCTCTCAGCTCTATTAGGCTGCAAATCCATCAATGAGATTTTAGCTTTTGGTTTTGGCTCTCTGGTGGACAAAAGACCAACCAGTTCTCCTAACAATTCAGTTAAGCTGCAGAAATAGAAATTTGTGAATCCACCAGATGAGAAAAGAAAAATTAAATTAAATGATGGAGCTTTGTACATATTCATGTTTCTCAGCTGCTTTTGCAGTTTTGAATTGTGTTGAAGGACTCCAGCTCTATGGACAACTTTTAGATTTGGTTTTCCTGAAATCTGACATTCTGAGCTCTTAAGGACAGAGCTGTTTTATTGCACATGAAGCAACTACTGCACTAGTCTGCATAAAACAGCACTAGTCTGCATAAAACACAAAAAGAGATTTGAAATGAGGAAGTCTTTCATTTAAGGAATACATCATCACTATAAAATGATTCAGTGCTGTTTCTCTTGATCATGAGTTACTAATTTTGCTCTTTGTATGTATACAAAAGGACTTTGTCATTCAGGAGGCTTTAGAAGAACATGATAAAGATGGTGATGGATTTGTTAGCCTGGAAGAATTCCTTGGTGATTACAGAAGAGACCCAAGTAAGGAAAAAAGGGAAGGGGCATGAAAGAGAGAACTAGCAAAAGCATTTGGAATGGGGAGAATTGGATGCACCTTTATTTTCAGCTTTTCACACTTACACCTACAGATTCTGAGTAAGATTTTTTGTCTTGGAATAATTCTGTTTTCTGGAACTGGGCATAGTAGTCTCCTTATTTCAGATTGCCCCTTGTGTATTTGCTGATGGTATGTGTGTAGCCCATTCCACAGTTTTCTTGCAAGTTGCTTTCTGTTTTTGGAAAGACTGAAGCAAATTCCTGACCACAAAGGATGCAGCTGAAAAAAGGTGCAGCCATATTTGCCAGCTGAACACATCTGCAGATCCTGCTAGCAGGAATGTGAGGGTAAACTGCCCTGGCCTTGATCAGCCTGAGCAGGCAGCTGCCTGCCTTGCTTTGGAAGGACTGAGCTGAGTGTATTGTGAGAGGGATGGAGGGGAAGTGTAAGGAGTCTCTTCACTATTCCAGGTATCAGAAGCCTGATGGCTGCATTCACCCTTTGGTTTGTTTGGGTTTGTTCTTTTCCAGTCTTGCACTTAAACTTGATCTGTTCCTTCTTTAACAAGAGAAAGGACTCTTACCTGATGCTTATCAATATTTCTCAATTAATATTTTACAGACTATATTTGATTTGCTAAAAGCTAGGGCAAATTATTCTTCCTATTCCAAAAAACCCAGCTACTTCAGTGTGGGAAGTCTGCTTGGCCCAAAGGAGTGCTAATTCTAAATGGCATCCTAGCTGGGGAGAATTATGTAAGCCACATGAGGATATGGAGAACCAGGGGAATAATCTGTTTTTCTTCACTCTAATTAGCCACCTGGAATTTCATGTTTTATAACCATCTTTGTTTGTCAGAACCAGTAAAAACAACAAATCTCTGATATCTTTTCCCTACTCTAACATGAAAGAAAGCTTTTCCAAGCCAGTCTATAAAAAGTTGTTGGAAAGGAGTGAAATTGTTGTAATAGAGAAGATAACAGCTTTATCATTACAACTTGTTAGCAAGACTTGAGAATCAGCTGTGATTGTGGAAATTACTTCAGCTTTTCTCTCCTGCAGACAGTGTTCCTGCAGCACTCTTTAAAATGACGAACAGGCTGCATGGAGGCTCTGATTTCATAATTAGCTCGTGGTTTGGGGCAACAGTGTATGGTGAATTGTGACATAAAGGGAAAATCTCCTTGCAAAACCAAATGTTGGAAAGGAAGGAGAGATTTCACTTTTTCTTTTTTAATAATAGAATTGTAATTAATTTTGAACTGTTACTTACCTCCTTGTGATACCTGCTACTTTTGACTTTCACAAGGCTTAGAAAGCCAGTTCATGCTTGTCTGCAGTGTTTATAATTTTGATGAATTACTTCTCAATTCCTTGAGGAACGGGACAATTCTAAGATTACTGTAGGCTGCAGGATGCAATATCTGTACATCAGGTAAGTATAAAACAAGTGTGCAAATAAATACTGACAGTAAATGAAATTGCTTTCCCTACTTTCCTCTGCCCATTAAGGTTTGGTTTTGTTTTGTGACATCACTTTTATGTTACATTTTATAAGAGTAAGTGAATTTGCTTAGGAGAAAATATGAAAACCTCTGAAGAGTGGCTTGAAACTTAACTATTGTGTCTTACTAGCTGCAAGGGAAGATCCAGAATGGATACTGATTGAGAAGGACCGGTTTGTGAATGACTATGACAAGGATCATGATGGAAAACTCAACCCTCAAGAGCTGCTGTCTTGGATAGTACCCAACAATCAGGGTATTGCACAAGAGGAGGTCCGTGGTTTGACTGCTGGTTAGGTTTTAATTACTGCAGGAGAATTTTGAAGTATCACAACAAAGAGAGAGAAGCATTCAGATTTATCATGTCTTAGTTATTGAAAAAGAATATGAGTAGATCTTTGTATGTATTTTTAAGTTCTTTTCACTTTGACAAGGAATGCAGGTCTTTAATTTGCATTAGGCAAATGTGAAGTTCCTGTTAATTGTGTAAATGTAAATTAACAAAGTGCTTTTGTACATGTTTAAATAGCTTATATGCTTTGACTCAAGGGTACAGAATTTTATTAAGTAATTTTTTAGTTGTAGGTAAGTCTAATGAGATGCACTACCAAAAGAATCTGCATAATTTTGAAATAGAAATTGATTGTAATTCTTCTAACTGGATAAATCATCATAATTTGTAGAACTAAAAACTTGTTTTAAGTTCAGAAAATGGAAGTACTCTGTGATTCAAGATGGTGTAAAGCAAACTTTGATGATGCTAATTAAAATGGTTTAATCAGGGGTAGAGCAGCATAATAGCTTTTAAGTGGATTCTCATTTTAGCTTATTTGTTTGTGTCATTTTCCAGTCCCTGATTGCAGTAGAGAGGATTTCTGCCTTTATTCTAGTAACTTAGCTAAAATTTCCATGTTTTTGTTTTGGAAAATTTTGGTGTTCAGAATGGCAGGAACACTATGGCCTCATGTTCCTGGGGAAGAGAGGTACTTCCCTGTGTCAGACACAGCCCATGTGCTCCTCCCTGAGTGGCCCTGTGCCCTGCTGAGCTCTGGGGACAGCAGCAGCAGCAGCTCTGTGGGACCTTGTCAGACACTGAGCTGTTCTGGGAGTATTTCTGTAAATGGGGATCTGTGAACCTTGGCATGGCCTTTTCTGCCTGTGGTCCATTCTTAGTTCAGAAATAACACTGTTCTGGCATGAACTCTTTGTGCTGCTGAGTCGGTTCATACCTATGTTGGCTTCCTTGGTTTGGGATTTTTTTAGCTCTTCTTAGCTATCTTTCCAATTTTGGCTTACAGCAAGGCCATGCTGTAGTAATAGCTCAATTCTGCAACTAATAATTTGTTTTATTTGTTTCTCTAATGTGCTAGTTTTTTCGTTTGGGTGATATAAAGGCTTAGCAAAGTCACCTGTCCTAAAGAGAAGGTAGCATTGATTGCAGTCATAAACTGCTGTTTGGAGTCAGAGTATCACACTTCCATCACTTGCATTTCAAAATGACTTGAGAAACCTGGTAGCTAAATAACATAAAAATAGAAAAATTACTATCTATTCCATTTTCAGGAATTGGCATGTGTTGGCCAAGATGTTTGTCATATTAATCTTTCAGTTTTTGCCATGCAAAGTGCTTTTAAAAATCCTCTTGGCTGACGTTAGTCCCCGTTATTTTTGGCTCAGTTATATTAAGCCAAACCAATCAGGAAAAGTAGGAACAGAAGGATTCTCTAAATTACTGTGTTTGTAGATGTTCAGCAAATGAAAAAAAAGTCCATATAATACCAGGACTCCTATTTCTCAGAAATAAGAGATGCAGTAGAGCTGCTGCACAGCCTGTTAGCTTTGAACTATTACATACGGGTAAATGAGCTACAACAAAAATATTCTGCAACTGGTTCTTCATTGTACTGCTCAACTTCCCTCTTTTTGTAATATATAAATAAGCAAAATCAGAATTGTTTTAACTTGGTGCATGTGATGGTCTGTTTCTTTTATAGGCTCTGCATCTCATTGAGGAGATGGATTTGAATGATGATAAAAAACTTTCTGAAGCAGAAATTCTTAAGAACCAGGATTTGTTTCTTAACAGCGAAGCAACAGATTATGGTAGGCAGCTTCATGATGAACGTTTCTACCATGAAGAACTTTAGATTATTTATTTTGTAATCTTTTTTTTCTTCTCTTTCTTTCATTTGGAGCTTTTGTTAAAAGCACTCACCAGCTGCATTGCAAGTTTTTTGCTGTAATTACAATACACTAATGTTTGTGTAAATAATTTGCATTCAAAATTTAATTGCCCTCCTGCAAACTTCCTGGGCCTTTTCTGGCCTTCAAAATTAATCTGAAATACTTGCTATCAAAATAATGTAGTGTTGAGAAATAAATTACTTCAGGGTAGTACTGTATTGTGAAGAGTTGTTCTACTGTACTTGAAGAAAATGAAGAATCTAGATGGTTCTGAAAGAATGCAAAATACAGTAACTGAGACTACTATTTTTCTAATCAATTAAATTAGGGCAGAGAGTGGGGAAGGTGGGAGATGTTTAGAGTTAGTATTAACTGTGTTTTGTTTAATACCTTTCGAGGAATACCTATGTAAATGCCGCAATTGTTTAAGAGGTTTCTACTTGATTTTGAATGGTTTCTATACTGTGTTTTACTCTATCATAAAACTTGCTATTTTTGCATCAATAGACAAAAATTATTTTTAATGTACAGTTGTAGAGCATTAGCAATACAGTGGTATTTTACTGTGTTGACACCCTCTTCATTTGTTGGATTAAAACTTAAAACGTTCTATCTTTCTGTGTTTTGTACATTTATTTCTCACCTTGGGTTACCCATAGCAGCTCCCGGAGATGTGAGCAATATGCATAATGTCCAGTGTCAACATTCTTGGCTTTATCAGCCGGAGATGTGTCATCTTATCTGGCTGCTAAAGGAGATTCAAAAAAAGCAAGGTGTGCATTTAGCATTTTCTGGACAAGTTTGCAAAAGCAATTGCGTGTATTTTTTTTGATTTGTGGTATATGGAAGGCTAAAGCATCAAGCCATTACATAAATAATATTTGTAGTAATAACCTCTAAAAGTTAACCTCAGCTGAAGGGTCCACAAGTGAGTACTGTCCCATTTTGTGATTATTTGAAATAGTCTGAAGGGTTAATGGCACTACGGGTTCAGTGTAGGAAAGTCCAAATATTCACTTCTGTCTCCTGAAACAAATAAGCTGAATATTCCAGACAAAGACAAAGCCTCACAGAACAATTTGTGTGTAGTGTTCTAGTTTTTTTAAATTCCTACATAAATAACTCTTGTAATCCTCTCACAGTGTTCTCCTTGACTAATGTTTTCCTTCCTCCCAACTCTATTGAGTAAAAGCAGCTAGTTCTGCCTTGTTTTTTTCCCAGGATACCACTTCTTAATTATGCTCAGAATAAATGGAATTCCTTTCAGTGCTGATGTGTCACAAGTAGAAGGTCAGAAATTTTGATTCAGAGCAAAACCATGTACACCATATTTTTAGATGTCATAGCAATAGAAATTAAAAGCACTTTTTCAGTTTTAGTGGTTGGAATTTTTTCTACTCGTTATTTTTTCATGTCAATTCCTTGGGAATATGAGTACAGCTCTTGCCATAGTGGTGATGAGATCTGATTAAAAAAATAAAAAAGTCTAATAAATCCAGTGTGCCCAAGAATATTAAAACAAACAAAAAAATTATAAACTGGTGATGTTTCTAAATGAGCACATATGCAGAGTATTGGCTAAAATATGCTGAAGGAAGCAAAAGTGTTGCCTCCCATGGTGCTAAACAAGTCACTACTGCTGAAGAAGGGACATTTGGTCCAGAGGCAGACCTGCTGCAGATGGTATGTTTGGGACACAGATCCAAAGGACCTTTTGAGATATAGAAACCTCCTCAGCAGCACCAGCATTGCCTGCTTGGCTAATGAATGTGCAGTACTTGTCAGTGATAAGTGATTTGCTTTGAATTAAGGCATGGAGAATTAAGCCAGTGTATTGATAAAGCATTCAAAATGTGTCAATTAAGCCAGTGTATTGATAAAGCATTCAAAATGTGTCAGAGAAATAAAGAACATCTTTCAGCAGGTACCTGAATTAATGACAAGAAGAGCGGGATAAAAACCCAAATAATTTCATTTTCTTTTTCACAAAGTACTTCTACTTTTCTCCCAAGAGCAACCTGATCCTGTTTATGCTCCTCAAAGCCCCAATGAATTTATACTTTTCCACAGCTACCTTTTTCCTTTTTTTTGCCTTTGAAACATTTTGAGGGGTAAGGATAGTTTAAACACATACCAAGCACAAAAATACCCCACATTTCTATGATACAAACAATTTTATTATATACAAAGTATCACAATGTTAATTCTAGAGGAAATCCATTCACATTCTTTATGATTGTGGCAAAGGCAGATGATCTTTCTCTTGGGTAAAACAGCAAAACAGGGTCCACATTTCAGTGATGGCCTCTATTAGAAACTACTATGAAATGCTAGATAAGAGGTAAGGACAGAGCCTGTGCAATTTATATAATGGATTTTACTGAAGCAGAATGCCAGCAGGATTGTCTTGCACTGTGAGACTGCTTTTGGAAGCTGTTCCAGCAGCTCCCTCTAGTAGGAGCAGAGGAAGTTGAGATTCAGAGCTGAGCAAAGCCCTCCTGGAGGGTCTGAGCCATGCTGAAGCAGCCGCCAGCCTCAGCCACGATGGCCAATGGCAGCTGAAACAAACCAAGCCAGGTGTTCAGAGGCTGCAGTTGCTGTTTCCATGGGAACAGAGACTGGCTCCTCACAGAAGGCAAGGTGATTTCAACATTTTTAATGGGTGTGATTTGGGATAATTTGCAAGTCCCTGACATTTCCTGCATGGAAATTCAGAGATCCATTTGTATGGAATTCAGCAGCTGAACCATGTCTATTTTAGCCATGGTTTTCCTCTGGCAGTAGTTTCCTTGCTGCTACTGTCCCCAGGCTGTGCTGCTCAGATAGACACCAGAGGCTGGGCTGTTGAAGTTTGGACATGGCTGCAGTGCAGCAGTTGTTTGGAAGCTGTATCTCAGATGTAAAGGTTCTAGAGGCTGGGGAGGACTGAACCAGTGCCTTCCAGTCTCCATTGGCATTTCCCAAACCGCAATTGAAAGGGACAGCAATATACCTGAGGATTTCTGAAAATTGCAACCAGCTCAACAACAGGTTACCTGAGTATTCTGCATTTCTTTATATTCTGCCTTAATACTTTTCATAGACTCCCTTATCCTCTTGCTATGTAGAATAAAAGATTTGCTGTTTACTTGATCAGACTCCCCAAAATCAGAAACATTTCCTCTGAAGAATGACTTGCTTGGCATCCTGGATGAGCTCAAAAATGTTTGCAGATGCTATTTTCATATTTTGCCTGCTGTCAATTCCAAACCTGCCACCCAAATCCCTGATAAAAACCTTTGCTCAAAGTAGTATATAGTTAAAAATTAAATGAAACTTCCATTGTAAAGAATAAGAAAATTTGAGGGGTTTTAAAATAATAATTTTTTTAAAAATCAGACTTATCGTCACTTTTCACTACAGAATGGGTTAAAATGGTACATTCTGCTGCTAAACAATTTAATTACTGAGGAATAAACCCTCAGGAAGTGTGTTCTTTGCCTTAGCAAACAGAACACCTATTTTTAACCTCTAAGAGCAGTGATGGAAGGAGATGCAGTGGCTGTCAGGAAAGAGTTCCACTTAAGGCTCCTTGTTGATGCTGCTGAATTTTTGAGACAGCCTGTCAGGTGTCATGGGTTGCAGTGTAAAATATAATCATGGGTGTGTTATTCTATTACCATCCCTTAGAACTGGAATGGGGATAGTGATGTGATCTTCTGTTGATAAGACAGCTGATAAGAAACCATCAAGAGCAGTTTCCTTATCTCTTCCACAACCCATCCTCCCTCCAGGGATAGGTCTTCTGCTAATGGGCCATTAATACACTGATAAAATTCCATCATCCCATTGGGAAATGCTCCAGCCAGGGAGGGGAACCGAGCCCCTCTACCTGGATAAAAACCTGAGACTTGGAACACCAAGTCAGCCTTTTTTCACTGGACTCCCAGAAGAAGAACAGTCCCATCTATCACTACTGGACCTTCAGCGGAGGGTTGCACCTTTTCTCCAAGATCACTGCTTCAACAGAGCCACAATTGATACTCCAAGAGAACTGCAGCCACCATTGCAAGTAGACTGCTGCCAATACCCTGACCAACAGGGTGTCAGGTTGTATTCTGACTCTGTCAGTGATTTTCTTTTTTCCTTATTGCATGCATTTTGTTTCCATTTTGTTTTATTTTCCCTTTTCCTAATAAATTATATTTCTGACTTAGAATGTCTCACTAATTTTGCTTCTCAAACCAGAACACAGGTCAGGCTAAAATCCCCTTTGAAAGAGTGAGAAAGGGCAGCTGAAAGGCCCTGCAGGTGTCCAAAGCATCCTGACAAGTCTCAGCCCCTTCCTTGCCCGCTAAAATGCTGCTTCTTGGCTCAAATGTACTGCCATCACTTTTGCATGGAGAATTGCAGGACGCTCCGGGGGTTTCAGTAGATGGCATCACAGCATTCACAGCCTATCGAGGTTCAGTGACTTTGCTCCCTGCCTCAGCCCCACAGAGTTCCCTCCCAGGCTCAGCCTTTCTACACTTCATGGAAGTCTGGCCACACACATCAAGATATTAATCAAGATATCCTGAGATACAGCATTTCAGAACTGGGGGCCTTAATGTCCTGTTTCTATTTAGAGCAGAGGGGAATAGAGAATTGTGTCCTTCCTCTAAAGCCCTGCAAAGCCTAGCTACCCCTGCACGGCGCAGCAATCCCGGGACATAACCCAGTGCCACCAGCAAGCAGGGACCCAAATCTGTGTCATCAGAGCCAAGGCTGGGACTCACACCTGCTACTCTGACAGCTCATCGAAGTACCAAAGTGGAGACTGTGCTGTTCTGAGGAGCTCACCCACTGCACAGAGTAAACTGCCTGCGCGGATGGTGTGAGAGAGAGAGCATCCCTGGGAGCTGCTGGGGAAGTGACTGCTACACTGGAGCTCTTGGGTAGGATGGATGCAGGCAAAGAGCCCAGCCTGAGGTTCAGTCAAATAATTGGCTTTGTGGCTGGATGCTAAACTAAAAATAACACAAGAGTAGCATATCATTTTAGAGGGCTAAAATGCACTCAGTGCATTTTTATGAACCCCAACAGCAGCAAAGATGGTTTCAAAACATAGCTGTAACTTGGAAATAGTAACAGGAAACATTTAGGTTTAGAAGGACTGAGATAAAACATGCTAAAATAGATAATTTTCTTTTTTGCATACAGCTCAAGTATGACTAAGCACTCATGTCCTCAAAATACATTTTTTCAAGGAATTTTCCCTTCTGGGAGAAAGCTTCACTCCTTTCCCCTCAACACTGTCTGTAAGTGAATCTTCACATTTCTCCTTCTCCCACTCTCATGCAATGATGCTTTCTTCCTGCTACACCACTGGCTCTCTGGACTCTTGTTTGCCCTCCTCTGCTTGCACTTCATTTTCCCTCACAAAGTCCCTGCATATTCCCTGTCTTCTTCAGGCCATTAGGAAGGAACCTTGTAAATTCTTTACAACACCAGCTACAAATTGCCCATGGAGTGAGTAGGGGTAATTGCAGACCCCAGCTCCTGCAGAGCTCTCTGAGCAGAGTCCTGAGTCCTGCTGGAGCCCAGGGAAGTTGCAAGGCTTCCCCGCTCTGGAATGATCTGCCTGGTGGCTGCTGCTGTGGGACAGCAGGAAAACAGCAACACCCAGAGCAGCATCAGTCGATTGGAGATCAGTAAGTCCTGATGTGTTCTTAGTGTGGACAGACAGCTTTTGCATAGGCAACTACCACAGGACTATTTTTTCTTTTCTTTTTTTTCCTACCCCAAAAATACCAATGAGTATTTAAAAACAGGTATTCAAGAATGCTTAAAACATCCTAAGGAGGTAAACAGGGACAACCTCACCTGGAGGACAGGAGCTTTGGAGAGAGTTTCAGGGAAGCTTTAGAAGTGTTACCCTGTGCTCAGGTATTTGCAGCTTTTATAACTGGGGGAGTTGATTTGAGGAGCGGCCTGAAATACCTGGTGTCAGCAGGGTTCTGGGTGTGGTCTGGGTGCTGCTGCTTCACAGGCCTCACTCAGGTCCTGGTGCTAACAAACTCTTAGCTCTCATCTTTTTCAAAACTTTGGATTTTACTTCTAAATTTCACATATCTTGCATATTCATATGAACATTTATATGAGGGCATGCAAATCAGGAGTGTTCTCTACATCGACATCCAGGCATCTAAATATGTGCAGACACCTGCACACTTCTCAGGGTTCTTAATTTAACCTGAGTCCTGAAAAGCCTTTTCAGCTGCAAAATGCAGCTTTGTGCTAAGCTTCCCATGTGCAAAGGCATGGGCCTCTGCCAGCCCCAGAAGGTGCTGCAGAAATGGGGCACCCATGTTTAGTTTGCTTCTTTTTCTTTGCAAGATCACAGCATTAGAGAATAGCTTATCTCTGTGTATTGTGCTGGTTTCCTTTGCACTGTAATTGTTCCCTCTCCTGCAGCTGATCAAATCATATCACTGAACTTAGTGCCTTTTTTTTTCCCCTGCTCTATTTTTTTCCTGTCCGCTCACACACACCCATAGCAAGGAGCAGCCTGACACCATTTGACATCTCCTTGCTTCCTCATTTCAATATTAACTGTTTACCAGAAGAGAAACAGGTTTGAGGTGCAAGTGCTGAGCACTTGCATGTTTCTGTGTGTGAGCAGCAGCTCTTTTGTCCTCTCTCCTTCACAGCCACAGGTCATTTCTCTGAGCTGCCTGGAACAGCCCCATGCTATTGGTACCAGCCTGACTTCAGGAAGGACAGGTTGTAGATGTGGATGTGCTACACTCTGTGCTTGGGCTGAGGTGCAGTGACAAGGCTCAGAGCTGTGTCTGCTGCCACTTTCACCACACAACGGACCTGCTGAAGGATTCCTATCCCTCCACAGAGCAATAATAATGACCCAGCTGCAGTTTAAAGATGCTTTTTGGGTAAGTGAGCATTTACTGTGTTTCCTATATTCAACGTATCTGTATTTTAAAATCTTTTAAAATACAGGTTGGTTCTTGATTAGTTTAAAAGTAATTTAATGCTGTTCTGTGATATAAATTTAGTTTTGTAAAAATCAAAATTTGTCCCCAAGCAAAATCTGTGTTTGGCAGTGTAAGTGTTTGATCCTGGGCAGAAGGATGCAGTCCCTCTAAAACCACTGACATTCCCAGTTCCTATGCTAAGGCCAGAAACCACTTTTGAAAGGGACATGGATTTATCTGTCTCACACTGCTAAGAACCTGCTTGCAGTGAGTGCCCTCAGCGCTACAAGTGGCTCCCAGGGCAGGTGAGCTGTTGCTAATTATAGGCTGAATTCCCTCCTGTTTGGTGAAGAGCAGAGCCAGCAGCTGCAAGCAAAATACTCCAGTTCAGCTCTCTCTGGGTTCCCACCCTGCAGCCAAGAGCATTCCCAAGCATGCAGAGGCCAGAAGCTCTGAGGCAGCACAGGTAGAAAGGACCAACTGTGACACTCCACAGCTAAGCCCAACCACTCACTGCTGACCTAAAACTTGCAAATACTGAAATGAGGAGATCTGCTCCATACTTTTTATTTGACTTTTGTTTGAAAATCCTTTTGATCTCTTGTTTTCAAGTTCTTTCCCTGCAGTTACAAGGTAAAAGGACCTTAGTAATTTCCCTCACTATGGTAATCTGAGTTTCTCTTGCAATCAGAGAATGGAAGTTCAAAATCAAAATTCTAATTTTGTGGAGTTGAGTAAGCAGGATTTTATGTGGTTGCCTCTTTTCTGGGCAATCATTTATCCAGCAGCTAGGACTGACTTAAAGAATAACATGAAGACATATGAATCCTTCCTGCCATTGCCTGGCTATTCTTTCTGCTTGTGCTCTCTTTCTTCTCACCCACATTTCAGGGTAAA
The DNA here is from genome assembly GCA_013397245.1 of Thryothorus ludovicianus. Lineage (NCBI taxonomy): Eukaryota > Metazoa > Chordata > Aves > Passeriformes > Certhiidae > Thryothorus > Thryothorus ludovicianus. Next base: position 321,360 of record VZTB01001863.1, read on the forward strand.
CCCTCTCTTGGTAGAAAACAGAAGGGCAGAGGCAAAAACACATTTCAGTGAACCACCAGCTCCGGGCACTTCCAGGAAGCCCTCTCCACCCCCCACTGCAGTACTAGATTGGAGCAGTTAAAAAGAATAAAAATACAATGAGGAAATACAAAAGGCAGCCTTGATGTTAGGACTAACTGTGCATGACCACACCCATGCAAGATTCTCGTTGTTTGTGCACCCACTGTCAGCTGTGGGCCAGTGCTGCCCTGGGAGCTTCAGCCCTTTGCATTGCTCAGCATCCTTGGAAAACAAGCCACCATTTGGTATATTTACTTTTCAATGCCTTGGTCTTTAGGGAGAATAAATCAAGCTATAGGGGAGTAGTGTGAGGGTGATTAATGCCATCTGACGATCTGGTCAGGCTGGTTCTTCATGGCTCTTCTTCCCTAAACTCTCCTGCTCTTAGTCACATTACCGTGACTCAAATCCTTGCTTAGCTTTGAAGCTAACACCTTATTTAAAGGAAAGCATCTTTGGATTTTGTATTTTTTGGTTGGAAATGTATTGCCCAGCTTGATTAAGAGGGCAGGCATATATCTGGTTGCAGGATGGAAGCTTTAGCTATGCAATAAGTCTTTTAAAGTGAAAATTTACAGGATATTGCACAACACAGCACAAGTGTGCAGCTTGCCCCTCAGATCACAAGATCAGCAATTATTTTTGTGTTCATAAGGTTCTGTTGTGAGAGGAAAATGTATTCATGTGGTTTGCTTCAGCAAGCAATTATCTCCCATGTTTGGTATGTATATTGAGCAGAAACTGCCTTTCTGATTGACACCCAAAAGGTGTTTGTCCCATGGTGGGTGCCTCAACACAGAGTCCTGATCACAGATTGCTGTACTCCCTCCCTGTGCTTCACCCTGACAAGGTGTCCCTGAGCAACAGCTCCCTGCTCTACCATCACGAAACTTTTGGAAAAGCAGCGGTTTCCTCAGTACCTACCTCAATGTAAAATTTGTAAAGAAATCCTAGAAGCAGGAGATCTCCCCCAACTAGCAGAGAAAGAGCACCATTCATTCCTCCTCAAAGTTCTTCAGACTTCATATGAACAGGGTGTGCTGTCTTCCAGGAAAATGCAAACTATTCCTCATAAGTTTAAGTTCTATCCTCTCTTTTCCAAATGAATGTAGCAGTGATAGTACTATACTAAAACTTCCACACTTCGTTCAATTTTATTTTCTTTGTAGCGTGGCCTGAGCAAAAACCTGTGAATTTTTTAATTACAATTTTTATTTCTATATGCTCCACACTCTGTAATGGCTTAAGGGACAGTTGCTCAAAGTTTGCACTAAAATGTGCTTCTTAACAGAAGTTTTTTATCCTCTGGTAATATTTTTTTGAAAATGTTAGTGAGATGAAAATTCAGATCGGGTTTGATAGCCAGTGCAGGGCAGTTGCTAATGGATTAATATTCTGCTGGGCTGCTGTACAAGCCTGACAGATGTTACCTGTCTTCTCTGGCATCATATGAGACAGGTAGGGAAATTCCCATTTAAATAGGGAGTGAATATGTGGCACCAGCTGAGTTCCACCTTAACAGGGTTACATTAAACAGGCAGAGAAACTAAGTTTTTTTGTTACAAAAACCATTATCCAAGAAAATCTTCCCCCTGAGTCACAGAGTGTCTTTCTTAGTCTCATTCTGTTTTCTTGTGCTCATTGTTGCTTTTACTTTGCAATTTCTGTCATTACCTTTTCCTTCTATTTAGTCTCCCTCCAACCTGCTGCTCAAAACTGCAGCTGCAGCCCATTTTTTTATCATCAAAATTCTGTTGGAAGCCGGTTTTGCCATTAAGAAGAGCTAAGGGATCCGCTCAAGAGATCCAGTTCCTGGGGATAAAGTGGCAAGATGGATGATGCCAGATTGCCACTGATGTCATCAACAAGATCACAGCAATGTCGCCACCGACCAACAAGAAGGGCACACACAACTCCAAACAGGGGAAATTTCAGGAGGACACTGAAGTGTTTTTCCAGTTTCCATTAGAGTTTTTTGCAGTTTCCTAATGCTTAAAACGTATTTGAGAGCTCTCAGGTACCTGTTCTGTATTGCAGGAGGTGAGGAAGGAAGCTGGAATGGTTTAAATCATTGGTAGAAATACATGTTTAGGCTCCAGTCTCTTCGGGAGCGTGGATTTTTTTTTTAGTCTTCTTCAAGTACAGACAAACCCATCTGTGGGGTTGTATTTGCTCAGGGACCATGGCTGTACATGTCTTTCTTAGTATCATTCTGTTTTCTTGCACTCATTGTTGCTTTTACTTTGCAATTTCTGTCATTACCTTTTCCTTCTATTTAGTCTCCCTCCAACCTGCTCCAAATGCAGCTATTTCTGGCCAAGAGGTAGGAAGTACTGGCACTACTTCCTGTCTTTGCCATACCTACCTGGGAACAGGGAATGAGGAAAACTTTCAAAGGAGCTGGTTGGTTTTGGGGCATACTCAAAATGCCCGGAGTTGAGTGGGAACAAATCTATTCCCTCGGACAGCTTTGAATCAAACTCAAGCAGCCAAGTCAATTCTGAAAATGTGTCATGGGCTCCTAAGGTACTCAGGATTTAAAAATAAATGCCCAAAGTGCGAAATGCTTGTTCCTTCTCAGCTGTGAGATGAGCTGGCGACTTGTGGATTCTCACAGCTCACATTTAAAAGTGTGAGGGAGATGTAGGCCAGCAAATACGAAGCAGGCCTTGAACATGAGCTGGCAGGATTTGCTCCCCTGCCCTGCTGTGGGCTGGTCCTTCCCACATCCCTGCCTGTGGACCCGTGGCTGTGGTCAGGTACTGCAACAGTGGGAGCCATGGAAGTGCTCCAGAAACAGGGACTGTTAAAAAGATGTTTAATGTCTCTTGCTTTGAGTTCAGGCTATGTTCAACCTCAGGTTCAGTGCAAAGTTGACTTTGTAAGCAAGCCTCTCAACACCTACTGTAGATTTTTCACACAATGGTCTGTTATATATCCCAAAAACAGATGTAATTAGCTTCACAAATAATTTAGCTCTTAATGAGAGTCTTTAACTGTGGAACAAGAGCTCTGTGATGATAAAAGTCAGAGTAAAGCTATTTCCTAAACTTATTAGGCAACGTGCTGAAGAAATACACCAGTTGTTTTACTCAAAATAGGAAGTTTTTTTTATACCAGGAGTTACCCTGCTTTCCTGTCGAGGTTGAGCTTTGCAAGGCCTGTTATTTTGCAGCAGGTCTGTGAGGAGGAAGTGAGACTGGGCAGGTTTGTTGGGAGGAAATGGAGCTGGGGAGACTCCTGCCAGCCTGGAACCTCAAGGCTGGGCTTGGGCAGGCAGGGATGAGGCAGGCAAACCTTCCAGCCTGGCATCCCAGTTTTGCAAGTGGATCTCAGCAAGTTTGATTTTAATGGCATGGCAGTTGTTGTATCTAACTCTACTGAGACAAGGCAGAATAAGATAAATCATCTCCCTGCATAAGAGCACACACGTGGGTTCTGCTGGCAGCATGTCCTGCATCTCCCTGTGCTCCAGAGGAATGGCCATGGCCCTGCATCTCCCTGAGCTCCAGGGGCAGAGGAATGGCCACAGCACTGATCACATCCAGGCCAAGTCATCACTGTAGGATGTGTGTGGAAATGGGGAATTAAGGGGGAACCAGCTTGAAGAAGTTGAACTGGTAGTCCAGCTGATGTCTGTGTTTGTTGTGAGATCAACTCCATCTCCACAGAAGAGGCTATTCTACTCTTTTTTTACATATAGTTTCTTCCTCCATTCCCCCAGCTGCTCTGGGAAGGACATTTGGCTCACTGAGGCAATGAGAAGCACCTGTGGAGGGTGGGCAATCACAACAGTCATTGAAACCAGAGGAAATCACAAGTAGAAAACCTGATCAGTCATTGTGGCAATGGAAACACTGGTCCTTCACAAGTCACTTTTGAGCAGAGCACAACAGCAAAAATGAAGCTCAAATGAAATAACACTAGATAAATACATTTACAGAGAGTTCATTTTGGGTCAGTGGCTGAAATAATTAAACAGTTAAATAGACTTCATTATGATTTTCTGATGACCATGTTGCAATGGAGAGGTTTGACTGTTAAAATTGGTTGATCGATGAAGTCACTGTGACATCTTTGTTAATATTTGTACACAGCTGTATCTAGTTTGTTTTGATCCATCCTGCTTTGCAAAAGTTTGTTGGTTTTGCTTGGGCCCAGACAATGGGAAGATTCTTATTTCTGCCAATTTTAAGTGTGCCATGAGTCTGTATTTTAAATATGGAATGGGTGAGTCATGGACTCTTCACCGCATGTCCATGGCCATGTCTAACCAACACCACTTACAGAGTGTTTGTCACACACAGCTTGAAATGGAGCCTCACACAGAGATCAAAGGTCTCTTCTAGCTTGCTAGAGCAGCCCAATGAGGTGCATCTTCTGAGGCAAAGTGCCAGAATAGCTGAGGTTGGAAGGGGCCTCTGGCTATGTCCTGCCAATCCTTGCCCAGCACAGGGCCGGGTGCAGCACCGAGCTCTGAGTGTCTCCACAGATGCAGACTCCACAGCCTCTCTCGGCAAACTGATACCATGTCTCACCACCCTCTCAGCAAAATCCTTCCTTAAGGTTTTTTGGGTATTTTTTTTCCCTGTGCTTAAACAGGACTTCTTGAATTTCCATGGGTGCCCATTACCTTTTGCCCTGTCACTGGATGCCCCTAAGAAGCCCTGGCTCCATCTGCCCTGCTCCGTCCCACAGGAATTTAAATACACTGAGCACCTCTCGTGCAGGCTGAGCAGTGCTGGCCCTCAGCCTTTCCTCCCACTATAGCTTCTCCAGGGTGAATCTCAGAGTGTCGCTATGAATCTCAGTTCAACAGATTTTTTTCTGTCAGGACTGGGTGATTCACAGCCCATCCTTTTCCTCCCTCAATGCTGACACTCCTGCAATGCAGCAGAGCTGCCTCTTTCTTCAGTCATTGGCTGGGGTCACTGAACTTGTGCTGCTTCATAGGCACAAGAGAACATCTGGAGTTTCAATCCAGTAACACTCACTGCATGCTTGTATGGCAGGCAAGTTAGGATGCTTGGTTGTATTTCAGCTCCTTTAGCTCAAGAAGACCTTTATCTTATTTCACTTTCCTGCCTTGCCACAGCAAGGTAGATTCCAGCAGGCAGATGGTACAGAAAACACTAGTTTCATCTCCAGTTAATTTTTGTTTTGTAATTAAACAATATGTACAAAATTCACTGTATTGTTCAGTTAGAGTTTGGGGATTTGAGGCTGGGATAAGGTGAGGACTGGGGGAACAGCTTTGCATGGAGATCACTTAGCCTTGGTCAGGGTGTTAAGGTGAAGAAAAGAAAACCCACATTGAAAATATGCATTTGGATCCCAACAGCTTTTCAGTTCCCCAGAGAATTATTCCCTTACTGTACATGGAGTTTAATACTTTTTTAAAGTGGTGGGAAAATGTCACTGAACAAGACTGAGGAATTGAAAAGTTCCATAGCTCCTCATGCAACTTAATCTTTGCTTGAAATGAAAGGCAACATTCTTGGAAATTAAGTGAAAATGTACCAGCTTGGGCTAGCTTAGAGCTACCAACTCCTGTGATTCCATTCAGAGCAAACAAATAAATAAACACAAGCTTTTTTCCTTTAATGTAAGAGGTTTTCAAACAAAGAAGCTATTTTGTGCTGGTCTCAATTTGTCCAGGTCTAATGTATTCCTAATATGAAAGAAAAACAAAAAATAAAGTGTGGGGACAAAGACAAAAAGGAAAATAGGTGGTCAGCAGCCCTGAGGTCTGAGTCTCAGCACTTCATTCTCCTTGCAGCAGGTGCTGTAATTACTGAAGGGTTATTAACAAGTCAGGACTGACAAACAGCCTTGGGGCTGCTGCTCAATGGGGTGGAAATCCCCAGGAGCACCAGGAGAAGGAAGGGAGGGCCCTGCCATTGAAAGACCCTGGATGCACATTTGGTTAGGACTTGGGTTTCTGACAGAATCTTTTATGCGGAAAAACACGGTTTTACTGGAAGTAAGGGTGCTGTTTTGGAAGATAAAGCTAGGCTTTGATGAAAAATTTCACACCTGGTAAAGGCTTTCTCTGGAGACAGAGAATTAAGGTGCATTTGCTAACCAAAGAGGAGGGCACCAGGTTTATAAAATGCCTCTGTGGTTTTGGGAGCTCTGCAGGGGGAAGGCACACTCTGGAACAGGAACTGGAGCTTTCCTTGCCCAAAGCCGCTGCCTGCAGCCTGGAGTCCAGGCATGCCTTCCTTCATGCCATGAGGTTTGCCCCCCATAAGACAGCCAGACAAAGAGGTTCAAATGAAATTCCCCTTCCCTGTACAGGCAGCACATGGGGGGTGGTGTGGCAGCTGTGGTAGGGGAATGTCTCAATCAGATGATGTCGCGGCTGTTTAGGCCCGGTTTCCAGGAACCGCAACACGTCCAGGCGAACGGGGGTGCCTGTGGGCGAGATCCTTAGAGCAGCAGGTTCTGGGAACGTAGCGCCAGCCAGCCCGACCCGGTTTAAGCGAAAGAGAGAGAGGGAACTTTTCGCCGTGAAGTTCCAGCCCAAGTTTATTGTCGCCGGAGGAGTCAGGAGCAAAAAGACCCCAAACACAGTCACACGGAGGGTTTTATAGGGTGGCATCCCGACACGCCCAGGGGGTCTAAGGTTTCCAGGACTGGGTTCAGGGAAGATTGACATAGAGAGTGCTGGAATGAAGGGAGGGGAAACGAGGAGCATACTAACTGAATGAAAGGCGAGACCTTGATATAAAAGTATATAAATAATCACTGAGAACACACGCCACAACAAGATACTAATGGAGTGTAAGAATGTTGCATCATATAAAATAATCAGATATGCTAAAAATTACTATTTAGGTGGCAAAGATCTCTTGTGCAATGGAATTGGTAACATGTAGCTATTGAAATAATCTTTTCTAAGAAGTAAAGTGAATCTTTAATTCATTCCCCTTGTACAGAAAGGCTCTGGGAATATTTCCTGTAGTTTTATCCTTCCCCATGTGTCAGGAGACCAGTAACAAAGAGAGCATGAGTTCAGCAGGGGCTTTTATGAAGTGTCTTTTTCAGGACTGACAGCAAACAATTCACAGCATTTTCAGACACGGAGGATGATGTAAATGAAAAAGAGGGCCAGGAGACCAACTCCTTTGAAATGGAGTTTATTAAAGTGATTTCAGCTCGGGAAAGGGGGAGGTGCCAGTGCCACCGCTCCTTGGACGACGCAGAGGAGGAGGAGTGCAAGCAGCTTTGTCTTTCGGCAGAGCTGGGGCATCCGTCCTCACGTGGGTCCCTAGGAAGGTGCTTTTACGCTCGCGGTCTCAGGGGGTCTTCTGTTTCTACTCCTACTCAGGTCATGGCGAGGGACCTTAGGTGAAAAATGTCCTGGGAGGGTTGCTGGCTAGTTTCCTCGGCGCTAGGAGCAGTTTGTTTCGCTTTATTTCGAGTTGATTCATTGTTTCTAGGGTGTTTCTCATGTGTTAGCACCTCTGCCTTCATTTGCATACCCGCAAAGCATGCTGGCTTCTCCTCCGCGGGCGGCAGGCATTCCAGGAAGCAGTGGCATTATCCCGGTGGAGTGGGGAGAGGGATACAACAGGGAATTCAGGTAATTTACAATGTATAATACAAAACATAAAAGCTTTTATTTACAAACTTTATAAACTGTAATAACTTATAACTCTTACAACAAGAACTTAAGTAACTTTGCAGATTCATTCATAACAGAGGAGACCGACACATGGGTTTTTTTTAATAAATTAATGTATTAACTAAGCAGGTCTGGTTCCAGTGGCCCTTAAGACCTGGTGGACAGCTGTCACTGTGCTTGAGCAAGTCAGGGCTGTTTCAGGTTTTTTCACTCACCGTGGTCTGGGCATGAGCCCATAGTGCTTGTAGGAGAGAAGCCCTCTTATAACAAAGAAGGAAACTGGAAGCAGATGAACTAAAAAGGAATAGAAACAAAAGCAATCTCTGACCATTATTTTGTGTAAAACAGAAGTATCCTCTACTAGTAAGATTCTATTTCTCCTTATTTTCCTTCCAGTTTCTCTTGTGTAACTAATGTTACTCAGTAGGAGACTGAAGGAACATCTGATTTCACCACTGGCATGTTTATCTGTCATGTTTCAGAAGGACCATGGCAACAGTGCTGTGCCTTCTGAAAGACAGGTACAAATCCTCACTTCTGGCCTCTCTGTTGGCTCCCAAGGAGAAGCCACTCTAATTTATGGATTTAGCTGTTGTCTGAAGTCACATGGACAAAATACAAAGGGATGCTGCCACTTCAAACCTGTGTTATGTAGCCACATCAAGCTCCCATTTAAAAAACTGGAAAGGGATTCTGCTGCCTCCTGTCCCATTTCTTACTATCCCCATCATAGAGGTGTGTTCCAGAAGTTGGTTCTATATGGATTTCCTGAACGGATTCCTACCTTTTTCCTGAATGGATTCCTACCTTTTTGTCATGCTTTTTGTTGTGATGCAAATCTATCTGCTGGCTCTTTTCTCCTTCTGCTAGCACAGGAGCACTAGGGTTCTGAACTGCACTCGGAATAATGTTTAATCAAATTATTAATAAGACAATCTAAAACAGAGATGATAAGCACAAGCAGAGTCCTTTTAGTAGACTGGAATTGAGACTTTCCAAGGCTGTTCCCGGTGTGCCATGAGTCTGCCAACCAGCTAACTACCTACAAAAGTGAGGCAGGCTTTTTTGCAGCCATCACTTTGGAGCTGGGGGTGATTAAAACATTAAGAGAGCCTAACAATACACTGTGACTGTAAGAATGCCTAATACATAACACATGAGCAGTTTAGGATGCTAGTGAGGAGGGTGAGAGCTCAGGAAGCTGAGGAGCAAATTCCCACCAGCAGAACTCTGAATCAACCGTTTCCTACCCAGAGAAATCCCACAGGGTCAAGAGCCAAAGACCACTGGGGAGCTACCGTTTTGCTCAGTGTCATCTGCAGTGCTATTGTATAGTCTGTGAATCTCAATTCCAGTTTTATCTCTGACTATCCTAGCTGCTGCAGGTTTGAAGTCAGGTAAGAATCTTGCTATGGAGGCAAGTGGGAGAGGCAGTCTAGCAGCCCAGCAATTGGAATGCTGCAGAGGCAGTGCTTTTTCCTTTCTGATTTTTGAAGGTCCCATTCAAGATTCACCTCTATGCTATTGCCTGGCAATAAATACGATTTGCTCCCCATGAAAGGTACTGCACGTCAGTTTTAGGTAACAGGCTGCAGTAAAACTGCAAACTAAGCCTCCTGTGGGAAATGCCCAAGTCAACTCCTGGAATTATCACCAAAATGTCCCTACCTCAATCCTGAGCAAATATTTATGTTTCTAGTTCACGAAGAATGAATTTACAAGAAGTGACAGAAATCTTATACAGCTAGCTCCAACCCACCTACTCATCCTTGCTTTTTCTGCTTATGTGGGGAAAAAAATCAATACTTTAAAAAAATTACAATTTTTAAGCTCGTATAAATTCTGTAGACAATCTTGGAAAGCACAAGCAACCATCACATTCCCATCCCTTTCAACTGATTTCAGCCTATAGGAAAAAGGAGCTCTTACGCACTATAGCATGAGCAAAGGCTTTTAAACCCAAGCAGTTAATTGTGACATGAACACGTGTGGAAAAGGACTTGTATCACACCAAGCACTGGCCAGGGAGAACATTTTGGTCAGAAGTTTCTGATGTGACACTGCTCTGTTCAGTGCATGATGACCTTTCCCCAGGCAGCTGCTTTGCACGCTGGAGCAGATGAGAGCCCAACCCCTTCTCCAGAGCTCAGACATCCTCTCCGGAAAGCGCAGGGCTGCAGGGGTCTGCAGATGAGCTGGGTCTCCTGTGGCCAAAATTCTCTGGGTGCGGGCTCAGCTCAGAATGGGGTTGCTGAGCTGCCTTTTTCAGCTGCTGGCACATTCCCAGGGCCAGGCAGCGGAGGGCCAGGCTGAAAAGCTGGGGTTGGTTTTGAAAAAGGGCTCTTTCATGTGCCCCTGTGGTGGAGCAGAGCTGGCACAGCAGCTGAGGAACAGGAAGCAGCAGCAAAGCAGCTCTTATCACAGCAGGGCCATGCCTGGCACCCCTGAATCCCAGAGCTGGCGAGGGCATCTCAGTACACACAAAGCACTGGTGGTGCTCACTGCTGTCCTGTTTAATCCAGGAGAGCATTTGCAGAAAGACAGCAATAAACTTCATTTCAGAACACACAAAGCACTGGTGCTCACTGCTGTCCTGTTTATTCCAGAAGAGTGTGAGTGGTGCAGAAAGACAGCAGCAAACTTCCCAAAACACTTTGTATCAGGAATGTAATTCTAGAAACACTAGGAAATTTTAAAGTGTACCAGAGGAAAAACTATGAAACATAAAGCAAGTGACTGAATTACAGTGAAAGGCCATGGCATGACAGGAAATACCTAGTCCAATGTACTTGGAGATTCTAAGTCATGTTTGGCTGTTAGGTCTGTTTGCTACTCATCTACACATATGAAGCCCTTGGCAGAGCACTTGACAAGGAGACTGGCAGGTCAAGGGAAAAAGGTTTGAAACACTCAGGGCCAGTACCCAGTGGTATGATGCAAGAATGCAATTAATTGATTTAACTCAGTTAGAACAACTTACTTTCAGTCCAGGACTGAGGTATCACGTGTGACACCCCTGTGGATAGAAAGGATTTATTTCTGAGAGTTGAAAAAGATATTGTGAAAATGATACTTGTTCAAAAATTCATTGTGCCCTGTTCTCTCTAAACTTCCTCCTCACACCAGTAGTTATTTCCTTTTTGCGTCTGGAAAAGTGGATCTTAAGTTTTTATTTTACTAAAACTATTACAAGCTTACCTAAACTAAACAAAATATCATTGCAAAAAAGGTTTGATTTAGAGAAAAATTCTAAAGATATCAATAATAGATTCAGCTTCAATTATTTTTCTCGTTGAAAATCTGTATTCATTGTTTATTTGGGTCAGGTAGCAGCACTTAGCTTTTTCAGTCCAAAACCATGTAAGAACACTTCTGATACAAGCTTTGGAAAAATATAATTAGGAACCAAGATGAGGAATGAACTTTTATAACTAAATTCTTTCAAATTTAAGAGAAAGTGTGGGGGGGTTAAAAAGATTTTTTTTAATATTAGCAAATAGTACATTTCAAATAATTCCTAAATGAGGGCAGATTAAACTGAAGGAACCCCTGAGAGCTCTGCTATGGCTATCAGTGCTCATACCAACTAAGAGGTGCAGAGCAGGTACCATGTGTGGATTTTGATGCTGTGTTTATCACCACAACAGCTCAGCACTGTCCTGCTGGGCACTGAGCAATGCACCCAGTGTCTGCTGTGGCATTTTTCCTTTTCCCTTGCTCCCCATCAGGGTGGTGCCACTGCCCTGCTGTACCCTGGGGTTACTGTCCCTGTCAACCACCTGCACCCTGTTCTTTACAGAAAGCAGGTGCTAGCTGGAGATGCTGGCACAAGGCCTTTCCCGCTGAGAAGCAGAGCAGCAGGTCCCAGAGCCCTGCAGCTCCCAGAGCCCTGCAGCAAGCCCAGGTGTAACTCTGGCACTCCCCAAACAGGACACATGGCTTCAGCAGCAGAGGCTGCCCTGGGGGAGATGCTCAGGTGCTGCCAAGCCAGCTAATCCTGCAGGGAGAGGTCCAAGTTGTGGTACGTAAACTACCTCTAAACAAAGTCCTGGATGGGCAAGACAGGTGCCAGCATGGTTAGAAATGCTCCAGGGGAAGCAGCCACAACAGAAAAGCCCAGAGTTGCCACGGCACAGCCAGAATGACCTGATGAGCTCATGTCACTGTAACCATCACTAGCTGGATGTGCAGGGTGCACCACGGAGTGATTGCTTTGTACATGAGTTTGGGTGGTTTTGCTTCAGTCCAGTCCATTGGGAAAGCTATTTACTGAAAGTTGCTTCAGTAACGAGCACAGCATTTTAGTCTTTCCTCCTTGATATTATTGCATTACTAGTCTTGTCACTTCAAAATGTAAACTCTTGGACTTTAAGAAGCCACACATCTCCCTCTGGGCACCCAGCAGCACGAGAAGGAACTGAGTATGTTCAGGAATAAGGCTGATTGTCAGTGAGTTGTTAAAGACACAAGGTTACTCAGGTTGGTGCCACCAGAAGGTAAGAAGAAATTGTCACCCCTCAGCAATCCTGGTACTTTCTACACTCTGGACAGGGAACTGACACTCCCAGTCTTCCCTTGCAGTCTTCATTACCAAATTCAGATCCTCAAAGCCTCTCCCTGATGTCAGCAGGAACCAGCTCAGAGCCAGCCCTGAATAATCTCTCCCACAATTAACTCCTGACATTTGCCTGGATCGTTACCCATGGAGAAACCCGTATCAGGAAGGACAGGGCACAGTCCCAAGGCACAGATCTCACAGGAAAGTGCTGATGAGAGGGAGCAGCATTGTTGATTCTCAGAGGGAAAAAGAAATGGAAAGAAGAATGGGTACTCCAGTGTGCTCACTGTTGTCACCTCTGCTTGCAGCTTCCATGCCTCCTTTCAAGAGTTCTAGGAAAAGCTGTTCTGCTTAAACTAGAGAACAGAAGTTGTGGGCTTCAGTCATATATTCTCCTCCACGTCTCTTTTGTCTCTGAAGGATCAGTGCTGCTCATTGCACTGGAGGAAAGCAACTTTTGTCACTGGGCAGAGGAGAGGAGAGAAAAGGCTGCCCCTCCCTTACCTGCAATTTTCAAGAAGAAAACAAGAAGAAAATCCCTAGACAGAGACCAGAACATATGTGTAGAGTTAGGGAGTGTATTTCAGGATAACACAACTCTGCTCACAACACTGAAATCCCTGTCAAGCATTTTCTTATTGGTGATTATGGGTCTGTTGGACAACAAGGAATAACTAATCTTTTTTAGTAACAAGGATTAAATCCTCTTTTACAGCCACACACACTTTGACTAAGCAGAATTTCTTTCTTGGTGATGAGAGAAATGACTGGTGGTGAGTCAAATTGCCCTTTTCCAAGCAACTAGATTTTAGTATAAGCAAATGATGTTTTACATATTTAATGACTATATTTATTATCTAATTAAAACATTTTTTCTAATTTCTAAAAGAAATAAAATAGTTCTTTGACTATTAATTAGTTTTTAGAATCACCACAAAATCCATTCTGAGAAGTACCAAGCACTGTCTGAGTACTGCAGCATAACAGTTTTTGTAAAAACACTCAGTGCAGGTGCTAATTATAACACAAAATCATAAATGGAAAATAGAATAGAGGTGAGACAGCTTAGCAAGGTTAGACAGTTGTTTAATGAGATTCAATCTTGCTGCCTGATTGTCTTGACAAAGAAAATGTGGGGTCAGTTATGGTGCTACACAGGAAATCCTTAAGACACTAGATAAAAACAAAACGGGACTGAACAGAAAAAGCAGGGGAAGAACTCTAAAGTGGGCAAAGAGACTGATCTGGGGATGGTGCTGGATTCTGCCGTAAGATGTGAAGAAAGGGCTGAAAATAGCTGTGCTTGAAACAAACAGATAGAACGAAATATTGTACAGGAGGTATCTGATAACCTTCGAGCCTGGGGTAACAGAAAACAGATAAAAATCAAAGTTTCAAAGTACAAAATGTACTCAGTAGTGAAAAAATCCAATATACTCTGAGGCCTGGTTGAATAAAATAGCAGGGAAGAAGAGAATTGCAGGTATATCTGTAGATCATAGCTCATTTAAGTGCCACTGCTAGGATGTGATAGTGGAAGAAGGCAAATACAGTCAGTCCTTTGACGGACCAAAAGTGTTTCTCAGAGAGCTGATATTAATGCCATGGTACAAAATATCACTTAGTCTTTACTGGAGTGGTAAAACATCATCCTTATCCAATAAGGATTTATTCAACAGGTGCTATAACAACACATGGGAATCAATGGGATGAAAAAGCAGAATGTCAGGAAAGGGCAAAGGAGGTTTGTTTGGATATGAGGAGAGGTTGAGAGGGGATGCAGTTGTACAACACATGAAAGGAGAAGTAGAACTGTTGAAATGAAAGGGAAACATTTGTGCAAGTAAGCTGAGGCCTGAGTGATTCATGGCTCCATTGTGGTTGGAAATTAAGAAGAAGTGCTGCAGGATGAGTGACCAGAGCAGTTCACACTTGTCTCACTCTGGCTGTGGTGTTTCCTCTCCCTCCCTCTGCAGCCCAGGTAGGTGGCATGTGGTGTTCAGAGCACAGCCAGAGCTGCTGGTTTGGATTTCTGACCCAAGTGTTTCTGAAACAGGGCCTCCACATTCTTCAGGGACACAGAGGAGGACAAGAAAGCAAATTTTGAGATGAATGCCCTCCAAAATGGAGATAGATTAAATCAACGTCCATGGTAGGAGTCCTTCTTAGGAGCCAAATCTCTCTGCAAGGGCCAGCCAGAGGAACAAACCCCAGAGGAACCAGGCAGGCAGTGATGCTTCCAGAGGCCTGATGAAACTATCTGATGGACTCAGCCCATCAGGCTGCCCCCCAGCACACTACTGTGTTTGTGTGTGTGGTTTTAGGCTGATAATAATGGGTTGCATTCTCTATTTAGGGAATTCAATAAGTGTTCTCTCAGACCTAATGAATTTGTCATCCTTTCAGTGTAAAAACTGTGCCAGTTTAAAAGACATGGAAAAAGACACTGAGTTTTAGCATTTACTGAACACAGAGAGATGTTGAACAGAAGGGCAGACTAACTTCACAGAGAGCTTATTGCTCTGCCTTTGTTGTTGCCTTTTGCCTGTTGACTGCTGGGGTGATACCAAACCATAGGATATTTTCACTTACTTCATGGGCAGCATTTCTGGGACAAGAAAGCTGTGTACACAGCTATGACATATATAGCTGATTGCATCTGAAAATACACAATTAAAATGCTGGGGGTGTGAGTTGGTTGTGGAGCAACTGCTCAGAGTTTCTGCCAGGCAGAGGGAGACATTTATAGTAATGTTTTTACAGCAGTGATGCCTTCTGCCATTGGAATGTCCTCAAAAAAAAGAGAGAGAGGTGAAGTGCTAAGTCCATTGCCAGGGTATTATCAAGAACCTTTCTTACTTTTCTCTCTGAATGGCAAAACTTGCTGCTTCTCATTTATTTCACAGCAGGATCCCTCCCTGTGATGTATGTGTAAATTGCCCCTGGAAACATTAGGAAAACTAATGGTTTGGGCTTGAGATCCTGTTTCTTCAGGGATGATGGCTTTTACAATGAACTGTAGCACTGGAAATGTTACTATAGCCTATAGGTTTACAGGGATTGTCTGCAGAATTTTATCCTAGCTCTTGAAGAACCAAAAAAAACCTGTTCCTAGATCTGCAAATCTCCAGAGAAGCCCCAAGGCCCGTGTGAGCAGCCCCGAGGCTGCCATCAGCTACCATCATTCATCCCCAGAGCTCCCCTGCTCCTCTCCAGTCCCAGGAACAAGGAAACAAAGGCACAAGCTCAAGGGCCCAGCAGTTGCTTGCCAGAGGATCTTTTTTAAATACCAAAGCTTAAATAGATGTCTTCTTCACAGTGGTGGTGGAAAGCAATAAAGTAACACATTTATTAAATGGTAACTGCTATGAGGACAGTGGATGGATGTATAAACTGCATTCAGTTCATATATAAGGGCTTGTATTGTAGATAAAATGCTTGAGGGAAGGAACACACTCATTCTCTTCATGGTTTCACAGCCCATGATTTTACTATATTGCTGTAACATAAAGCTCAGAAAACATTCACCCCTACATTTTCAATAAGGTTATCACTATGTGCTAGTTAACTCAGGGTCCCTGTGGAAAAATGGCTTATGCTGATCCTGTTGTGAGGCAGTGGGAAGACCAGGAGTAGAACACAGAAATCCTGAATCCGTGTGCTCTGAACCCTCCCATTAAAACACTCTACTGCTGACCAGGTGGCACAATCACTGCCCCACAGGTACTGAGCTGACTCTGACCTTTCTTTTTAGAAATATGGTAAGAGGAATTAAGAAATAAGAATTAGAATTAAGGTAAGAGGAACTGATGTGCTTAACAGCTATTACTTTCTCTTTCTGTCTTCAGTGCAAAGAGTTCACCTTCCACACCGGCTACGAGGTGCTGGTACAGCGGCTACTGGAGGGGAAGAAGATGTGCAAAGATGTGGAGGATTTGCTCAAGCAGAGGTATGAAAATCAGAGTGAAAAAAGTGTGAACAGCCTCCTTTTTTGTCTCATTTGGCATCTGGGAGGGTGCAGGGTGTTTCTCAGTTTGGTAATGTTATGAGCTTACATAGAAAACTCGAGTAATTTGAATCCCAGTATTGAGATGTGAAGGTAGATAAATAGAAATCTCAAAGACTTGAGAAGGGAAGGTTGAAAGAGACAGAAACCCAAAGCTCCACTAAAGCACCTCATTATGGGTCCAGAATCACATAGCTGCACCTACATCCACAAGTAGCATTTCTAAGTTTCCCTTTTTGCAGGACAAAAATTACTTGCACATTTTTATTTCTCTTTGAACATGCTGTTGCCACAGGCACTCTTTCCGTTTCCTGCCAGTACCAAAAATGAGATGTTTTTCAAAAACAAAGCCACATAAAATGCTACCTAAAGCCTTACCCAGACACCCAAACCAGCCCCTGTTGTTCACCAGCTTCAGCAGGCTTTGAGTAATGATGCTGTAGTTTATGTTCCTGATTATGTGCTTCTTGGTGCTTTTCAACAGCAACTATGGACAGCTGACAATTCTGTGAGTGAGAAAATATGGATCACACTGCTGCTCTGTCTCCTTTGTCATTAATTTTTGTAGTTGTGACTTTGAAAAACAGCTCTGAAATTTGGTTCTGTTTTTAAGTGGCTTCAGCAAGTTCAGCATGTAGCATGAAGCACACACATGTTCAGACTTGACAGGTAGGAAAGACCACATAAATATGGATTATATATCCAGCAGATAATCCCAGAGCAGCTCATCTCAGCACTGTCACCTTAGGAATATTGCTCTGCCTTCCTGCTTTTTCTTCCCATACTGTCCCCATCTAGCGTTTTGGGTTTAGGGTGGTTTTCTGAAGGCTGATTTTAAAGCTGTGGGACTTTCAAGGGGATATGAGCTGTCTGACTCAAAGGTGGCTGTTTCACAGTGTGTGAAGCCTCCATCACAATCTGAAGCTATTTAAGTTGCTTTTCTCTACCACTAGTGGAAGCCTGTTATATTGGCACACATCTTACAGTCCTGAAGTCACATCTGCCTGATGGCAGCTCAGCTGCAACTATTTAAAATAGCTCCTCTGTGCCTCATAACATACAGAGATCAGAACTGCACTGCAGGCCTCGTGTGGTTCAATTCTGCATCGGATGCTGCACGTGCCTGTGCTCCTTCCAAAACATTGCAGAGGCTTCTGAAAGCTGCAGGATGAGCTTTTGGCTGGTTTATGGTGGAGGCACAATGTTCTTTCCATAAAAAAGTAAATATACATGTACAGTCATTTTGCAAATGTTTCCCTGAGGTTTTTTACACTCCCAAGACATTGCAGAGTGTGTGTATACGTGTGTGTGCCTGTGTGTGTACATGCCTCTTGGGGGGAAAGAAAAGGAGAAGAGAAGTGGGCACTGAGTCAAAGATGTAATTTCCAGTTTATTGCTGGCAGATGTTTGTTTCAGCTCGTTCTCACATCATTCATAGGAATGACCCAGCAGAAGATCAAAGGATGGTGGGATGAATCTCTCTTTCTAGAGGCTGCCCATAGCATGTGGCTCACTTTGGAATTTCAACAAGGGCTCCTGCATTCCTGAAACCAGCTGCCCTGGCCACACTAACACTCCATCAGTTTTCCAATCACAAATCCCCCTAACTGGCCCAGAGGGGGGCCTAAGAGGTTTAGGAGTGAGAAAGAATTGTATTCCAGAACAAAGCCCAGGGTTAAAACACAAAGTATGTTCCATCTCTGGATGGCTGCAGGGAAACCTAGAAGCTGTGCATAGGAGTACTGAAAAGTGGGAAAAGCAGCAAGATGTGAAGAAATGGTATCAGCCTCCTGTCAAATTCCTCTGACCCTGGGCTAATCCAGTCACATCCATGCTGAGGTTTCAGGAGCTGAGACTGGCTTAAAAGCTGACCGTACTTTTTTCCCATTATATACTTGTGTACTGAGTAAGCAAAGTAGGTCTGCAGCACTAGAGTAATTCTTATTGCTGCACAGGCACTGGCACTAAGCAAAGCCTCTGACACTGTAGTGTTTCTTGTTACTGAAATCAGAAGAAAATTAATCTATTCTTCTTCTGCAGCATTATGTGTCTGGAGTGTATTTCCATTTTGATGAAATTTCATTCATCTAACATGAAAAAGAAGTGGTGCCTCTGCATAGCCTGTCACCATATTTTGCCCCCTGTTCCTTTAGCAGGAATGCCAAGCAGTACTGTAGGAACACCCCACTAAAACACAGCAGTTCGAATGCAGGAGGGCAGCACATGCAGCATTTCCACCCACTGGAGCCATGGGGAGAGGTCGGGAACACCCTGCTCCTCCTGCAGGGCCAGCACTGCTGCTCCAGCAGCCTGGCTGATCTCTGTGGGCTGGGGAGAGCCCTGGATGAGCCTCCTCAGGTCCCAGGAGATGGTGGATTTACACCTGAGCACCTAGGCTACAAGGCAAGGCGTTCTTAGAGTCCAGGGGCGGAGGGAAGGGTGGGACATTCTCAGGGACCCACCCCAACAGCTGCCGTAGGGCAAAACTGCAAGAGCCGCCTTCAAACTGCTGGGACTCAGCAAAGATGTACAAAGCACCTCCTGATCAAGTGAGAAGACTGATGTGACTAAAGCCCAGCAGTGTTGTAGGGCCTTGCACCCACATCAAATTCAGTTTTTGAACAAAGAGTGTGTTTCTCCAAGGTGCCAAATTTCAGGCCAAAGCTGTTTGAAATGCTTTGAAATTGCTTTTGAGAACTGGATTTACCCTAAACAAAATCATCCTTCCCCCCAGGTGCAAGCAGCAGGCTATCTTTTCATTATTTATTACTGACCATTCAATAGTTTTTAGCAGCTACTCAAAGACTGACAACTTGGTTCCCCCCTAGTCTTGCACCCTGGAGAAAGGAAGTTACACATATAGTACAAATACTTTTTTAAAAGAGAATAGAAGTTTCCTGCAGTGCTGGGGGAAGGGAAAAGAGCAAAGAATATTTGTATTTCTTTATTAACCATAGAAACAGAACCACTTTCCTGAGTCACCAGTTACAGTTCCCCATTGGGTGAGATACTACAAATTTTCCCTCCCACACAGCTGCCCCAGCCTCACCGCACAACCACCAGGGCTCCTTCCCCCTTGGCCTCCAGGGCAGGTCTTCCACCAGTGTCTCATCTTTCTAATGGATGGAAATATTCCTGCTACTCCTGGCTCCCATTTATTCTCAACCTCTCTTGAATGGATCCTTTGGAACCTACTCTTCACTCCCCTCACAGCCAGTGTTTTCATGGATTGAATCAGCTATCATTTTTAGGTTCCTTTTGCTCTGTTCTGACCACCTTCATCTCATCTCTGTTCACCTCCTTCTTCCCATGAATCTTGTGTTTTGGGGGCAGAGCTGTACATAGCATTCAACAGTAATCAAAGCCATGAAGATGGGCTTCATTTTTATCTCATTTCTGCCAGAAATAACTAACCTAAAATATTTCAGAGGTTAACTAACAGCACTAGGATTGAGGAAATAGAGAAATTAAGTAAGTTGCATTTCTGATGTTTTGCACCTCAGATACAGTTACAAGATTTGTGTAAGTGTGATGCTGGTACCATTAAGAGAAATTGATTAAGTTTTTCTTTTAACAGAGCACAAGCAGAAGAGAGATATGGGAAGGAGCTGGTTCAAATTGCCCGAAAAGCAGGAGGACAAACAGAAATCAAGTAAGGAATTATTTTATTATTACTGCATACAAAATGATTTTGGAAGAAATATCAGACTTTGTGTTTTGCCTGTGAATGAGGTCACAACCACTCACTTCAGTGCCTTACACAGCTCTTCACTGTGTGCAATGGAAGTGGGGAAACACCACAGTCCTTTGCAGTGGGACTCACAAAGTCTCTATTTTGCCAGTAGGTCCTTTCCTGAGAACTTTTTTTTTTTTAATTTCAAGATTTGTAGTGTTTAATATTTGCTTCCAAAAGCAGACTAAGTGATGGGGGAAAAAGAGAAAGGAAAAGACTGTGAAATGTTTAGGATGGTGCTTGACAGTTCTGGAAAGTAGGTGAACACACTGAGAGACTGTGACAGAACAAATACAAAGACCCCAAAAATCAGCTTCTGCAGCAAGAAAAAAGGCTTAGCTTAGGAATACAAAATGTTAATCTCTTTGAAGGGACCTAATTTGAAATAATTTAATGAAACTACTGAAATACACTAAGATGACATATATTTTTCTCTGTCTCCTCCATTATTATCTTAAATTATGTATAAATTATGTTGGGAGGGGAAGATAGATGTTGGTATGGAATTTAACTTAATAAACACTGCTGATAAACTGCTGCTGTTATTGATGGCAGCAGCAATAATGAGACATTTTGTCATTATTGTAACAAGTAATAATACAGTAATAAGGTGGCAGAGGATGAAGATTTGGGGTCGCAGAAGACCCTAAAAGAAAAGACCTCAATCTAAACATAAAACAGCTCTATTGATCCCTTGCGCCTACTCCCCTCCTCCATCCCATATCTCATTTCTTAATTGCAGTCTCCTTTTCACATTGATTTATCACTCCCAGTGCAAGTGGTTTCCTGTCCATATTTTATGGGAAAGTTGACCCCAAAACCTTGCCCTGCCATGGCAGGCGGTGATCCCAGAGCACCACTGTTACTCAGTGGTGGCATGGCCAGGCTGGCACAGACACTGCTGTGCTAACCCAAGGGCTGGGAAATGCCAGGAGAACGTGCAAGGCTTTCCCTGCCAGTGCTCCAGCTCTGCCTGGCCTCTGAGCAGCACCCAGGGATCCCACAGTCCTAGGAGATGGCTTCTGTCTTCCTGGTGGCTCAGTTCACTGACCTAATCAGTGAAAAGGAAGGAGAAGAAGAAATGTTCTGAAATTAAAACATCAGATTAAGGATGGATGGGTTCTTCTCAACCCAAAGGCTAAGATCAGCATTTCAGGATTAAAGAAAAGCTTCACCTCAACTCATTTACTGGCAATACAGGGCAGGCAGTGTCCAGAGCAAATGTGTTCAGCAACAAGCAGCTTTGGCTGCTCTTCGGTAACTTTGTGGACAATTCACGAATCTGCCTTTTCCTGAGAGATTATGAGAGCTTGATTTAGAAGCAGAGCCAAGTCCCAGTGTTGGGATATGGATCTAAGTTCCCCTCAAGTTGAGGGAAGCTTGGACTTGGGCCCAGCTCTACTTTTCATCGAGTAACTTTATAGCTTGGCATGGAGAGAAGGCTGAATACATGAACAGAGCTGTGCTGTGGAGCTGATTTACTGTGTTTCCATAACCCACACCTGGTCAGGGACAGACCAGCTCTGCACTGATGTTTTTATTAGTGTCTCACTGTGCCTGTTCTGAAGCAGAGAGGACACTTAGCTCTCTTGCATCAAACATCGTCCGATTGTTTAAGGAATTACATGGACAGTGAAGGGCATTTGTCCAGGGCAAACAAAAAATCAGAGAAAACTAAAGTGTGTACGGGGTTGGAACAACACAAGTAAGTGCAGTGTTTGGTTTTGATGCCTTAGAATTGTTGAATTTTCTGTGTTTGTGTGTTCTCCTCAGTGTGAAATTTCTGTTTGTTTACATGACATTGATTGCTAGCAGCAGTTCTGCCCCCAAGGTCAGTCCTTCAGGGAGACTTGAGGGAAGGAATCTAGTAGTACTCAGAATAAGTAAAGCATGAAAGGACAATGCTGCAACTATCCCAGTGCATTTTTCCAAGTGTTTCCTCTTTATAGGAGTTCCTATTATAATCTATCATACTAGGTCCTAATAGAATTACAAGTACTTGACAGGCTGAACACAGCTGTTCACATCTTCAAATGCAGCTTTAGGTAGCAGTATTTCTTAAAGTCTAATGTATTTGTACCTGAAACTTCCATCTGACAATCACCCAAAAAAAAAGTAGCTTCCAGGGTTTCTTTTGCAGAATATTTTGCAGACCTTCCTGTGCCATGGCAGAGGAACAAGAATTACTAATTTTAAATCACTCAGTCATTTTCTTGCTAATGCAAAATTATTATCCTCTACACTTAAATTTAGCCACCTTTTAAATATCTCAGATACTAAAGCTTTCTGTCACTTCCCCTGGAAAATTATTTCACACCCCAGTAGTTCCCAATATCAGGAGGTTACCTGATACTCTTCCAAAAAATTGATAAAAGGAACATAAAAAATGCATCCACAACATACACCCAAAATCTTCCAGTATGAGAAAATTCCCAGAAGACCTTAAGAGAAACAACTGTAATGCTGAGGTTGATATTTCAGCACAGTTGGGATAGGCACAAAACAAGGTGCAGCGTGATGAATAAATGCTAAGCACCAGAGCAGCCTGGAGAGGGTGATGGCACACTGCACCAGGTAGCAGCCATTGCTGCAGAAAACAGTTGTCTCCCAAGTCTCCCCTATATTTTAAAAGCTTTTATTTTTGAATCAAAGAAAAGAACAATTTCAACATTTTTTCAGGCTTGCTTCTTCTCCCCCCAAATTCTGCTTCAGCCAGAGCAACTTGCAAAACTAAATGTATAAATAGATTCTACTGCCTTTTTTTGTACACCAAAGGCAGAGATAAAGGAATATGCTGCTGACTCAAAAGGAAGGTTGTAGAGAAGGCTTACTGGAATGTAACAGCAGCTCTGGGATCACTCTCTCTTGAGCTGAGAAAACTAGGTGACAGCAGTGCCCAGGGTGCCATGCTGTATCCCTGGGTTGTTCCCTAAGCTCCAGCTGCTCTGATGGAGAGCTTTGTCCCAAGCCTGGCAGGGACAGCTCCAGGCAGTGACACCAGTGACCTGGTGAGAGACACGTGGTGTGTTCACTGCGGACTCCCCAGCCCAGAGAGGTGAGAACCACTCTGACTTCAGGGCTGGCAGGGAATGAGGTCCGAGTGCTCCTGCTGGGGGTGTGACTGACAGCCAGCGCCTGGCTGCTGCTGTGCACAGGATCAGAACTGGCTGTGGAGAGCCCACAGGTCAGAATGTGTCTGACAGCACCAAAACCAGAGAGACAGACACACTGCACCTTTTCTCATTTTTAAAAAAAGCCAAGATGGGGTTTCTAAAAGAAGTAGCTGCTGGATACCACTAACAGGGTAAACAGATATGCCAGCTTCTAGCTCAAGAAATAAAAATTCCCTCTAAATACTAGCAGCCAAAGGACACCATCACTCAATAGCCTGGCTGCTTGTTCTTGCCAAAAGCTCTGCAGCTGGGACGAACTCCTTCCCGTGTGGAGGGGGAGGTTCCTTTTCCCAACACGTGGAACAGCTCTCACTCAGGAGTTGCTACAGGCCTTGGCAAGCTCGTTCCAAAGCACAGAAGGATGCACACACTTCAATCTAAGCCTGCAAGAAGGATCACACTGACCCCTTCAGTTTAATACTCTGCTCCCAACACTAGATCCCAAGCGAAGGGTAGAACAACAGGGCAAGCATATGAAGATATTTCTTCTAAATAATTTTCTTGCCATAGCAATAAGCAAGTTCATAGGATGCCACACCAGCAGCAGCTTTCTATGGAATAGCCTCCAGTGTTTTCTTCTTTTTCTTATTTAAAACCCTGAAACATTTTAGCATCCACTGAGTCAATAGGTAAAGCAATGTATGCCTGTTATTCCACTTTTTAAACTAAAAAAATTAAATCTGCGTCACCATTTCCTAGTTTCCACTCATAAAAGAAATTATAAAAAGGTGATGATAAACCTACAGCCATGTTTCTTGGTGAAAGACAGCTTATACCCATATACAGCAGGGGAGAAAGAACTCCAGGTTTTGAAGTTTGAACTGCTGTATTTGTACTCTCTGTGATGCACACATGGGATAGGATGTGCAGAAATTGGGATTCTCAGCAAGGTTACAGACTGAGATCGCAGCTGGGTGTACACAGCAAAAAATGATGCCTCTCACACTGGAGATGATTCGTAGCAGAATTTGTGCCTTTAAGAGGAAACAGCTTTCTGGCTGCAAGGTGCCAGGGAACTTCCATGCAGTGGCTTTGGGAACTCTTCAGCACAGCAGCATGAAAGCAGAATATGCTACAGAGCCCAGTTTGCAGTTGCATGCTCAGCTTCAGCCAAAGCAGGGCCTCTGGGAACTCTGTTCTTCTGTAAAATAACTGACGTAAACATGCACTAGCTGGTTAAATTCTGACTAGGCTGACAACAGCTATTTTTGTCATTTGCTCTGCTTGTCTCTTCTCATGTATATGATTTCCTACATTTGTCATCCCTTTTTTCCACTACAATCTCCTTAGGAGCTCAGGAAAGGGTAGTTCCTTCAAGCCCGTGTATGCTCTGCTCTTGTCTGCGATGCCTGAAATAGTGAGTGTGAGGTGAGGGCATCTGTAATAAAATGCCAATTGCTGCTTCCTGTGGATAAAAATAGTGCATCTGTCACTTAATATACAGAATCCTCCGTATTATTCCACACAAAGTAGGCATTTTTGAACTGAAGCTAAAAGTCGGTTTGGAAGGTCACATCCTTCCATGGTTGCTATTCTCCACCCAAATGTTCTGAACGCACACAGAATTTATACACTAGTACTTTGAACTTTCATGACTCTGAAAATGGACCTAAGCTTCTGCTCAGTCCTGATTAAATTTAATCTAGATAAGCTCTCTGGTGATATGGACAGGCATTTTTGAGCAGGGCTGCTCTCTTTCTGAGAGATGTGAGGAAATTTAGTTTCATGTTAAAGGTACAAAATTTCTTTTGACTTTTAAATTTTCATTTAGATGGCACAGGTCATTCTGGAGTCACAAAGATTCTAATTTGTTGTCCACAGGCACAGATTTACAGGGAGGAGAAGAAACATGAAGATGTCTTCCTGTTTTCTCCCCTGCCCCAGTAAAGTCTGGGGTGATGTGTCCGTGCTCCCAGTGACCAACCCTGGAGTGATGACACATCCCCCTTCCCCTCAGTTCAGGGCTGCTGTCACTCCTGACACATACCTGAAAATATCCAAGCAGCAGAACATGGATGTGAACTCCCCACAGCACAGGAGGAACCCTCCACACAGATTATGGCTTCCACGAAAGCCACAAAATCTCAGAGCTGTCACTGAGCCCAGGCTGGTACACAGTGCAGTCTCTGCAGTAGCTGATATGACAACTCCTGTGGCTCCACATCACAGCCCAGCTGGAACCTGGACACAAATCCTTCCAGCTGCACTGAGAGGTGTTGCCTTTCTGTTTAGAGCTCCTTTGAGAACAAGACAACATCCTGGCAAAATTAATTTTTCAATGTTTTTGCCACATGCCCACTAAGGAAAGTCAGACACAGCTGTGTGCCTGGCCTGGGACTGGTTTGTGACTCACCTCCCTGTTAAAAGAGCACAACTCCTCCCCCTTCGTTTATCTTTTGCAATGCAGACACAGTCCCAGGTGCGAATTATTTGAGACCAGATGATTTCGGACATGTCTCCTCACACTTTGCTACCTCCACTGGGCTTCAGAGAAGGGATTGTTGGTAAAACCACATTGGGTGTCCGCTGTGTGCCAGGAGGAAAGGCAGATGATAAGGGTGGCCTCAGGGGGGACTGTCTCTGTAGGGTTTTCACAACTCTGCTGTCAGGATCCACATTACCGGAGGCTGAGGGCAGACAGCACTGCTAGGAACTGTCTGTAGGGTTCATCTGGAACAGCTTTGTCTCAGTTTCAGAAAAGGTTTTTTTAAAAATTACAAGAACAACTGAACATTGCAGATTGTACCAATGTCAAAATAGAAACCTACCAGAAGGGAAGGCGCGGTTATTTCACACTTCTATTCACCAAGCAAACGTAGAAAAGAAAGAAAATTAAAAACGATCTGTGGTTTTCCGGTTAGAAAAACCTGTTCTACCTTCCTGTGTGCAAGATATAAAGGGACTCTCTAAATTACTCAGTTAACCCAGTGACTAAAGGCAAAGTACTGGGAAAAAAAAAATCCCCAAACTATCGAGCTTAAAGTTGAAAAAATTTTAGCAAACAAAATAGTGTGGTGCAACAGTGTTCGTGGTGAGAACAGCTGTCATGGAGGCACGACCACTGACAGGGCTCTGCTAATTACATCTCTGGTGCCACGAAATTCAGCTTTTGATGGCTGTGAAGCAGGCCAACAAAGCAATTCCTAATTGTTCCCATGGCACACAGGGCTGCCCAGCACAGCTCAGTGTTTCAGCAAAAACAAGGTCCAAATACTAAGAGGTAGAAAGCATAAAAAAGTATAAAAAGCCAAACCAACACGGTAAGAATATTGTAGCCGCTAGATGGCAAACTCCTCTCGAAGTTGGTGCAGTGGCTGTTGCAAAGCCTCTGTCTGTTCCCTCTTATTCCACACTCAGGTACTTCTGTTTCCACCTAGAATTAATTTTGACAACTCAAATCCTTAACTGTACAACAAGGAGTCATTTAACAAACACACAGGGTAAATTTGTGTGCAGCCTTATTTTCAAGAAGATACCTGCAGAATTCTCCATGTGGGGGTGCCCAGAGGGAAGGCTGGAGCTCTGTCTTTAGCCAGAATGACTTAACAGTCTTCTAGAATGTATGTGGAAATCTCAGAAGTGAACAATTAAAAAACAAACAAACAAAAAACTCTCAACCAACCAAAGGCAAACCAAACAAATAAAAAACAAACTAAAAAACCCAGTCAAAAATCCCCCAAAACAACAAAAAAACCCAAAAACCCAACAACAACAAAAAAAAAAATCAACCCAAAAAACCACAAAAAAACCCAACCAAACCAACCAAACAAAAAAAACCCAAAACCCAAATGGTGTCAAATTTTCAGTGTTTCTAGAATTGTTTTCAAGCCTAGGTTTTCTAATTTAGCCACAGGACAAACACCAAAAATCAATTACTACCAGAATGCTAAGCAGCAGCATCTGCTGGGGGTAATACACTCTTTCAGAGTGTCCAGGAGACTGAGATGTCCTCACTTTGGATGCCTCAGAGTAAAGCCCATATCAATCCCACTCGATAGCCAAACCCGCCCAGAAGCAATAGGTAATAGGTGCTGTACATCCACACCAGCACAGACAGAATTAAACTAATTTGTATATCAGCTACAGGAGTCACTTCCATTAAACCCTGTGAAGCACTGAAATATTTCACTGATATAATCAGAACATCCAGGAGAAAATCTATAGCACTGCTGCTGCAGCCCAGGAGTCATAAAGGGAGTCCTGACGGATCCACAGGTCAAAATTTGATTGATTTATTCTCTCTCGTGTACAACTTGGCATGATGACATATTTGCTGCCCCTTAAGCTCTGTAAGGATGTGAGGGTACAATTTACTGATTTTAGAAAGTTATTATAAATATAAGGAAGGAAATGGCTCAAGTCTATTTCAATCTACTTGCACTAGTCAGCAGCTATGGTATTGGCTGGACAAATCCTTCACACAAGGAGGAAAAGGCCATTAGAGACCATGCAAGAGAAAAATTGTGACCTCTTTGGGTCACAGCCAGCTGCATTATTACACCAGAGACCCCCTTGGCCTTACAGAGAGCCAGCAAAGGCAGAACAGTTCCATGGGTAGCTTGTAGCCACGAATGGCTCTGGGAGCTCAGGTGCCTGGAAACCAAAAAAGCAGCAAATTGGTTTTGTCCTTGATATATACTGAGAAAGTGCTATTTTTCATTATCCACTACAACTATTTTGCCAGGTTTTGCTTAACTTGAATCACCAACAGCAAAGGGAAAAAAATATCTGAGAAAGATAAATAAACACAGAATGCAAACAATATGTCCAGTTTGCAAGTGTCCTCTATTTTTTAAATTCCAGTATTTATCTGCTTCAGGCATAAAGTTGTTAGCATATTCCCCACCTCCTATTGAAAATCACTGACTGGAAAAAGAAAATTTTATTCCTTTTATATCTTTATTTTTTCAAAATAATCCATTAGATCTTTTAGCTGAGGAAAAGCTATCTCTGCTGCTGATATTCAACTTGTCTTTTAATGTTAAGCTTTTAGTTAGCTGAAACAAATACTGCTTGTTTCCTTTGTGGTGTCAAAATTTATTTTCCCTCAAAATTTCACACCAGACTAACTTCTACAAAATAAGCCTTCAAATGTAGAAGTATTGTTAGAAAAACTCTTAAAAATACTCAGTCTAGAATATTCTCTCCGGCTTACCTCAGGAGATTCACCACAATCTAATTGAAACATGAAAAAAAACCAAGCAGCTTTTCTTTTCTGTCTTTTCCTTATATCACTACAAACTCAGATCTGGAATGGGTTTCCAGGCAGTTTTTGCTGAGGACAGGCCCAACCTCTCCCCTTGCTTGTGCATTTTTCTTATGCCTGGCAAGGCAGCCTCACCACTGGGAGAGCAATCTTTGATCAGCAAGCAGATGTCCAGCCTGAATTAACAAAGGGCAATTAGGATCCTTCCTGTGCCTCGTAAGGCTCCCAAAACTGCCCAAGAGATGCAGATTTCCCTGCCCATCTGTGGGTGCATGTGGCTGGGAAGTGATAGCAGCCTCTCCTGGGCTCTTCAAGCAGCCGGGAGACTTGAGGCTCTTCATTCACCATCTCCCCTCTGGGCTCTGACTGGGGCAGACCAGGGCTACATGGAGAGCCCAGAACTGATTCCTCCCAGGAACAACACGTTCTGGGGCTTGAAGAGATAATTTCTGGATCTGAAAAGCTTCCAAGTCACACCCCAGCCCTGGCTTCTCTATGCAAACGGCCAGCCAGCCTGCACATTCTGAGCCAGAGGAATTTATTAAGTTGAAAATGCCTTTTACACACCTTATGCTCCCTTATCACATCTATGCTGGTATCTCTGGTGCCTTCTGGAACAGGACTCTGCCTTGGCTGAAGATGGGACATCAATCTGTAATTCCCTCTCCTGTCTCACTGAGCGATGTGGCTGCACCCAGCAGCTCCGCGCTGCGCAGCGCGGCCGCGTTTCCTGGCACAGTTTGCTCCTCACGCTAGGCTTGTGGGATGTGGCAGGAGCCAGGATTGTGTGCAGAAGCCAGGAGCGGAGCCGCACAGGGATGGATGCGGCAGAAGCTGGGATTGTGTGCAGAAGCCAGGAGTGGAGCCGCATGGGGATGAATGCTCCCAGGCGCGGTGCGGACGCTGCTGCGGTCAGGACGAGCACCGAGGACGGGAATGGGATCGCACGCTGCGCTTCACCCTTCGGGTTACTTCACCCTTCAGGTTTCGCTCCACCCTTCAGGCTACGGCTCCAAAAACCCCAATTCCCCCCGGCCTCTGGCGTTTCATTCGTATCTACCCGCAAGGTGCGAGACGAGAGAAATGGCTGTGAACATTCACAGTCACAAGTACAGTGCGACTGAGAAAGAGGGTGCACAAAGTTGTGGTACAATTCTCTGCTTTATGGAGCGTTTTATTGCGTTTCCTGACGGTAACAGATGGATGCTCTCGTGCTTGTTAGCATGGTCAGCTTTCATTATGAGGCCATTAAGGGTTTTATCTCTATGTGGATCTTTGAGGTTTTGAGGGAAAAGTTTTTTCCCTGGATTCACAACCCACCCTTAGAAGCCAATGTTAATAAAGTGTCTTTTTTCTGCCCCACAGCACACTGAAGGCAGCATTTGAGATGCTCAAGCAACGTAAGTATTTCCCGGTTCCCTTCTGACCTGGGAAACACAGACACCCAATGTGTTCATCCTGTTCCCTACACCATTCCCAACTTTTCTTTCACAGTCCGGAGTGTTAGGAGCAGAGGAAAAGGATCCCTACTCAGTCTGGTGGCAAAGAAAATGGCTTGTTCTTCAAGTAAATTTTATCTGAGTCAAGTCACAAGATAGGAACTCTGTTCTCTCTTCTGTAAACCACTGACACCAAAACAGCTTCCTAAATGTGCTCAAAGCTCAATGAAACTGTTTCACACACACAAAATGTACCACCATGAGAGCCAATAGGACACTGTACATGGTCACTGGCACCTGCTGTTTACACCAAAATTCTGTCTTGAAAAGAAGCTGTTGTGCTGAGGTATTTTTAGGGCCTGGGTAGGAGAGCTCAGCATTTCTGGAAAATGTAGGGTTCCATTTCAGAGGTGCTGAAGCTGAGAAATGCAAAGCAGTTCCCAGCCATTTCAGACAGCACCAGCCAGGTGCTCTGAAATTCAATCCATCTTGGCCGATCCTTGGAAATTCTCAGTGTGCAGCCTCACCTAATGACTGGCCACTGCTGCAGCTCCCAAGAGCAGTGACAGCCCAGTAGCACAGCTAGGGCAGAACACACACTGGGATGATAAAGGTCAGGGTTCCTTCCCTCCCTCTGCACCACAACTCCTGACTCTCAGTCTCAAAGGAAAGGGGCAGCTGGGGTAAATGGAGCCATGAAGAAACACTGTTCTTGAATCCTCAGCAATGTCAGTGCATGCAGAAACACAAGGGGGACCTCTTTTAAGGCTGCCCTGCTTGTGACAATTCATAGGGCAGCCACATCACAGAAACATCTCCTAAAAAATGTGACTTTAAAGACCTTCCCACTAACTGAATATGAATTCTGATTTGCTTTAGAAATTGAAAGTGTTGGAAACTCTCATATCCAGCTGGCAGTAATGCTGAAGGAAGAACTGAAAGGAATAGAGGAGTTCCGAGAAAGGCAGAAGGAGCAAAGAAAAAAGGTGAGAAACTAGAGAAATGTTGAAACAGCTTGGGTCAATGGTCCGTGCTGATGACCTGTCTCCAGCCATAGGCTGGGAATTCTGCAAAAGATGATAAATCATTACCAGCATGCTCTGTTCCCTCTATAGACGAGACTGTGGAACAAAAATTTCTGATCCCAGCTGGAAATAAAGTAGTGCTCTGAATTCAGGAGCCAGAGGCTTTAGTTAGTCCCTTTTACTCTCTCTGGTGTAACTGTAGATTCTATTATTATTATTTCTGTAAGAACTTAATCCTTTTCTCTTTTTTATACCCTTGCTAATGGGTTTCTGCACAATCTCCAACATGCACTAAATAAAGGCGTAACACAAACTTCTAAAAACATGAAAGCAAATTAATGTCATGCTGAATGCAACACCAATATATGCTGAATTCCAAATACATGAAATAAGTAGCATCTCCTTGATGTTGTATAATAAAAAAACTGAGTATATTTAAGGCCATTAATTTCATCTCCTATGACCTTATGAAGCCCTAAATCTCTTGAAAAATAGTTCTCGATAGAGACAGCAGTGACCAGTCTCACACCTTCTCTGGGTCTGTGGGGTTAAGAGAAAAACAGGACTGAGTGATAGAGGAATAAAATATTCCTTTCTTTGCTAATTTTAAACATGAAAACACATATATACAGTATCCAGTGCCACAAAAATCTTGTATCTACAAGCCCCTGACACACAGGAACTTGGAATAGCAAAGAATTCTGAATATAAAAGTGGGTGAAACCAGTGCTGCTACTGAGATTTGAGGTTGGAAGCGATCTGATGAAGCAAATAAGGCATTAAAAGACAGACAGTGGGCACCATGTTCATCAGTGTTCATGCCCCATTCCCTTTGTCACTGGAATGTGCAGAGAGGCTCCCTCCTGTTGATAACTGTAAGCCTGTAACTCGACTGGGAACAGCTAGAGAGGCCTGGGGAAAATAAAAGGAAAAATTGCTTAGGAGTTTTAGATAAGCTTTTTTCTCTGGCCAGTTTTTTTTCTGTCCTCCCAAAATGCTATGATTTGTGTCGTTCTGTAGCTGTCTCAGGACTGTGCCCAATGTGAAACAAGCATCTGGGTAGCCCTGGAGAGAGTTTTGCTTGAGCAGAACGTAAAGATTAAAGGACCAAAAGTCCCCCTGAAGAAACCCATCCCCTGCTAGTAGGAGTATATCTCATTGCCACATAAAGCCATGAAAGAGAATCCAGCATTGTCCTTCCAACACTGCCCAGATGACTCCAGGATGGAAATTAAATCACACTGAGCATAAAGTTGCCAGAAACAGTGGAATATAAAAGAGACAGAAATTGTTTGGATTGAAAATGGACAACTACATGTGTTTATGGGAGTGAGACAGTGGTTTGGTCTGCAGAGATGTGGGATCAATCTCTGGCACCAGCAAAGGAACCCTGCTGGCAGAGCCCACTGTGACTGGGTGTTGCAGTATTTCATTTCCTTAAGGAAAAAAAGAAAGAGAGGGAGAAAATTAAAATCTACATACTCTCTGCTATTATTGGAAACCACCAAAGCAGAATTATCTGGGATTATTTTTTTACCTAGTACTTGGATGCTTTCTGTATCACTTAGAAACCTGCCATTTATAAAAGCAGAGTGAAGTAACTTTCCCCACAGGGAGGTGGCTTATAGAAAGGCTCTGACTATGGTTCTCCTAATCCTGCTGCTGGAAAGGGGAGGAAGAAGTCCAAAGTAAGGAATGCTGACTTGTGTGTGTTTCTTACAGTACGAGTCTGCAATGGAGCGGATGCAAAAGAGTAAACTGTCCCATTATAAGAAAACAATGGAGGTAAGCAGGGAAGGCTTGAGCAGGTTTCCCGATGCACACTGGTTCCAGTAAAATCTGTATCAATGTACCCCTATTTAAAGAAAGGTTAAAGCCGTGTGAGTGTGCAAGAGTGTGTGAGGGAGGGAAGATGTCATTCCTGCTATGAGAAGGAAGCTGATCTTCCCTGCTGCACCCACTGAAAAGTCTCCAGAAGGTTAATACAGGATGAACGGTGCCCGAATTAAACAGGATTTCATTCTTTCTAGGCAAGGGTACTTAGAGGAGTAAATATAACTTTTCAGTGTGTGTAAATACAATTTCAAGAACAGCGAGGGAATCTTGTAGGCAGGAGGAATACTCTACAGCTGGAAAGCTTGCAGGTACAGAAACTACAGGCTGCTGGGTTTGGTCTCCAGTGGGCAACTGCCTCTAAAGGAAAGTAGTTGCAGACCTGTCAGTGCTACAACTGGAAGTGTGCTAACAATTTTCTTTTGAAATGTTGTTCTAAGTGCATCTCTAAGATACAGAGATGTTTTGGTGCAAATAAAGATTTCTCTTGCTTCTGAGAAAGCCAAGACTGTTGCCTATGGGGCCCTGGCTCTGCTTCACAGCTTGGAGCAATGGCCAAGGCAACAAATGACAATCCACCCCATGGCCACCCCGGGAACGTGGGCTCCCAGTTTAATCTATCTCTCCTTGGTTGCTCTGGCAGATGCCTGATGCACCAGTGGTGGAGAGCAGCCTGTGCATTTCTGCCCCCTGCAGCGAGTTGCAGTTGTACAAAGCAAAAAATTTCAGGGCTGTAGGAAAAGGATACAATTTATGCTGTCAGCCCCTACTTCGATGTTTCAGTTCTATTTCTCTACCTCCTCAAGATGGATCGGGATTTTTTTCTATTGCCCAATAGAAATTGGGCACCAATTTGCTCCCCCAAACTGCAAACAAGAAAGTGGCTGGAACATCAGAACATCACTGTGGGGGAAACCCAGCCTTGTTCCCCCAGCCAGACCCTCACGTTTGATTTCATTTCCACCCAGTCCAAGAAGACCTACGAGCAGAAGTGCAGGGAGGCAGATGAGGCCGAGCAGTCCTTCGAACGCACCAGTGCTTCAGGCAACCAAAAGCAAACAGAAAAGGTACCTGAGATGACACTGCTGTTCAGAGGGGAAACTAGGGTTTACCTTCTCAAGATACAAGAGAATACAATTAACCAATCCATTCTACAGGATGCCAGGGGCTGCTTTGTCTTCAAATTAACCCCAAAGAATCCTCTGGAAGGGACAAAGTTATCTAATTAATTCATCCCTGGCTGTGATCCAATTGCTCTATGAATCTTGAAAGGAAACTGAATGAGATTTTTCTCTGAAATTACTCATTAAGAAAAAGAAACAAGCCAATAATATGTCATGCTGTTTTGCCTTTTGGTCTCTTACACTTAGTAGGCATAGCATCTTACATTAAAATGCGTATTTTTTTCCTCAACATTTTTCTCCTTATGGTGAGTTTAATTCCAACTAAATTTACAGAGTCAAAAATAAATAGTTGGAAATTAAGGCACTGCAGTCTTTCATTGCATCATCTTGATACTTGTTAGCTGACAATTTCCTAACTTTTAATGGGAACTTTTTACAGTGGAACAGATGGAGGAAACAAAATAAATGAACTCCCTTTGGCTTGATAAAAATCAGTGCAGTGTAAGCAAAAAGGATCAAAAATCATCTCAAGGAGTAAGGGGGGTGGTGTGGAGACTTTAAAAACAGCATCAGAACTTTATATTTTATTTCCAGGATTCTCTGATCTTTGATGAGCAAACCCCTGCAGCTTAGCTGCAAAGAGGGGATAGAATCCTGGCCCTGCCAAAATGATGCCAGAATATTTCACAGCTTCCATGGCAGCTAAAGCTGACCCAGCTTCTTTCATGCAGAAGGATCCCAGGGTGCTCCATTGCCATTTCTTCCCCACACATACCAGCATGTTGGGAACATGAGGAAACAGAGGCAGCTCACAAGCTGTTTAATTCTGCTTAGCATTTGCAAACAGTTTGGGTCAGGAAGCAAATAAGAATGAAGCTTCTGTTCCCAACTTACAACACGTTTCCCAGACAGCTGTGATGAGGGATATGATCACAAGAACCCCTACCTGAGACTTGTCTTCAAGGGCAGGATGGAAGAATGTATTTCACTGATGTCTAGAGCAGTGCATTACTCTGCTGTCATCATCATCTACGCAGAAAGACCTGCAAGTACAGACCTGTCAGTGATGGCTGTTTTCTCATTTGCTAAAAGCTGCAGGTTTTTAAAGCAGAGAACTTCTACTTAGAATGAATTTCACTTTTAGGCTTCTGAGTTGTTATGTGAAATAATCTGGCATTTGCAAAGTATTTTAAAACCTGTGTGCTTTTCATCTGACTATTTCATGAGGGGCTTGAAACATGAAGCATTTTAACTGCCATTTATTTCTGCTTATAAGTATCTATTAGAAAAGCACATCAAACAATTGAGAAAAAACAACTCAGCCAGCAGGCACAGCTTCAGGCTGGATCATGCTGGTTCTGAGCTCCTCTGGCAGGGATGTCTGAATGGAAGCATTTCCCTTGAAGTCATTGGACCTATGGCTGCACCTGGGAAATTCTGGTCCCTTCTCCATGGCACACATTCAGCACAACTGTGCATAAGGCAGGGACAACCAGGAAATGCTTGCAAGTTAGAGCCTTTCCCCTAGGAGTAAAAGAGAGCAGGCAGCACAAAAAACTGAGGCAGAAGCAAAAATACGTCAGAAATTAATTTGGGGCGTTCCTTTTCCTGTTTCAGAGCCAGAACAAAGCCAAGCAATGCAGAGACGCAGCAAACGAAGCAGGTGATGCTGTCTGCAGCTGAACTATGATTCTTCTCAGCAAAGATCTACCAGCACAGGATTTTGATAGAACACAAATCATCCAGGCTGTCAGGGTTCCCAAAGTCACCTATCCAAAGGTTAATGAAGCAGCCTCTGAAGAGCAGCAACCTGACAGTCATCAGCATTCACTCCCCCTTTGTGGAAACGCTAGTGTCCTGCTTTCATTAAAGAATTTACAGAAGGTTTCCTTTAGAGACTTCACCCAGGGAAGAAAAGATCTACTTGAAGCAAGTTTGAAAGCACAGCAGACACTCAAATTGGCCCAAGACAGCCCAGAAGAGATCCCCCATCCCCACATGCATGAGCAGAGTAGTGATCTCTAGCCACAAACGTGTGTATGCCCAGAAGCAGACACCTGAGCTGGCTCAGGAGCTCAGGCTTGTCCCTCCCTACTCATGGAATAGCTTACACCAAATCACAAGGCTCACCTGGCTGGCTTGGGAACAGCCTAAGGATGCTTGGTGCCCAAGCATGGTCCAGGCTCTTCATCTCTGAATTGTATTATCCCTGTAAAGTTTATAAATTATCTGCAAATCATACAGAGAGAATCCTTACTCTAGTATATAGCTACAAAGAAAAAAAACCCAATAATTATTGTGCCCCACCATTTCCAAGCTCCATATTCTTGTGATACTCAAGCAAACCATAGGCTAGTAGTGTAGGAAAGGAGAAGTAATAGGAGGAAAGAGAGAAAGGCTGTATCACTTTTTCCCTGACTGTTTGGTTTCTGTTCTGTGTCTGTTTACAGAGAACGTTTACAAACAGAACATCGAGCGGCTGGATAAGGTCAGGACAGAGTGGGAACAGGAACATATCAAAACATGCGAGGTAAACATTGACCTTTGCAGCGATGTTTTGCACACTCTTTATTTTATCCAATTGGAAAATTTCAGTCTAAGGCCTGAAATATCATCCCGAGAGTTTTGCTGTTTGCTTTATGCAGAGTCTCAGCAGATGCCTTTGCAAAATTACTGCAAAAACTAGAGCTTATTTAGACATAACTGCTCCTGTCTCACTGACACTCTCCTTTCTTGGTCAGCATAGCTAGGTAAAAATAAAGGAGGAGAGTAAGTGCAGAGGTGGGAGAGGTGGAGCAATATATGAACTGGTACATACTCCACTCACTCTTTATGTTTCATAGCACTTTCAATTCACCTGCAAGAATATTTGTCCTCTGCCATGAAATAATCTTTCAGTTGAAAGATGGTGGTAGAGAAGTCTCTTATCTCCATTTTATGGAGGATGGACAGGAAGATTTGCACTTGGCTATTAAGTTTTGCATAACAATTTACAGGAACTGGTTGGCATCCAAATCAGCCACACATTTCACAGTAATCCTTCAAGTACATTTGCCCATCTGCTGAAGTCTGATTTTGCTATATTTACTTGTTGCAGGCTTTATTTCCACATAAAATAAAATGCCAGGAGGATACCTTTCCAGTTCTCTGCTTCCTCTTAAATATTCCCTATCTGAGAGGACTGAAAAACACCACAACTGGCTCAGACATTTGCACAGATACTATGCCAAGCCTTAGTCTTCCAAAGATGCATATTTTCTCCCTTCTTAAAAAGCCAACAAACCAGCGAAGCATTCCACAACCTCCTACTTTTTTTTGTCCCATATGGCTAAATCCTGACTAGCCCACAGAGCTTGCAACCTGCCCACTGCTTAATCCAAACAGCCTTTCATAAAGTAAGGGCATCTTTAATGCCTTCTTTTAAAAGTGTTTGTAGAGAGAACTGATACTCTTTTGGGGTTTTTTAAAACGAGCAATTAGTACAAAAAGCAGATTAAAATCCTACCCTTGTGGCTTCATAGTAGGGAATCTGGAAGTGCTAGGGTTGCTTGGATCTCTAACTGAGTGCTTGACAACCACAGCCTGAAAATGTTGGCTGGCAAGTGGGAGCACTGGGGCAGCCTTTGTCCCAGGGGCTGCGCCACATTGTCATGGAATGCTCCCGTTCTCCAGCAGGATGATGGATGTGTCAAACACAACACCCAGCTGTGCTTTTCGGGGTGCTGACAAGGGTTTTGAAGCCCAGAGTCACTACACTGCCCTCTTGGATTAACTGCATTGCCTGACAGGACACCATTTACCTGGAAAATTCCCTGTTGGCTCTGGTGGGGTTTATCAGCCTTGAGGGCCACAGGCTTTCTGTTCAGAATGACTATTGAAATCCTCATTCTCCACCTTGCAGGTTCTCTTTAAAAGCTTTTACTCACAGAAACCAGTCCCCACAGTAGCTTACTCCCAAGACAGATTCCTTTTTCTGGGTTTTTTTAGTCAGTATGTTATTAGATGCAGCATACCCAACTGAGTATTCTGCTGAGTGTTGTATACATTTGTGGTGTTCTCGACATAATTACTAGCAAATAGAGATGGAGACAGATGGCTGGAAGCATCTGAGATTTTCACATCTCATAGAAAACCAAAACCTTGTTCTACTTTTTGTTCTGCTTTTAACATTACAACATAGAGATCAGGGTGATTTGGTTTTTTAAAAGTTTTTAAAGAAAGAGCTTATCTGCCTCTTCCCCCTAACTGGTTCACACTTCTCTCTCTGTGCCCTTCATTCTTCCTAAGCAGTGCAGCAACATGAGCAAGCCAGGTACAGATGAAACAAGGGAGTAACTCTGAAGACAGAAAGATGCCTTCTCTTTACCACAAAAATAACCTTTGATATGCAGTCAACTCCGGAAGGCCTCAAGTACTTTCAAAAGAGAAATGTTTAGAGAGACATTTTAGATGGCAGAGGTGGATAGTTTTGGCTTTACCTTTAACATAAATACAACTCTTTCATGCCAGTACTCTACTGATCTGTTAAACATCAAGATTTCAGTGTGATGGGAGACAGGACTCTGACTCTGAAATCCTCAAGAACAGACGTAGCAGTCAAATCCAGATCTGGATTCCTCTCCTCTGCTTTGTTTTTGTCTCTAAAATATAACTTTAATTTGGTGCAACCAATTAGAACAAATTTTTGAGCATGAATAGTAGATGTAGTTTCTCCACCAACTGCAAAAACATCATTTACAGTGGTGCCTTCAGAATAGGTTTGCATCCCCAGCCCTGTCCCAGCCTGCAAAGCCACTAGTTCCCATACCACGAGGCTACATAATGTTTCCTGTTTGGCTTAAGGTCTTCCAGCTCCAGGAGTGCGACCGCATCACGATCCTGCGGAACTCGCTGTGGGTGCACTGCAACCAGCTGTCCCTGCAGTGTGTGAAGGATGATGAGGTACAGCCTGCCTTGCCCTTCTCTGCAGCGCTGGCTTTGGGGGATTATCTCACTCCTGTTCTCTCTAGATGTAATCCAGATGCATATCTGGATGCAGACAGTCTGTGTTGTGCTTGGTGGGACTCACGTCCTCCGTGGTTTGCAGGGGAACACTTCCTGCTACCAAAACACTCAGCTGAGTCTATTTGGGCTCTGACATGATTTCAAAAAAGACATCCAGTCATGGCTTCAAAACTGGAAGTTGTAAAGAATAGACTCAATTTGACTTTGAATGGTTGTTTGCTGCTAATAATTTATAGCATTGAAAAGTCCTGGACTGCCTGCTCTCTTTAAAGACTATCCAGAGCACAAACAAACACGTGTGTTTACAAGAATATTAGCACAGAGGAAAGGCTAAAGCTCAGCCAGATCAGACATGTACCAAGTATAAAGTGTTTCTTAAGGTGATGATTACTACTAAAGAGCATTATTTGTTAATTCAATGTGAAATGTTAGAAGTTATATTTAAGTCTTGGATTCTGTTTTGTAGCTGTATGAAGAGGTTCGGGTCAGCTTGGAGAACTGTGTTGTACAGTCAGACATAGACTACTTTATTAAGACAAAAATGACAGGAACACAACCTCCAGGTAATTATTCCTACTTATCTTGTCAGATGGCTTGTGCAGTACATGTCCTTTGGAGGTGAAACCAGCTGGAGGAGTTTCTGCTCCAGATTTTCGTTCCCACTTGCCAGGGCTCACTTCCCCCACACTGTGCTGCTGCCTGTGTGATGCTCTAAGTGGGATAGCAGAATGAGCCAGCTTAAAAATAACCCTCCAAAGAAGAAAAACTTGTTTTGGCTTTGCAGCCAGG
The DNA here is from genome assembly GCA_013397245.1 of Thryothorus ludovicianus. Lineage (NCBI taxonomy): Eukaryota > Metazoa > Chordata > Aves > Passeriformes > Certhiidae > Thryothorus > Thryothorus ludovicianus. Next base: position 360,940 of record VZTB01001863.1, read on the forward strand.
CTCCTTTCACAGTACAGCTGAACTGACACCGCTAAGGTGCAGAAATGGCAACTTCAGCTTCCCGCGGTGGTGACAAGACAGAGCCAACTCACCATGTAACTGCATCCCAGAGTCCCCTTGACAGAGGTGCTGCCTCTTCATTTGCAGCACAGAGAAGACCCAATTTTCTATTCTGTTCCACATGCCCAATGGGGAATAACAAATTTTCTGCTCTCAGGAAGCTGTTTGCATAAGCCAAAACTTTGGCTGGGAGAAATTCTGAATTAAATTGGCTTTGTCCCAGCACACAGAACTGCTGTCAGGTTCAAAGGCTCTGCCCATTCAAGCCAAAGCTGCCTTTTCCTTAACTTCAATGCTCAAAACCTCTGGGCTGAAATGGAGATTGATCCAGCATGAGACAAGAGCAGTTGTAAAATGAAAACCTGCTGCTCTAGGGTAGGAGTTCTCCTAACACTCCAATGGAAAGGACTTGCCTAATGTGTCACATGGCCAGACATAAACCACACCCAAGTACTTCAACAGGTGACACAAGAGTTACATAAAACCCTCTATGCTACGAGTTGTACAGGTACAAAATCAGCAGTGTGAAGGCCTGATCCCTGGGGACAATTATCTTGTACAAGAACAAGTTCCATCCCTTTGATTTCACTGCAGAGCTCAGAGCTGGCAGGAATTACACCCCATGACCTTCTTCAGCAGAGCTGGGTGCTGGCACTAACTCAGCATTGAGCTGCTTTTCACTCAGCCTTTTTGCCATTACTCTTATGATGGTTAAAAATTGGGATTTGGGGAATTTTTAAAAACTAATATATTGATACTGGTGCACTGAATGCCATTTTGCTGCTATTGTTTATTCTTCTTCACAGAGGGGATTTAAATTCACTGATACAGGAGAATTTACCCAGGAAAAATTACATTTGCAGTGGCAGAAAGGAGAACTATGACTTGCAACAGTGTGAAACAACTTCTGTATACTAAGAAATGAGTAATAATCAGCTAGTTGTTTTGTTTTAGATTTTTGGGATTTTCTTTTTCCTGTGTGAGATTTTTATGAGAAATTTCTACAAAAAAAGCTTTTGGATATGTCAGAGTCATTTCTAATAAGAACTAGGTGGGAAAAACCCTTAAGAGCTTTATGAAAGGCAAAGAAAAACCTGACTTGCTCTTTTATTGTTTTTATTTTTGTGACCTTCTAGAAGATGACATATTCTGGAAGCAATATCCTAGTATCTCCACAGCTCTGGCTAATCAGTTTGCACTGTAGCACATGGTGAGCTGTTGATCTGTGCTATTTGCAAAACACAGGAAGGAAACCCATGTGTAATTTTGTATTGTGTGGCAGAAGACCTTAATCCTGACCAAACCTTCCCAATGGTCTTGCTCACTTCCTTTTCTACCCAATCTTACATTACCCCCCAGACTGGAAATTGCACCAAGGTGACAATGCAAAGGGCAACAGGGGACCTTTAAATTGGTCAGAAAACTCCCTAATTGCTGTGAGTCTTATGTGTAGGGATTCTTCACTCTCTAGCTCTATGTGTCTGCTCTACTTATTATCATGGCTGACACAGTGTGAGAATGTCAACATAACCGTTAGCCCAAGTCCAACATCTTCCTTAACTTGCTGGTATCAGGGCTGAAATAAAACACTACCACATGTTTCACTCACATTTGTTTGGCTCTCACATCAAGCAGGAAGAAAGGGTCTGTGGCCACCGGCTGTAAGCAACTGTACTGGAAGCTCTGAGATGACAAATAAATCCATCTGTAACCATTTCCTCTCCAAAGTTACACTTGGACATGGTCTCAATTTCACCCTTAATGACACCAGAAGGGAGAGTGAAGGAACTGCAACCTAAATGTGTTTTGAGAGAACAAAACCCAAATAACTGGGTAAACAGCAAATAAGCTCTCAGGAGGGGGATGGAGGAGACATGAAAGGTAGGGAAACACATGAGCACACACCAGGAAATTGCTTGTTATTGCTGCAGGCAATAACACTCAGAACTCTAGCTCTGACAAAAATTCCTGACTGAATACATTGAGGAAAGAAGAAACAAAATGTGCTGCAGCAAATCACATAATGAACACGGTTTAGAGCTCACAAGGACCATACTTGGCCCCCTTAAATCCTGAGCTTTGAGGCAAGAGAAGAAACAGCCATGAAGGAAACCGCCTTCCTCGTTAGGGCAGTCACAGCTCTTGGAGTGGGGCCTCAGGCCTCGGCTCAGCCCGAGGGTGCCTTGCCACCAGGGCCATCAGTTGCTGCAATGGCTTTTGTCAAGCCCCCAGGTTCCCCGGAGCTGCTCCAGCCACACTCCAGGTGCTGCCCTGCAGTTTGCTTCAGCAGCCCCGGGTCATATTCTGGCAGGGAGGAAACTGTTTTCTCACAGTGTTTCCTGTTTGAACATCTAATTTTTATTGCCCTGTTGCAGATGCCATAGGGTATGAGAACTACTACAGCAGAGAGCCTGACAAGCACAGCAGCAGCCCCACCCAGTCCTGTGGCATGATGAAGAGGTGAGTGGCAAACATCAGTTCTCAGAACAGGGATTTCTCCACATCAACAGCCTTGTACAGATGACAAAACATGACCTGGAAAGCTATTACTTTCTCATTGTAGCAAGAGGCAAGTACATATCAGTAAATGTCACTTGACAGAAGAAGTAAAGGCCTTAAAATGGAGTCAGAGTAAGTTCGCCATGCCCTAGTGGGAAGAGGGACAGGGGATGAGCTCATCACACAATTACTCAGCCAGCAATGTAACTCATTTCCTCTTTTTTACTGACTCAGGGCAAGTAGCAACAAAACCAGTTTGTTCCAGGGAGGCTGAAGGTGAAACTGGCAGGGAGCAAAGGCTGGGAAAGCCATGCTTTGGGGCAGTTCCTCCATGCTTACAGCACCACTCAGCTGAGCAGAACAAAGAACTGCTCTCTATCTGGATCAAACACAGGCTGGAAAAACTGTTAGGGAGCCAATTTGCCTTATTCTGATTAATTTCTGCTAGTAAATGCTAGAACATGGATGCAGTTATAGGAGCAGAAGAGCGTGGTGACTCTATTGGTTTAAATATTTAATATTAAAATGTCAAATTCACAGTGAGGAGGGCATAACAGTTAAAGCAGAAGAGATTTATAATTTAACAAGCCCTATGACATAGCAAAGACAGGAATCAGGCAGTGATCTCCCATTTGAAATGTTGTCCAGGCTTGCCAGTGGGCTTGGTCAGGGTTATACACAATACTTTTGCTTTTCAGTTGGAAACCGGATCCTCTCTAATAATGAATTCAACGCTGCATCCTGTGCAGTTACGTAAGACAATAGTATTGCCATTCAGAACACAAATGTGAGTAGCATGGGCAAGGAGCCTAGAGAGACTCAGCCTGAGTATTTCAGGAACTCTTGAGATAGGATATCCATTTTCCAGAAAACCTGAATGTTCGCTAGCTGAAAAATCTTTAAATATGCCTTAAGCATGCAATGTTATTTCTATCTCTGCTTGAGAATCCTAACCCATTTTCTCACTTTACTTAATCTTCAGTATCCAGCTGTGATGTAGGAAATAAGTAGTGATAGATTAAAATAAAAATCCACTTAAACTCACAGCTTTAAGAAAGGCTTGTTACACAAGCTCTGTATTTTAAATTGTATCAGAGTTTTCCTTAAACACAAAGAAATGTTAATCTCTTATAAGCAATTGACAATTTTTATCATTTTAACATTGTGAAATAATTGGAGTTTCACACCATGAGCCTTCAGCTCTACAAAAAAACATTACCTGCTGCATTTCATGGACAATTTAGTGAGGGCTAATAGTTCAACAGTCTGCTGCATTTTTAAAAATGCATTTTTGAAGGAAGATAAATATATCTAGAGCTTAAAAGAAGATAAAAGGCCATAGGAAGAGGTGACATCTGTGAAGCAGATGGAGGGAAGGCTGAGTCAGAGAGCTGAGATAAAGGAATGCTCATATCCAGGCCTGTTCACTCATTTTGGTTTTGGCTTCTCTTGGTTCTGCAGATTCTCTGGACTACTGCATGGGAGCAGCAAAAACAACACGGAAACTGCCACTCCCTCAGCCCCTCCTCTGGGTATGCTCCGCAGGAAATCAGTTTACCAGATGTGTTTGTTTTAGATCATGTTGCTAAACCAGGCTTTGACATGGAGCAGAAATGTACAGCAGATATTCACATGTTGGCAAGTAAGAGTAGTCTGGAAATGAATTTTGCTTGGATGTGTATTCAACAAATTTCCCAGTTCAAAGTGCCAAATAATCTATAGATTCTTCAAAATCTCCATCTAGGCAGGGGAAGCCTTTAAATTCAGAGCAGTAGTCTGACATAGATATTAGTTTTCTCCTTGTGTAGCATAACTATCACTAAAAAGCCCCAAAGAATACATAAAATTTTTAACTCCCCAGGCACATGGATTATGAATACAAATATCTATCTCACCTTGCAGTTACACTGTTGTCTTGTAATCCTTATAACAAGGAATTTATTAGATCATACTTAAAACAGTATTTTCACTATGTAGAAGGTAACAGTTTATGACATTTTTATTGGTTTGATAGTAAACAAAAGAATTTTAACTGTAGTTCTTACCAAAAGAAAAGTTGTTTTCAAACAACTTGAAAATCAACTGCCTCTGTCAGACCTGCCTGCTTGGGCACCAAGAGACAGCTCAGATTCTCTCTTGCTGCATTTGGTGCTCAGCAGGGGAAGCTCCCAGACAGATGCTGGGAAGAAATGGGCAGTTTCCCTAATTACAACAAGCTGTAGTAAACAAAACATCTGCAAAAAAAGTTATGTCCATGACAAATAGCAATGTGAGAACTATATAAACCACCGGAAAATGTCTGGTGACCCATTGGCACAATATTTTCCATGCCACGGAACTGCTAGAATTTTATACCCTCAGTAGCAACATTTTAAATTCATTTTAATCTGAGTGTTTCCCTCCTTGGATGACTTGGGTTGTGTTTTACCAGGGGAAGCCTTTTTCCCAACCTGAGGCTGAAGCTAGTTTCTGACTTCCCACTAAGTTCAATGGGTGCATTGTCATTCCATCAATGGAGGACAGTTTTTGTGGAAGGCTTTACCTACAGTTCACAGCAGCTTTTCTATACATGTACATGTCCAGGCAGAGAGAGATAATAGAAACCCTTATATTTGTGAACTCTTGCATATGATCCCACGCATTTATAAGCAACTGAACTCTTTGTTTCTGTGGTGGGTATTTCTTCCTTATTTTCCCCTCCCCCCCTTGCAGAGAGAACAGACGGAGTCTATGCATCCATTTTTGTAAATGAAAAAGCTGGCATCACACCATCACAGGACTACAGAGTACTTTATGACTACACAGCCCAGGTAACAAAAAGCTTCAAAATAAAAGTGATGCTGACTGAAACACGTTGAAAGTGTAAATTCTGTGATGGAGATGTTACTGTCATTTTATGGTTATGGTCCTTTTACAGGCAGGGACGTGATCTGCCCTGCTCTAGCCTAGCACTCTGGTTCTCCATGCTGGAGAGGACAGAATCCCATAAAGGACATTCTTTCCCTGTACTTCCATGTTGCAAGCTGCAGAATCACAGTGGATGTGGTTCATTTGCCAACAAAAGACTGTTAGAGAGAACAACCTGCATCCTTAACTGGGATATTGAACTCTTCCTGACTCCAGTCCTAACTAGTCAGAATACCATTAGTAAAAGGTTGTGAATATTATAAAATATAATAATGGTTATAAATATTTGCTAATTCAGATGGACTCCAGAACCTGGACTCCAACCCCACTTGCTTTACATGTCAATTTAAAGGTTCCTTTTATTAGCTTTAGATCAGCAGAAGAAAAAGCATCTAGGTGGTCTTATGTATCAGTGCAGAGAGAGCCTCACACCAAAGGACCTACCACAAACAGACAATGTTGAAGAAATGTGACAGTGACAAAATAGATAGCCAGATAAATGATGAAAACAGAGAAAAAGCTCAAAAGGAGCTTTCCCTTAAGTACAGCAGTATTCCAACACCTTTTATCTGATGTTGGGTTGTTTTTTTTTGCTTAATTTTAAACTTTTATTATTTACATGTAATTTCATGCAAGTATTGCTGAAAGCACCTCAGTGTTAATGGCAGTTCCCCTAAGGAACTGGATCACCTTGTTACTCCAGGAGTCCCTTAAAGCTGTGCCACACAGGGATATTACCTGCTGAGAAAAGAATCTGTTACTACCTTTAGTACATTGTACATTGAGGCCTCTCATTTTTTGAGTCCATTCTTACCTACTCAGGTGAATTAAATTTAGTTTTAGCTGACACCTGATCTCTGGAAGCCTCCCTTATCCTGTTTTCTATTTACTACACTGTGGGCAGAAAAGTGGTTTCCTATGGAAAATAGGACAGCACCATTGAACACTGATGGCTGCCTGGGAGCTCAGGGAGAGTTTATTTGCAACTACTGCATTTGTCTGGGGATGAAAGTCACCACTGTCCAAGAGTCACTGTCCCCCACTGGTCACTGCCATTCCCTGCTAAAAGAACTAAGACATATTTCAGGCATGGATTAGCAGAGCCACTGTTATCCCTCTCAGGAATTAAGCCGTGCTTTGTTTTATTTAGCAACACCTGCAGACTATGCAGGTCATGGTAAGCTGGTTTAGGAGAATGGTGTTTAACCCTTTATGGACTTCCCCAGTGGTAAAACCATCAGGTTGTGCAAGAGGAGACACCACAGAGGCTGAGGAAATTTGAGGATCTTAAGGAAATAGTGAAAATACTTAATCCTTAACTGTCTGGTATTTCAGAACCAGAAGGACACTGATGGACTGTTGATGAAGAGCAGGATTAAAAAAAACAACCTACCACATACATGTTTAAGCTCTCCTGTCTCTCAGGCTAACTACAATTCTTTTCCCTGTCTCCTTTCAGAACATGGATGAACTGGACATCAGTGAAGGAGACATTGTAGTTGTCATTGCAGAAAATGAGGATGGCTGGTGGACAGCAGAAAGGAATGGGAAGAGAGGCTTTGTGCCAGGCTCTTATCTTGAAAAGCTTTGATGAAAAGAAGCCCCAGTCCTCAGACTTTACAAATATTCTATTAATGAAAACAATCAGCACACAAGGTCTGCTTCAGCTGACCAAGGGCATCCCAACAATAATGTTTTCTACAGCTACCAGTCAGGAAATAACCAGCTGACCATGCTTTGCTCTCCCTTGCTACTGCCTCATCCCATTATTCTTCTGGCCTACACTATCTGAAAAAAAATCTTCACTCCTGAGAGACTGGGACTTGCATGTTTAGGCATAGTCCTACCCTCAGCACACTGTACTGCCAGCAGCATTTCAAAGCTCAACAATCTTGTGAGGAAAATCCTGCCCGGATCTCAATTGTGCAAAGGGAAAAGATCACAGAAGCCAAGTGCAGTTTTTCCAGGATGGAGGACTGTCTCAAGCCAGCCTAGGAGTCATCCTTATGGTCACAACAGCCATAGTCTCTGGCATGGATCCCTTTATCTCCATGCACAGGCCATGCTGGCATTTTTGACAGATTATGAGTCACGGATGAAAACACAAAAAAACCAGTGAATGCAGCCAGAGAGGAGCACCTGAAGGATTGGGACACGTGCCTAGTAGGAAAACTTGAGGCACTCCCCACCACAACCATCTCCTAACACAATGAAATCCATGCTAGCCATGGCTCTGCTTTGCACTGGATTCTGGGACAGATGATGGGCACATGGCTTGCCTTTGCCTTGGCTGGAAGGTTTCCCTAATGCCTCTCTGGGATTATGAAGTTTAAAAATCCAATAACACAAACAGCAGCTAAGCCAAGCCTCCAGCAGTGCTGCACTGCCCTGATTACTCTCCTCTGAGCACCAGAGAATTGCAAATTACCTCCCCCTGCAATGCCAGCAGGACAGCCTCCCTTCCACGCGCTCAGCCTCTCCTCTCCTGCCCACAGGCTGCTCTGGCTCCATCTGCTGCTTGCAACCTCTGCACCTCTGTGGCTGCTGCCACAGGCACATCTAATGTGCTTATTCTTCAGCAAAACCTCTTCAATGATGTTGCACTGTGCAGGTTCACTGTATTTCACAGATTTCAGCTCTATCAGTCTTTCTAGTATAATATTTAAGAATGTTTTCAACTGTCACTGTGCTGTACAAGGGATTGATGGATAGTTTCTGCCATTCTTTCCTTTTCAGTATTTCAAGATAGTTTTAAAAAAATTAAAACTAATGATTTAATTTGAATCTAACTATTTCTGGGGGCAGAATGACTGCTAAGATTTGAAGTCTTAAAACTGAATCAAGACAATGAAAATTAAGCTTATCGCTACCCAAAAGGCATGGAGGAGAGAGGAACTGTTAGCTCAGACACACAAGGAAGTCAAGAGAAATTTAGACAAAAGAAAAAGTTGTAATGGTGACTGCAATCTTTTCTTAAATGAAACAGTGAAGGTCAGATGCACTTGCAGTAAGTGATTCGAATTCTTCCTTCAAGAATGTAACAGAAGTTGCCACAGGCCCTTTTCCTTTGGCTGCCTGCAGTCCTTTGCATGGGACCTTTTGTCCTTCCCACACTCCACCAGTTACTACACAGCACATCCACATAAGGGATGAAGGGCTCTGAGCCTCTGGCATCAGCAGACTTGGGAGGGGCTGGGATGGCACTGAAGGCAGCGAAGTAAGAACATCAGTGTTTGCCCAGGCTGGATAGGGACCCTGCCTGAAGTGATACAAAGATGCACAATGACTTCAGCTTGGCCAGGACATTATGAGTGGAGGCTGCCCGACAACCACAGCGTCCCCTGTTGGCTATAGCAGGAGAGGAAAACTGAAAGCACAAGAGATTTAAGGTATTTAAGGTATTACTTCTTGAACACGCAATCTTCCACAAAGAAGACTGTAATCAATCAATCAATCAATAAATCTAGGTAGATATTTCACAGAATATCTGAAAATTAAATAGAAGAAAACTCCCAACCAAACAAAAGCACTGAGATACACCTTCTCTAATGATGTGGGAGACACAGATTTTGCAGGACTCCCCACTTCTCTGGGGGCCCAAGATCACACAAGGCACTGCAGGGCCCAGTCTTGATTGCTGTGAAACCCTGTAGCAGATCATCTTTGCTTCCATGGAGCACATGGCCTATATCACCAACAAACAGCTAGTGGAATAGTGGCTGCTGTTTCTCTCCCATCAAATCATTCCATATTTTTGCTGTTAAAGTTAGGAAACTGATTTCCTTTCTACCTTATTTTCTTCTGTCAAGTAAACACTGTTGAATGGCAAGAGGCTATAGGTATTTCAAAATCTCTGCAGTGTCACAACATCTGGGTCCCAACATGCTAACTCCAGACTGTTCAGGAAATGAAAAAGCAGCAGCAACATTTTCTCATGAATCCTCTGCTTCACATTGTCTAGATGTGGCTTGGAACTACTTATCAGCCAAATTCTTCAATTTGCCCTATCTGTGTGGTGGCACTTGTCACCAACAGAACAGAGATATGAAGAAATGCCCCCACCCTGAGAACACCCATATTTTAGGGGCAGCACTTGTCACAAACAGAACAAAGAGACCAAGAAATTCCCCCACCTTCTGAGAACACCCATATCTTAGGTATCATCCATCTATCCACCCCTATCACTAAGAAGAGCAGGAAGGTCAGTTGTAGGCTACATCCTTAATAACACTGCCCTTATTAACATTTCCTCTCCAGTTTGGTATCATTTGGGCAATAAAACTGACACAATCAAGTTATCATTCAATTTTCAGCTAAGATGGGAAACTGAAATGGGCCCTTTCCAGTAGCATTCTTGCATTAAAGTCAAAACATGCATATTATTCTCTTTTACTATTTACTACCAATTAATAAGAACAGGAAAACCTGTATGAAACAACATTTAAGCAATGACGACCACATGTAATTAGGATATGTCTGAAAGCACAGGGTGAGGTCATCTGTGCACAGAACAGATTTCTGCATATAAAGAGTCCACAAGCCAGTAGTAACATTAAAGTAGTATCAGACTAGAGAAGAATCCAACAGATCCAGCTCCAGGACAGCCAACACAGCCAGGTCTCCTGCTAAGCTCAGTGATCTGTAAAGCCAACCAGCTACCAGCATTTCTAACAGCTAGGCTGCTAAAAAGAAGAAATCAACCTCTTCCTAGCTGAGCATGTAGCAGCAGCAGGAGCACAGTGACTGTTCAAGGTTTTAAGTGTTTGCGACCTCCCCGAGGACCCCTGGCTTGAGCTCTGTAGTATGAACAACCCCAGCACACATCAGCCAAGGTGGTGACAGATCAGATACATAAGGCATAAACAGTAGAAACTCCTACCTTGGCTTCCTTCCTGTCAAGAGCTGAATTCATGGTCTGAATCTCCTCTCCAGAGGAATTTTCTCCCAGTTGCAAGTCATACCTCACTGATTACTGAATGCAGTTAAGTGGAAGCACATGGATGCCAAGAGATGCATTACAAGTCAAACATCAGGTGGTGGGTATCTAACAGGAGCCTGGGTGGGTATTAAGGAACATCCAACCTCAACACTGGTGGGTGACTTAGCCACTTCTGTGTAAAGAACCTCCTGGCAGTATCACTGTGCCACGGCTTAACTGTGCAGGCCTGGAGAGTGCAGGGGTCTGTACATCAGTGTTATCCAAACACAGCATGAGAAGTCACTGTTAACCTTCAGTGTGGAGTGGCAAAAACTCTGTATGGGACAGGACAAATTTTACAGGCCTGAACAGCACCCTAGACTGCTCAACACCATCTCTTTTCCCTGGCTTTCTTGTCCTCCAGCTTGCAGGTCCAGGGGAACACAAGAACAGTCACCAGCCACACAAATACCAGTACTTCCCATGTCCTTAAACAGGAACTACACTCACAACTAGTGAGCAAGAAAGGAAACAAAGTTGTGATGCTGAGTCTTACCTGCCTTCTGGAAAATAATTGGCTACAACTATTGGTTAAGGGACTACAAGGGTTGATGGGCTGGGTTTTGTAGGGGAAGAGTACCTGTGTGGAGAATTAGATTCTGGAAGAGGAAGTAGTGTCCTGCCTATGATTATGTTATTAACAAAATACCAATGCCACGTTCACTTGAGAGGGCAAAGAACTAGTCAAACTGTTAGCCATTCCTTGTTAGCAATTACCTAAATTCAGCAGCTAGCTCACATTTGCTCAAAGCCAGAGTTCTCTCCAGATTTGTGCACTCCTGGATCCTGCACAGAGCAAATCTGATCTGTTTCTAGAATAGCTGGATAATCATATTTCCATCAAATTAGCCAGTTACACGTGGTACAGTGCTCAACTTGTCCTTCTACCAGCTAAAGGACGGCTGACACTGGATCTGGCACAAGCTGCTGAGGCACCATTAAAGCACATTTACAGCCTATCACTGCTGGGTGTCATGTGCCTGTGGCCACACACTGACCCAAAAAGCAGATTTACTGAGTTGTTCTATTCTGACTGAAAGCACAGACTAAATCTTGCTTTTAGATAGCGAACTCTAACAGAAATCACTGTGACGTCCCAGCAAAATCAGCAGAAATCAGAGTTGATATCCCTGCAATTTCTAAGGGGAAAGACAGTATCATCCAAAACCACCAGGCAAAGAGAACTCAACCTGGAGCATGGCTTCGAGTTTATAACCAGGGATTCCACATATCATCCTGACTGAGGGTACAAAAACTAGGGAGCAGAGGTGAAGTGGGAAACAGATAGCCTAAGAGGATGTTTGAAAGCAGGAGAGATTTTACTTACCAGATCTAAGAAAGCCAGTGTTAACCAGATTTGGAAACATAAACCAGCACATGTATCCCAGCTTTGCTGCCCTTACCATAATTCAACTGAACCACCAAATCAAGGCAGACATAAAGAGAAGTAACAAGTGTGTTAATAGGTGCAATGCTGAATGAGCTACAGCTGCATAAATGGTGCTTTTACTAAAATTCTCTTTGAAATTCAGGCATTTGCCACAGCCTCTGCCTCAGGGTAAATGAACACACAGTACAGCTCAAGGCATTCCAGCCTAAACTTGAATGAAATTTCCTGCGTGTAGGATTACACATTTGGATTGCTCAAGCAGCCCAGGCTAAACCTCTGAATAAATCAATTGCTTTGTGAAGGAAAGGTAAGACTCTGGAGAAGTCACACCTCACCCCTCAGTTCCCCCATTCATCATGGGGAGCTTGTAATCCACTCTGAAACTGAGCTGAAAATCTTCCTGGCACACTCAGCGTTTGGTGATTGTCTAATCCCAGACCCAACCTAAACAAGCTAGCATTGGGTGATGGTCGGATCAATATTTGCAACGGAAAATCTCATACAAAAGGACAAATTATTTTGCATACACAGGGCTTGTTTTGTAATAGGGTTGGATGACTCTGAGGAAGGGGGGGTAGAGACATCAGATAACACACTCAGTGCAGGGAGAGTGTGGGGGAGTTCAGTGCACTCCCACTCTGCAAGGGCACAAACGCTCAACAGCTGCATCTAAAGAAGAATTGTTCTGCATTTTTAAGCCGAAAACAGTCCATGGAGGAACTTCTTGGGAAATTGGTGAACTTTAACCTTCCCAGGATAAGAAAGCTAACGTGTGAAGGGGAAGGCTTTCAATGCACTGATAGACATGAGAAGTGTTTTGTCTTTAGAGAAGGGCTGCACAACCCTTCTTGTGTTTGAGCCCTGGGTGAGGGAGACTTAAGCAACAGTGACTTTGTTCTGCTAAGTGGCAGCTCAAGATTTTACTAGGTCACTGCTCAATTCAGCAGCCATAGGAGGATCCAAAACCAAAGAGGGAGAAGGCATCTAGAGAAATGCATCCTCCCTGCTCTGTAGGGTCCTGTGCCAGCATTTATAACCACAGTACTTATCAGCACAAGCTCTAAATTTAACTTACATTTCCTCAGTGTCTGTAGTGTATCCTCAATGCACGATTTTTCAATACAGAAGGTGTTACTGTACAGTGGGAAACAAAATTATCAGGATAAATGCTGGATTTAAGCCTTCAAAATGGACATTGCACTCAAAGGGCAGAAACACTTCACAGAGTGCAAGGCTACTAGCACCAAGCATGTGTCCAAAGGATAGGGCATTCTCCAAGTCCTGGAATTACAAGGAGTGCTTACTTCTACAGCATGTACTGGGAATTAAGTCCTGCCGGTTAGTCTGTAAGGTGCTTGGTAAAGCCTGGCAGAGGGACTCAAAATCACTTGTAGCATGGGTGGCATATCCCTCTCCTGCTCTCAGCTCAGAATGTATAAACACTACCTGTGTACACACCTCATGCGCTGGCAGACTTGTTCAATGCAACTGAACGGCAGACTCATTCAAGCAAGAGCAGATCTTGCTGTTTCCTTTGTCCAGTTGGGAGAACAACTTCAGAACTCCATTTCACTAGTTTTCTAGACCAGACTGCTTTTTCATGCAAGGCATCCTAGATACTGTCAAGCTCTACGACTGCCAGTGGTTTGCTTTTGTTCTATTTGCATGAGGGAAATGCATTACAATTCTTCAGTCACAGCCTGACCCAGCAAAGGTCTGACAGGACAGCTATCCTGGAAAATGCCGAAATTATTCTTTGAAATGGGACAGGAGCCCATTTCAAAAAGAGAAAGAAAGTTAAGAGATGGTACCTGAAGCACCACACACCCAAATGAAAGTAAAACTGTCTATTCTCTGGAATGCCAACAGGAACAGCTCCATGGTCCCACTGCTGTGGCTCACCCTATCCCAAGCAAAACTGAGTTTGCAGGCTTCCCTCTAGAAAAAAAAGAAATTTCAACTCAAAAGCTCTGATGCATCTTTAGGATTCAGGGTCAAGAGAAGCAGGTGAGAAAAAATGTGTGGTTCAGGGCACATCACAAGAAAGAAGTGCTTCTTTGCTTGCTCCAGAAGGATCACCAAGTCTCAGGTCCCCAGACCAGAGCTCTGATAGTCTCTCACTTCTGCAGATTTAAGTTCATGTACACACTTAATCTACAAACTCAGCCCGGCTTTTAAATTATGAATAAACTGTACTCTGTGTTCATCTACAGTGTAAACACCCAACACCGAACAACTGAACTCCTGTCCTGGAGTCCAGACACAGAAAGAAGCAACATTTGTTGCCAGGCACAGATCCAGCAGGGATTACTGTAGTCGCAGCAAGGACTGAATCAAAGACATATGCCTGGACTAAATATGCATTGTGAGCACAAAACCTGTATTGTGAAGGCAACATATAGAAGAAATAAAGGAGCAGGTTGACAAATCTAATATTTACCTCTGCCACTCCAGGCAGGTGTCCCATGCCAGGAAATTAAACATGTCCAGGGTACAGGACATGGCCATGGAGCAGGTTGTACAGCTCTGCTTCTAAAGCACCTCCTCCTCCACCTAGTAACAAGTGGCTGGCAATTTAGCCTTATTTTAAGAACCAAACCTTGTGTTATGGTACACAGAAGGAAACATGACTTGCTGCAGGACTATCTCAGGGCTATCTTGTAGGTCTTTTGCAGATAATCCTTTCACTGAGAGATAGAAGGGCAGGGTTTACATCTACTGCTGTATAAGGCACAGGCAAACTATGACTGCCCCGTCAAAATCAGATCATACTCAGACTTTCAACAGATCAGCAGCAACACAATTCTGTTACCTTCCAGTGAGTTTGATCTCACCTAATCAGTCTCATTACTGAAGAGTAGCCCCAAAACCGAGAAGGACAAATACCAAACCCAGTTATCGCAAGAGACATGAGAAATCAGCGCTGAAGCAGTGCAGGAACATGAGATTGATATGCAGGACAGTGGGAAACGGTCTAAGAGTGCCAGCACCTTACCCTCCCATAGCTACGCATGGCCTATAGCAACCAGTTATGTTGTCACTTTGTTGGGCACTACTCATATCAATAGCTTGGCAGAGGAAACTTTGTGTTCACATCAGTTCAGATGTAGCACAGATGGAAGTCTGCTCTGTGCCTTACAGCAATAGCCCAAGCATACATCACAGTTTAAAAGATGCTGCCCCCAAGAGAGCTTTCCAACTGCTCAACACAACTCCACAGGAAACAGATCAGCTATGAGAGGCTGCAGAGATCAGCAAAGAAAGATTATAAACACGTATTTTGAAAAAGGCCATGGAAGTAAAATTAAGCTTATTATGTGACAGCTGCCCCAGTCAGTAGGGGTGGCACCCAAGAGCAAAGACTGCAAGAGGCAGGGTAGAGGCTCAGTTGGCATTCTCCAAGCACTGCAGTCACCCCAGAGTATGTTGCTGCTGCAGGACACAGTACATGGAACACCAAAGATCCACTGCACTTGCAGACTTATTGTGCATTCCAAAGGGATTTGTCTCAGGCTCAAGATTAAGTCAGTCACAAGATCCATGAACTGTATTCTGAATGCTATCACTGATACTATTATCACAAATACTTATCTCAAATCTCATCTGAAACTACAAGTACTGAAGAATCTCATGAGCTGTCCTCTTCTGGCTATTAAGGCAGAAATTTCTTTTTTCACTTTCTTAAACTGAGTTCATTAGATCACTTCTCCTCTGTTTAATAAGGCAAATACAGACAATCATGCCTTACTAGATCACTAACTGAGAATGAGACCCTCCAATTCTCATGAGCCTCCTATTAAGGTGCTGAAAGGCAGTAAAGCACAGCACTCGAACTGCAATGTACTTAAGTCACTTAAATAGCAGTGAGAACAACAAAACCCAGTTAAAAAAACCCCTGAAGGCAATTCTAATATCCTGTGTTAAACCCCTCTGGATCAGGTAAGGTTTACTGCTGCAGGCGAGCTCCATGCCTGTGTGCTCTATGTAGCACACAGAGATTCACTCAGTCTGGATGACTTCCTGTGCAGTCTGCACTGAGCTCTCTCAGCCTCTTCAGCTACAGGATAGCCAAGAAGAAATTCATCTAGGTACTTAAAAAACTAGACACAGGAATAAAGGGAAAAAAAAGAGCTATAATGAAACTAAATCATCCCTTGTCTCCTAAAATACACTGTCAGATATCAATGTATTAATTACAAAGGCCAAACTACAGTGACAACAACACTCCTGCCTAATGTAAACCAAAGTTTGTTCATTTTCTTCAGTAAGGAAAGCCACAGAGCTACCCAGCTTCAATGAATTACACAAAATGTGGTGTATTAGACCAATTGCAAGTGTTTGGTTGGCTTTTTGGGGGGNGCACCATACCTTCACTCACACATCCAAGACCTACTACAAACTGTGCAATACAAGAAGGTCACTGGTACCTAGGAAAAACTAATTCACAGCAATTAAAAGTTCAGTTGGGCTTTGTTTAGATTGTAAAAGAGTTGTAAAATATTGAGTACTTTCCATTCCAGCACAAATATTCTGCGTTTTAAAGAGGAAACAGACTTCCTTAATTTACATGTAAGTACAGTCAAATCATCTGTACTTCAAATCCACATATTCCAGCAAGATTAACAAGCACATGCACTGTTATCTTCCCCAAACTATCCTTAATTCAAAGGGGTATGTGCAGGCTCATGACTGGAGTTTCTTTCTGCTTTGTAGCTGCTAAGATTTGACCAACTTTTTAAGCATCCTTAGCCTTACTTTGTGCAACACAGGTCTCTCTTAAAACCTCTCCACACTGATTTTTACAAGCCCGGGTCACTTCAAATCTTATTAGTTCCATATTTACAATATGCAATACAATATGAAGACAATCAAATTCAGTGAGCAGTCTTGCTGCCATATCTGGGAAATCTGATGCTACAGACAAGAGGCCTCTGGGTTGAGCCACATGCTGTACTAAGAATGACAATCTTAAGTCCCAAGAGAGCATAATCTGAAACTCACCTTTAGAAGTTAACAGAATTCCACAGGTACACTTCTACAGCAGTGTAACAGCACTGAGAAAAATTCCCCAACAAGCCACATTGGCCTCAACAATGTGTACACATTAGAATTTTCTTTTTCTGAGTGATGTTTCTTTAGTTATTTGAGATTATCTTGATGTCAATTTAGCTGAGCATGTCTGCTTTGTACATAAGCAACTGGTAAAAATTCTGAACATTCCTGGCTTCTGCAAAGGAGGAGGAACCTGAAGAGACTGAAAGTAGAGCAGTGACTAAGTATCTGAATAATGCAAGACACATTAAAACATAATTAACATACAGCAGTAACAGTAAAGCTATTCATTACCCACTGTTTAGAGGCAACAGATTCTTCCTTAATTATATGCACAAGATGTTAAGTTCCCATGAAGTTCAGCCAAGTCTGTTGTTCTGTGTTTCCCTGCTATTGTTTCAAATAAAAGTAACAAATACAATACAATCAGGTTTCCAGCAAACCATAAATACAGATCTACTGAAGTGAAGCCACCCAAAACTGTTGTTTTCAGTTTGTGCATCCAGCACATCCAGACTCCATTGGACCAAATACACTGCAATCTTAAACAGAAAACAAGACATGTTTATATGGAGGATATACAGAGATTTATTTAATCAGGTTTACTATTTACAGTTGAGATCACTTTCACATACGACTTTGCTACTCTACATGGCTACATTATTTCCAAACCAATTGAGGGTCGACAGTCTAACAGTTCACTCAACACATAAAACGCTCTTCATAGAAAAATGAAATATTTCATTATAGAACAGTAGTGCATACATTATATTCCTGAAAAGCCAGCCTGTATTTTAAATCACTAATGTCTGAAAGACTGGATCTCTGAAGGTCAAAACTGCAGTCACATAATCCTAAAATTGGTTAGTTTTGGTTTTGTTTTGTTGTTTGTTTGGGTTTTTTTTACAATTTCTTTATATATAAAGTGTACTGGATTTAAAAGCTTTTTTTTCTTTTTTAAAAGTGACACTGGTGAGGGGCAAGATTAAAACATTTTTTCGTCTCAAATTAAATACTGCTGGCTTCCTTTGTACAACTTTGGCCAGAAAAGTTCCATGTGGTGAAGGTTTAAGACATCTTCTCTCTATATACAAGAATCAGCCAGTTAATGCTTAGAGGTAATCCAAAGTAGGCACACATCCTTTGACTTTCTTATCAACCAAATTACACTTGCAAATGGTTCTGAAATTAGAAAGTTTACTAGCATACTAAAACATTTAGATACATGAATAGCTGGCTAAAACAGTGAAAGTCACAATAATTATATGGGTTTGTGTAAAGCTGCTGTTTTGCCCATCACCAGTGCACAGTGTGGCTGCCCTCATGTCTGAAAGGTGTGCTTGGACTAAGCTTGGGGCAAGAAAGCTATGGAAGTAAACCTGGCCCATTCACCTTCCACAGAAGTGGGGGAAGATTGAACTGTGTGTCTGAATTCTCCTCTAGGCATAGGTTCCACCAGCAATAAGAAGCTCATAGGCAGGATCCCGACTCCTCCTGCATAGAACTATACAGGCACACAGCATGCCCAGAAGCTAGGGAGAAAAAATAGAGAACAAGATTGAGTACAAGGGAGGTATTTCGAGAGACTCAACCTCAGCACAGACTGTCAGCATGCTTCAAGACTCTAATTAACATAAACAGCAACAAACGAATGTTCCTGAAAGAGCCTTGGCTCTTGCTGCGAAGTGCAAGGGCCACAAACTTCAGCCTCATTTTCTTAACGAGACTATCCTGGACATCTAAAACAGAACCTTTTTTTGGTCAGCCACTTGTATTCTGTCTCAATAATTCAGATTCAGCTGGAAGAAACTCCTAATGTGTTTTAATGAAAAGTATAGATTTTTAGATACGATATCTGGTATGGAAAATCCAAGTGCAATTCAACTAGCTTAACTGCTATGATGAAAATGGGCTTTTGAAAGAGATTTCATAAAACTATCTGAAAACGTCATATTAGAAAGCTTAAATCTAAGGCAAATAATTCACCTTTAGACATGCTAAAATTCACAGCACCACAACTGTGCTGGCATGCTTGCCAAGATTTAGGGTATGATCCCCTGTGTCCACTTCAAGACTTAAACAACATGAATCACCAGGGATACAGGGCATGATATTTTAAAGAAGTTGCATGTTTATTGAAGGTAGAATTAGACTGTACCTACTGAAAAATAGCAAGCATAGTGTTGTGTTCTGTGATCTACAGTAAATGGCAAGAGTTTCTAGTAAAGTATGAGATTGGATTGATTTGGCTGTATGCATAGAAGTTTATTCACAGATGCAAATACTTCAGGAGGCTCCTGCCCTATCTCTGGATTATAAGGAACTGCTCTGAAAGTAACTTGATTTCTTAAAAAAGAATCCACTGAAAAATACACCACAAAACACCACCTTGGATAGAAAACAAACAAGAATGAAATGGGTGAGCAGACAATCAAGTGTAGCTCTTCCTCTCTGATACAGCAAAAGCCCAGTGAAAACAGTACTGGGATAAAAGGCGAATTACGGACTTTTTAAAAATATAGGCCAATGCAAACATTAGATGTGTAACATGTTTTAAAACTAAATGGTGGTACACACAATATCATACTCCAGTCTGCTGAAAGACTGAAAACAGAATGTTTAAAAATTCTAAATCTAAATACGCAGTGATTAGGAAGAGGCATGATGAAATTCTAGCATGAGCTTCTAATTTCCTGGAAAGGAACAAGCTGTAAAGATCAACACTCTTCTTTGTCTGCAGCGCATTATCTGCTTTGGATCTACAGCAGAATCCAGCCCAGGTTAAAAAAGCATATTGAGGGTAACAGTATAGCACTTCAGGTGTTATTAAAAACAGCACCTTCCCTCACTCAGGTGGTTCCAGCTCACTGACTGACTCCTAAATATGTTATCATAGAATGGTTTGGGTTGGGTCAAACCTTTAAAGGCCACCGAGTCAAGCCCTCCTGCAATAAGCAGAGACATCAATTACATCAGAGTGCTCAGGTTGATAAGTTCATGCCAGAGCAAGAGGAAACAAGTTATATGAGAGAACGACTCATCATGGATACAGCCCTCCTAAGTCAGGAGGGAATATCTACAATTAAATCCACTTTAGTTAGACATGGAAAATGGAGAGTTTATGGTAGCTGCCAGTGGCCCACAGCCTGCAAGTACAAAAACTTCTCTGCTGTTCAAAGCAGGATAAAATGAAAAGTGTGATGCAGAGCATCCTTTAGTCTTTCACTAGAATTCATTCTAGCCATGTACATCAAATGAATAAAAAGTAGGTCCAGCACACTTACAGTTATTTGGACGAAGACAACCCCGTTCAATGAAACCCTCTAGACATTTAATTTATACAGAGTTGTGTGAAATCTCAAACATTCAGGTACTATAGTAAAACCTCATGCAATTAATTTCTGAGTTACTATTTAAACTATTTTTATCCTTTAGGAGGTCTCTGAGCATATTTCTCAAATTCACTATAAACAAAGAAGTGACTCACTTACCTCAATGTTCTCTACAGACTTTATTATGTCATTTAAAAAAAATCTGCTAGCACCTCTAAATATTTTAAGGCACTTGAGTCTGTTTCTCTTTGGTTGCTACTTAATATTGTGAACAGCAATTTTAGACATCTGTGTTGAAGAAGGATCCATGCATCCTCCTCTTCAACAGCTTTCAGGAAAGTTTAGACATCTCCTACATTCAGAAGGCTTGCTTAGTTTGCTATTAATTTTGGTTTTAATTTGCCTGCCAGCAGTAACTATATTCAATCTGTCCCTAAACGAATTTTGTACAAAAATTCACTGGCTGTATATACATGTGCCCTTTGTAAATGATCACCAGCCACAAAAGCTGTGTCTTTGCTCCCTTCAGTTTGCCTCCTATCTATTAATAATCTGTGCTGTCACTGTAGTGGGGACCAGGCAATTACTGCACTGGAAGATCCCCATGGTAACTGAAACATGAACATACCAAAAATTACTTCTAGGTAGAGAAGACTAAGTTGTTCATAAATTTCAAGCCTTGCAAAAAACTTCTCAGTCTTTTAACTTTAAAGCAATTACTGAAGGTTAAATTTGTTGACTATAGGCTATCAGAGGAAATGATCTTTGAACAGCCTCACTGCATAACTAAATCTGTTCAGAGGGGACTGGGCAGCCAGCATAAGGAAGATAGCAAAATTCACCAAATGGTAAAAAATCGGTAATTATTCCTCTAGATTTACAGGGTATGACCCAAGTTGCAGCCATGTGCTGAAGTTCACATTCTCTCTCCCCTTCAGTTAGCCCACAGATAATTTTGCTGAGAATTGGGTCAAGTACATATTAATTCTGTATGGCAAAGAAAAAGATGTCAGAATTTATGTCTCAAATTTCAGGAGATAAATAATAGAACAGTTTGAACAGAAGGGTGCAAGCAGCCACACTGCCATTGCAAGCATGTGTCAGAAACTCTGGGCCAGGGCCAGAAACAACTATAACTGTGCTGCATTTTGGGGCAGACCTGTTCATCAACCTGCAAACTCCAATACTACGACTAACGCCTCCTCTTGGGATTCACCTCCGTCAGTTTCATAAGATACACTTTTTTTCTGACATAAAAAATAACTTGTCACAGTAACTATGGTTGTGATAGGACATTAATTGTCAGTACACAAATACATTTCATTGTTCAAACAGACCAAGTGTTGCTTTAACAACTGAAGTTGTAAGAAAGACTATTAAAACTATACCTTCCCTTCAGGAGACTGAGCACAGATCTCACCATATTTGAAGTTCCACAGCTGAAGCAGTCTGGGTCTGAATAGTTCAGCATAACTGTATACAGTACTACGAGTACATCCTCGTAACATTGAAATACAAAGAAAACCCTATTTTCACAAGATTGTTTGCAAAATATTATTTACCTTCTAACATACAATCCAGCTCTAAAGATGCTTTTGAAAACAAAAGTACTTAAGTTGTAACACTTGACAAGTATGTTTTCCGAATTCAAATGCTATTAAGAGCACTAAAGTAACGTTGAAATTAGTTTTTAAGTCTCCTGGGATTCAGCATATGTACTACATTGCTCAGAGACCATAACATAGGCACAATCTGAAAATAATGTCATTACTGTACTAAGTCTGCCAGTTAATGAGCATTCAAAATTTCAATTTTACAAACATGTTTGGGACGCAGTTCTATTCCCTTTTTTCCCTTAAAATTTAATAAATAATAATATACACATTAGTTTATTTCCTCAGTTTGCTTTTTATGACCAGGGTAACTGAAATAAGGTTCACAGAAGGGTCTCCAGTTTAGAGCTTCTTTGTTTAAGTCCAAACCCCAAAAAATCTTCAAGACACATAGCAAAGCTCAGCACACTATCAAAAACCTTGGCGTATCTCCTGGGTGGTACTGACATTATTTGTATACCATGAAGCATAGTTAAGTTGATGTACCTCTAAAACAGCACAAAGAATGAGCTATTTAAAAGTTGGTAATTCAACACCATGCAAACTCTTCAAACGTTAAATGCCATCAGAGGACATTTATGATACTTAACGCCTAGATAATTAAGTTTTCACGAAGTAATTTACCATTTACAGCAGAATGGATTACTGCATATAACACCTGATCAGACTGTTCAGCTCTAACAGAATATACATCCACATAGCAGTGGGAAGCTGTGTTAAAGGGTAAGATCTGTATGTGCACACGTGCAATTATCTGTACTGCAGCTCAGACCTAATTTGAAAGAAGTTAACAAATAAAGAACATTCTCTTACCTGAATAGCAGCAAATGCTAGTGCTGCCCAGATGACATACATCATTATCTCCTGAAGCTTCTTTACAACCAGAGCCTCACATCCCTGAAACAAGTAGGCTTCTTATGAATCAATCTGGCAACCATATTTAGACACACCAAAAAACCCCAAAAGCATCACACAGGGCAGAAAGATAATGCTAAAACTAAAAAATGTAATTAGATGAAAATTACTCACAGATGAAAAGAGAAGACAGAGGATTAATCACATCTATTTTCTGTAAGAGCAGATATTCCCAAGATTTGATTTCCCCCAAAGAAAATGAATTGTCAGTGAAAGCATGTGGCTGTATAAGTTCATGCTGTGGCTACCTTACCTCTGAATAAAGGTCCATGGGGTGAGTCAAACTGCCAGTGCAATTGCCGAGGGCTGCTTTGCAACAGCTGAGGGGCACACTGTTGTTTTTAGTTTGTTTGAACCAGACAGTATTCTCCCAGTCTGAATAGTTATGGATCCCACAGCAGCGTAGCTGGAAAATCAGACAGGTAAAGAATTTAATTCTAACTGTCATACCAAGAAGACAAATATATTATGTTCCACTGTGGAGAAATACTTCAGGTACTACATATTTGAATACAAGCACAGATTGATAGATAGTTAATTATATAAAAATTTCTCCCTGTCAGCATTATCATAATATTAATTTTAACCAAGTTAAGCTATTTATTGTCCATTCAGCAATTTCCTAGGCTTGTCAGAATGGAGGAGGGCCATCTACAAAAGCAGCAGAGCAACAGCATCTTGTGTTTTAAGGAGATAAAGGAGTGAAAAATTGGTAGGTGTCTTGCCATCTCACCTGCCTCTGTACATAGTCAATAGCACGACTGGCTGCATCGGGATTTGTCCCATTGTATCCATTGTACACTTTCCAAATGCTGTGATCAACTTCATCCTCTACCTAGGAAGGGGCAGGAAAGCATCTGCATTAGCTCACCAGCAGCAGTAGCACACGTTAGGTAACATTATTTCGCTTCCAGCTACAGCATTTCAGGAAGCCAAGGTAACTCCCCATCATCTGAAATCAGCATAATTCAGTGGTACAGCTTCCTAAAGTTTAAACCTGACTTTTGTAAAGATATTGCCAACTTGCAGCTAAGGGAGAAGGAAAATCCAGGCAGCTACCTTCCAGATTTTAGGCAAAGTAGCTTCACACTGTCTCTCAGAAAATAAAGATGTTTTTCCTGTGACACTGTGGCAGACATTTCATGAAGTTAACGAATCTCTAAAAGAGCATGAGCTCATCTATTACTTCAACATTCTAAACCAAAACCAGTATAACCATCTGGGCTAACTCATTCCCCTTGGGACTACAAAGATGTTTGGGATCAAAAGGTACTAAGTCATACCACCTACTCTTCTGGTTGAAGCACAGGTAAGTAAATTCTCAAAGATGCCTTTTGGCTGACACTGCAGTGACCAAGCTCTCTGTTCAGCCTGTCTCCCAGGGCTTCCCAAGGAACACTGAGGGCAGTACATTGTGTACAGCAACACTTACTGCAACAGGTCTTGGAACTACTGCAAGTCAAGATTCCATCAAGTTCACATGTTAGAAATGGATGCCACTCAAGAACCATCACTTGTTCACTCAAAAGGCATTCTATGATGCCTAGTTTGGAGGAAATCTTACTAGAACCTTTTAAGTACTATATTTTAGTGTAAACTATTACTTAAATAATACACAGTTTAGTGTAGATAAACATTTGTGCAATTTTAAGATTAGCTCTGATTTTTTCTATCACATTCAACAGGAATTATGTGCAAGGAATGTAATTTTAGGACTGAGCACTAAGCATGCATATTCTTCAGATTTGCAAGCTACAGTAGAAAGGTCTTGTCAACACATCATTCCTTTAAGTATTTTAATGGAAGAATTTTCTGCAGCAATAGCACAAGCTGAATTCTACTACCACCCTCTCCTCAAGCATGCTGCCTATTTCAAGATAGGTAAGCATAAGTCAATTTAGCCTGCACAGGCAACTTGTTTCAGACCAGTTAAGAATCAATTGTTTGATGATTCAACTAATTTGATTTACAACTCCAACGCATAATAAAACAATTGTTCTATTTGTCATATACATTTTAAAATAATTTATTTAAATGCTTGTTTGTACATCATTAGGCTTGTGGTTCAATCAGGGCAACATAATGCCTGAAAAGCTTGCAAATTCCATAAGATCCGAAGAGAAATCACTAGCTCTAGTTAACTAGTGGGTTTAATGACAAATGAAGAGAGTGAACCCCTTCACTCAGAGGAAAAAAGCCAGCAGGTCCTCAACCAACCAAGCCTGTTTAATCCCTTTGGCACGTCAAAAAGCCTGACTTTTACAGTCTAAAGACCAATGCTGGAAGGTCTGCAGCAGCTCAGCCCATCTCAGCACAGCCTGAGCATATTTCAAATGGTTCTGAAACAGTCTGAACAGGATCAACACACAGGTTTACAGAGGCATGCTGGAAAATTAGGTGATTCTAAGATCAATAATGGCATCATAAGAGAGCACAGTGCAACTTTCTTGAGGCATTATGCTCCATGTTACTTGGTACCAACCACTGCTATGACTTCAATCTTTCCTTTTGTTTGGAAGTGTGTACAGTGAACACAAAGTTCTTCTAAGATGATTCAAGTGCCTTTAAAAAGCCAAAACAAGGCTCCCACAGATGTATACATACCGTGTCAGAAACAACAGACCAAAATTAACAAAGCACAAAGCTGACTGATTTATCCTGGCAAAAATAATCATAAGGCTAAGTAGATTTTCCTCCCAGGTCATCAGTAATAAATTTATTTCTGTTTTTCTGTATTTCTGCTTATTCTGTTGCGCTTCAAATAATTTAAGATGCTACATACTTCAGGGTACTAGAAAATTGCCATTTTTACTAACAAAACCTCTCCCATCCTTTCCAAAGGTTTAAGGTTCAGTTTTCAAATACTGACTTCCACAAACAGCTTAACATAAAATCATGCTGCCACCAAAACCAGACTACCTTTCCTCTTCTCCCAAGCCCTGCATTACCTACTGCAGTGAAAACTATATGGCAGCAAACCTAAAAAAGAGAGGCAACAGGAACACACAACTGGGCAAGGAAGATCCATTCATTTGCTTCTATCTGGTGTGAATACTGCTCATGAAAAAAGAGCAAGGCCCTTCAAGATGGGAACATGGAAGACAGTAAGATGACTGCTGCTTAGTCCAGATCAGATCCATGGTAATTTCTGCACATATTAAAGTATACCTCTGCAAGCACTGAAACAGAAGAAAACACTTCAGATCAATATAAGAACCCACTTTCTGCTACCCTGGAATTGTAGTGCTTTCCTCAGGGGCTTCTAAGGTCTACTTCCATTACAAACTTCAGAATCCCCAACGATCACCTCAGCTCACAGCCAAGATACCAGAAATCAAATGCAAAGCATGAGAAAAATCATATTTTGAGCTCAAGCATGGCCAGTAGAGCACTTCTGTTGAAGCAGCCTATTTTAAGTGTTATGCACCAAGTCTGTAACACAAACATTTCAAGGTTGTGTTGTCAGCTGCTTACTCAAAGCAGCCTTCCCTGGGACCCAGGCAAAACCACCACTTTTACTTCCAAGTTGTCTCCCCATTTGCTCCAGGATAGCAGGAGAAAGCAAGGAGGAGAGAATGCTGAACCAGTGAGACATGTGTTGTTCATAGGACACAAAAGACCAAAGATAAATGGTAATGTAGTTCAGCTTACTGGTAAGATATCCCTGAGTTTCTTACACTGGAAACATGCTCCATATTACAGGTAAAATGCCTTCTCTGGTCTTTTCTTCAGAATTCAGATATAGACATATCAAAAGCCAGTAAATTGTACAAGTTAGAAATTTCTTCAAGTTACATTGTGGCTTGTATACTGTGAGTTACATCTCTAATACCATGCAGTATATTTCTGCCATATATTATGCTGGTAGAAACATATCTAATTTCATTTTTCTGGTCCTGTTTCTTAATTCCATTAAACAAACAGTGGGAAAAGTTGTAATTTGTTTAGCTATAATCCCTATCAACAATCTGTGTAAAGCTAGAAACTATGCATTAACACAATCTATTTCATTTTATTATTATGCAGTGTTAGTTTGCACACCAAAACACATGACAACATGTAAGTTACTGCATATCAAAAAAATATGCCTTATGTTCAAACATTGTGTAGCCTCAATCAATTCACAAAGTCAAAGCATAAAATAAATTAGAAGACCATCTGGAAAATGAAAAGGTACCAATTACTGGGATGCCCTTCTCCTGTTTAACTGTTAATGATATGTTCAGCTAATTTTCTGCCTACAAGATAGCTCTGCATTAATGTTCTGAATTTTAAGGTACTGGTATCACAAATTAATCCACTCAGATGTTTGATTTTATTCCCTTAGCAAATACCCATTAACAGTTCTACAGAATCAAACACAGTAAAGATTACACTTCTGTATTATGGTCAGAGTTCACAACAAAACATTTACTGAAATTGAGAAGTTTTTACCTTTGCTCTGTAAATGTATCCAAGAACCACAACCACAACTTCGGTGATAAAAACCAAGAGCAAGATGATCACAAACTACAAAATAAAAATCGAGAGTGTTGGTGCAAATAATTTTATTCATTTACCTAATATAAGTCTCCATGTGGATTTTTCTATTTAAAGTTATTTTTGAGGCAAGATTTTGATTTAACAGATAATTAAATGCAGGCACTTAAATTGACCAAACGAGCCCAGAATTTATTCAAGACACTTCAGTGTTCACAGCATCACCAAGTAATAAGAAGCTGCCCAGTCAGGCAAGTCTAGCTGTTATTAGTACTGAAAATACCAGACTGCATGTCTTTAATCAAGTGTTTCTTTCAATCTTCTTTGTTAAATTAATAGAAATGTCTCATCAAAGAGGTTACCCAGGCAGTTACTTAGAGTTGTAGATGGATTAAGGGAATGTTTCTTCAGATTAAGCTCTGTAACAACTGGAAAAGACAGCAAGCTATGCATCTGTCTTGCTATATTTAAGAGCACTTTTAAAGAAGTCTACACAGCATTCAACAAAAGAAGCCCCAAACCCCCTCTGTGGGGACAGTTTAGATATCAGCGTCTCATCTTTCCTACCTAGTTTTCAAACCAAACTTACAGTTCAAATACTTGGAAACACAGGGCATAAAATACTGCCAACCAAGTGTTCCAAGTAAGCCATGAAGAAAATAATCAGGCATTATGACAACCCTCAGTTAAGCCTGATGCAAGATACTTCAAGCAAGAAGGCTCCTGAATCACTTTTTTCTCCCTCTAATTCAGCTTTTCAACCACAACAGATAAAAGATTCAAAAACTGTTATGACTTAATCATATGGTTTTACATTTTGTAACAAGATTATCATAGTTCTAAAAAAGGTAAAACTGAGATGCCTTCTGGCACTAGAACTTTTTAATTTAACACCTTTATTCAGAACAGAAAATTGAAACAAGATGTTCCTTAACAAAATTAAGCAGAAAACTTCTAAGGCCATAAAGAAAAAACTTTAAGTAATATTGTAGGAGTTTATTAAGAGAGAAGGCAGCCAAATATACACCAGGCCAAGACTCTGTAGGATTCAGCACTTACCGTAGCCAGTCCACAGCGACTCTCTCAAATGGTAGCACAGCACCCAATGAGTCCAATAATAAAAAGCAGCGTTCCCACAGCTATGATGATAACAGCTGGAATTAGTGTGTAGACATCTTCAAAGAAGTGATCATAGTCATCATATGTGATGAACACATAGGCTCCCACGTAGCACAGGATGCCTGCTGCTGCCTACAACAGGCACAAAAACATGCTAAGTTCTTTGGAACACCAAGTCCTTACCTCAGCAAGGTAACAATTATTTTACCAAACACAATAGTGTTCCACAGAAATTTTACCAGTTACTATCTATGATCTACTGTTAGAATAAAATAGATGTAGGCATTGTAAACTTTAGCCTCTGCTAGAGAAAGATGAACTGCTAGAAACAAAAGCATTTCTGAAGGGTTCACAGCACTGGAAAAATCTGATTCCAACCAAAAAGCAGGCAGAAACAAATACAAACCACCAGCTATTAAAAGGCAGAACCAAATATCTACAGAAATGTACCTAAACCCTAAAATGTACCAAAAACTTGCAAAACTGAGGTTCTCAGAAGGATTGTTGTACGAAATGGTGCTTTTTAAACGAACAAAAAGTCAAAGTTACTGCAAAATAAGTCCTGTAGGCTGAATCTGCAACTAGACAGATTCAAGCAGTAAGACAAAGCTCTTACATCCATCTGCTATGACCCTGCCTCCCTTACAGTTACAAGGGTCCCAACACATCAATACCTTCATTATCTTTAAGCTCAGCAGAGCTATGAAAGAGGGACAACTGTTGCTTGAGGAGCCAACTAACAAACATTTATTTTCAAATGCAAGGGCCTTATCAGTTTCTGTTTTACAAATGTCTTTCCTAATTGTCCTCACACTTGCTGCAGAACAAAACAGCCATCTGCAATGAATCTGAATGTTTCATGACAGGCTTTTTCAATGTCCCAATACAAGGCCGAGCTAAACCAATGCACTCAGAAGATGCAATGACTAGGCTATGACCTCGGGAATTTCATTTTGCTGTGAAGGGTAGTGTCCCTATTACATACCAATCCATACCCTGGACACAAGAGCTCACTCAACAGGAATGCGACACACTGCAGCTCCAATGTGAGGGAGAACACTGCAGGCTGCCTCCAGCCAATGCTCCCACTTCCTGGCACTACAACTACTCCCTCCCTGCACTGTGAAAAGGAGGGCAGACATACTTACAGCTGTATCCAGTAGCTGTAATACTGCACAGCTGGATTGTGCTAGTATACAATCAGAGACTCAATAAATAATTCAGTCTACGACATCATTTAGCCCAGTTGCCTGTCGCAAAGCAGGGTCAACAAGGAATTCAGACCAAGGCTGCTCAAGGCTTTGTCTCAAGTCCTGGAAGTCCTCCCTGGGAAGCCTGTTCAGTGTGGCACAGAACACTGAACAAGACAAGACACAAGACAAAAGGTATCCAGGATTTCAGCTCTGTTTGCCACTACATACTAGGTGTACTGCAACATTACTGCAACTTCTTTCTATAAAGACAGTGCACAACCACTATCATAATATTACTTTATGTATGGAATATTCCCTGCAACACTTGGCTGCAGAAACACTGTGTCAAAGAAAAAGATACTGAGAGCCAGCGCAGAAGTATCATCATCTGCATGGATTTGAGCAATACATTTGACCTCTCCATCTCTTTCTGCAGTCAAGGTAATCATGTACTCTGCAGGAACCTTAAAGGCATCACATTCATCCAATAAAAGGTGCTATGTACATATGAGGGGAAGGAAAACTGATAATTCAGTAACAAAGATCAAGACATCTTTTCCAGACAAGAGTGAACAAGCTATTGCAAAAATTACCCCCTTGCACAGATGTTGAAATGCTAATCCACCTGTACAAACTCTGCGATATTAGGTACAACACGGCAAAATGCAGACACACACTTTCTGTACACAAAGCAAAGATTCAAAGTAGTGTCACTAAACAATGGAATTACGTTAACTGTTGCCTAGCAATGAAGTGTGTGAATGGCAGGCCACTGATGTAATCTATTTCTAAGAACTAAAATACTTGCTAGAAATATGGTGTGTTACAAGGTGGCAGATGAAAAACCACAGCTGTGGCTGGCATTAGGCACAGAATATATATATGATAAAGCTGAAATCTGAACCGTTTGTGAACTCCTTTGTCCTTCTTTTGTTGTATTTAATTGGCTTCCTCCTTGTTTAAGAAAAATCTGGATCATAAACTGCATAAGCATATACATTTGAAGAATGTATCTGAAGTAAAAGGAGTGTAGCCTTAAAAAAAAATAAATCTGTTTACAGGTGTTACCTTTCCTTCCCTACTTCAAGAAGCACATGCATGTTAAGAAACATCACTTTTGCAGCCTTTAGACAGATTAAAAGCTGCCTAGTTTGAAGACTTCATTAAATCCCTTCCACACACAGTACAAGAATGACTAATCAGCCATTACAGCACTGGGCCTTACATTTTGCTTCTGAAAAATGCTGAGGAACTGGTGTTTCCGAAACAGACACTGCCTCTTGTGATGAAGTGACCGAATTCTTCAGAATTACTGCTGCTACCTCTTCAACAAGTAATCTGCATGGGAGGAAGGTTCTGAGAGCAGAGGTACCTGCCAGAGCTTGCAGAAGGTTAAAAAGCCATGAAGATTAAAACTCCTTCCCCATGTGTCACAGCTGAGCACTGTTTTTTAACAGGTACAAGACTTAGTCTCTCCACAGAACAATGAAAACCGCAACACTACTCAGTTAGTTTACACATAAACAAGTTTGAGATGTCCTCCCCTTTCCTTTCATATTGCAATCACGGGACACAGAGTGTTTATTTCAGTCTACTCTTAAGCCAGGATGGGAAAGGTCTCTGAAGTGCTTTAGCTGAGGTGAGAAAAGTGCTTTTGAAGCAATCCTTTTTGCTCATCTTTTGATGATTTTCTCTTACTACCGTCTGGCTCGTATCACTGAATAGTCTTAGGAGTGTGTAAGAGGAGTCTCTTTGGGGGAAACTAAGCCAGAAGACAAGTACAGTTCCTGTGCTGACTGCTTAGAGGTCTTCAGTCAATGGAACTGCACTGGCCCAAGGGCACTCCCTCTTCAGAGCTCAGCAGTTCCAACATGAGGTCCCAGTACACAGCACCGTGTCATCCACCAATGTAAGTAACAGACAAACACGGCAACACACAAGACAGTTTTAACTGCACAAAGTGTACAGTCTATGTTGACCAAGACTGCATCAGTTAAATGCACATTTATTACCTGTTGCAAACCAAGTACAAAGTTGAACACACGTGCTTTTTGAAGAAAAAAAAAAAAAAGCCTAATTCAACTGACTCTACCCTGCCCAAAATCAAACAACCCATCCCAAACAACCCAAAATAGTACCATGTGCTTAAACCACCCATCTCAAAATAGAAACCATCTAAGGAACCCAAAGTCTGTACAGACACAAGGATAACAAAAAAAAATCATAAAATAATCCAGATCTCAATGTTTACCATCCTGCAGAGTAAACAGAATATCTGCAAAGTCAGAACTTGCTCAAGTCAAAGACAATTGAACATAAAGCTAATGTGTTTACAATCATGTATTTCCTATCATTAAATGGAAGCCAAATATATGAACTGCACACAGTTCAAACAAGTCTTTGATAAACAGGGCTTGAAGGAAGAACCCTCCAAGTTAATCTGCTCAATGCTTTGAATAGAGATGGCAGCATTTCCCAAATCTGTGCCAAGTCACACGCATGCTCTAGGGACACGACTGGTTATTCAGCATTCACACATCCTTTTACACTTATCAGCACCTAACTCATAGATCTGGACCTGAAGCAGCATACTCTTATTTTAGGATGAATTAACCTTTAAAAACAGTGATACAAAAGTACAGTTAACAAAGACAGCTCTTGCAAAAGGCTTGAGCAATTCAACATCCTTTTAATCAGAAGTAAGTTTCAAAGACATGAAGACCTCTCACAGTTCAGAAAAAGATTGATTTTATTGCTTTGGCTGGAACCTCTATTGAGTTATTAAAAGCTCAACAACTATGCAGAGAACTGGAGGGAAAACTGGAAGATCCAATAACACAATGATAAGTATCACTCAACACATTCTAGGAAAGCTCAGTTAAAAATTGACATTCTTTGAGTACTCTTTGGACTGTAAGCTCATGGGTTTTTCACAAAGTCAGCTTTCACCTCTCACAAGCCCTGAGGCATACAAGGCTGTACACTGTCTAGTTGCACCTTGAAACAGTTTCAGGGATTTAGTTTGCTGGTGTGTTTCCCAAGTAGGCTGCAGCACACCAAAAACTCCTTTCATGTTTTCAGTAATGCTCATACACTGCAGCAGTTTGAAAGACAAAACTGTGGCTACCTAAGATGATGAGTATAAAATATTTAAACTTGTTCCATTGATCATTTATTTATCAACCATGGATACTGAGGCTTCATTTACAAGCAAATGCCTCCTTATACTACCCTAATAATGTTACTGCCAAAGAGATCTGATCAACATTTGTATGGTCATACTTTTACTCTTCACTTTGCTATGGAATTTTCTTCACTTTGGGACCCTAACAGAACACATAGCAGAAGTTCTGAATTTCTTTTGTGGTACTGTTTCAATTAACTTGGCCAAAGAATAGTATTTGTCCCTTTAGAATCTACATTTTATTCACTGCTTTAAGAAAAAAAACATACTCTCTCTGAACAAGAAAATGAAGGTAGCAGCAAAGTACTGTATCTTGGGAGAAAACATCTGATATTCAATCAGGCAAGAGGAGTATTTCACATTTTTTGTAAGGATGCCAACTTATAAATTCCTACTGCTGCCAACTTTACCATTGCTGATTGGTAAATGTTGATAGTGATGAAGACATCACTCTAAACCAATTATTCATTGATAAGGAAGTATCTTTCAAGCATGAGATTAACTACACCCATGATATAGTCTGACAGACCATTTACATCATCTTTGATAAAAAACAACTAAAGGAAAAATTAAGGAAAAAAGCCTCTTACACTAACAGACCCTCAGATTTTCTGTTTGGATCGTCCTAGGACCATCTTCCCAACATGTCTATTACTTTCCTCATGTTAAATGTGAGCATATCTTTCTTCTCACTGCCTTTCTAACACACTTTTTAAAAAACAAAACACATGTCCACTCCAGGACAGATTTCTGAGAGTCTACGGTAATATCTCTTTCATCCTTATTAACAGTTGCTTTTGTCCATGCATACCAACTCCTGAACATTTCCTACCCACAAGCAGGAACACTGGTTTTGTTGTCTGCCTCTAGATTTTTGGGCTTCTTAGAACAATAACTGAACAAGTGATTTTTTTTCCCACATTTCTCCATTATTTGACTTCAAGGGTATTTCTGACATTTTTGGTTCTATCCAACACTAAAGTACTCATAGCCTGATTACTGTCATAAAAAGGAGATGACAAAACCTTTTAAGTCTTCCTTTAAGCTTTCTGTTCTGCAAAATTTATTTCCTTAACCTCAAAGACCCAACAGTATCTCTCTGAGGCTTACTTCTCTTACAGTCTTTTCAGCACTTCACTACTGTTTATCTCTGTCTCTACTCCCCTTCCAAACAAACCCACACCCATAACTTGATACTTTCTCTGCGTCCTGAAATTGATGCGTAACCAGCTTAGAACCCAACAAACAGCTGGTTTCCTGACACTCTTCTCTGTGCTCTCATCAGTAATAATTTAACTTGAACACTGAGGTATAACTGCCTTACAAAATCTTTTGGGAGAAGAAAGACAGCAATTCCAGAATTATTCAGCTCCATAACATAGTTAAAGCTATCTTAAAGTAATTCTGTAAAATTCAAGCAAGTCAGACTACTCTGTCTGTACTCACCACATTCAATTCTGTAATACCATGCCCATCATGCCTTCTGGAGGCTGATCTGGAACAGAGACTAGACAGAGCAAAAGGATAAAGTAGGGATTTATTAAAAGACCTCAATGGGTACCTTTGGGCAGCACAAGAGCCCAACTCAAGATGAACCCCAAAACAGATGACTGATCACAAGGTCTCACAGTTTTATAAGTTCTGGTCCATTAGCATATTGGGGTTAATTGTTCAATTATAGCTTCAGGTTATGAAGCTACATTGTCCTTGTTTCTTCTTCTGACTTCACTGTTGTTTTTGTTCTTGGGCCTGAAAGTTGTATTGGTTGTCCTTGGTCCAAAGCTAGAGAAGGAATTGTTTTGTCTCCCTACTCTGTGAAGAGAGCTTAGCAGCACTTAATATAAAACCCAGAACTACACACTAAAACAGCACAGAATCTAAAAAATATAAAAGCTAAAACTTAAGGCATCATTGGAACACCTCAAATTCAAAGGCTTTTCAGGCTAAAGGAAAAGGCTGAGCTAGGCTGGTTTTGCATTCAGCATTACATATTTGAAGTGCCACTAATTGCAAGATGTAGTGCATCTGCAGTCTTTGACTTCTTCAGAAGCCAAGTTAACAATACAGCCATTCTTTTACACCTATACAGTCACCAGGACTGTAACTTGAGCTGGTGCTCTACTGTTCCCAGTTTCCTTGCTCTGCAGAACAACAATGATCACTCTGTGCTTCAAAGTTTACCAGGTAAAGTGATTATTACAAATTCCTTGTACTAATCAAAGGAATCATATTTTTGAAACGTGGTTTTGTTGGGTGTTAGATCTTTTAAGCTCAAGACCAGATGCCAAAAACCCTGAAAAATCCCAGGTAAAGATCTAAAACTCAGCCTATAAAGAAACATGACTGACACTACCATGTTGATTAAAAGCAAATCAAAGTATTTATTGCTACAATTCAGGACTTGGCACATGTTTGCTATCTGAAAATTCATATTCAAATATTCTAAGAAAAAAAATCACTCAGAGGGCAAAATGCTTGAGAGTTTTAAATCCTAATTTTTTAATTAAAAGAACGAATTCTTTTACTGCACAGGATTCTAAACCATTACATAATCCTGAGGGATATACTCACATAGGATATATAGTAGCAAAAGCAGAAAACATTCCATTTTTACATCCAGAAGCAACTGTCTTTCAGGACAAAAGGGCTTTGGTCAAGTAAGCACTGCAAAGTTATCTTTGGGATCATCCATCAATTAGTCTTTGGTCACCAAAGAACTCTTAAGAGGTTTGTTCTAAAGTCCAGTGCAGTAACTATTCTCAAGCTCACAATAAACTAGAGAAATTACTAATTGCTATGTGTTAGAGAAAGTGAGCTCTAATCTTCCTTTCTGCTATTAAATTTGAATAATTTTTCCCATTGCTTCATTTTCTTTGTTTTTTTCCTACCAAAAATCCCCAAACACATCACATACACACTGACTGCTGCAGCTGCTTTAAGAAAATCCTCCATTTCACATACTCTGGTCACTGCACTGTGGTGAGCATATCCATGCTATGTAGAGAGCACAGATTTGCAGAAAGTATTTACACTCTACAGAAGTAGAGACTTGAGATTTCTCTAAACAATCATACCAAGAATGTTTTATAACAGCTTAGTCAAATGAACTGTCAAAGTAATGATGTCAGTCCAGCTAAACACTACATGAACAGCTTAAATAGTTTGCAACTACTGAGTTGAAAGCATTGTAGAAGCAGAGTTCATTCCTTTTCTCAGGGAGAAGGACACAGGTGAAAGATAAAAACCTCAACAAGCCCAGGATATCTGGCACTACCCTAGCA
This sequence comes from Thryothorus ludovicianus, assembly GCA_013397245.1. Taxonomy (NCBI): domain Eukaryota; kingdom Metazoa; phylum Chordata; class Aves; order Passeriformes; family Certhiidae; genus Thryothorus; species Thryothorus ludovicianus. Next base: position 396,942 of record VZTB01001863.1, read on the forward strand.
GAGCAGGCTGTCAAAGCACATAGAACCTTTGGGAATATAAAATAGATTCCCTTTTCTGAAGCAAGACCACATGGAACTCTGAATATTTTATCATTCTAGTCTATGAACTAAACTAAGACTGAAAACACTTCCTTAGTGTTTTTGTCTTCATCTCATCTTCAAACTGCTTTCAACTGAATAATGCAAATCACACCATGAAGCCTTAAATTAAGGGCACACAATAAACACATCTGACAGCAATCTTTAGGTATTTGTTCTAGGTAAATATATTTCTTCCTCTTTCAAAACTATGCAGACTTTAAATTTAGGTTATCTGAAGAACATGCTATTCTCAAATACTTTAATGTTTTGGGGTAGTTTTTTTGCAATTAGTCACTATCAACATTTCATGAACAAAAAAGTCTTACTGATTATGAAGATGTATTTATGAGAAGTTACATTACTTTATTTCTAAGCTGTATTGTCTTTCACATCACAATTACTTCCTACGCAATACCCTTTTTTAAAGGGCTCAGCATCCCCTAAATGAAGGCATCAGCTGACCAAACAAAACATGTGCAAACTTAAAAGGTCAACTGAAGGACTGGCTTTCCTTTGTCATTTATCATATCTACTCAAGAATTAATTCATAGTAACGAGATGCTAAGAAACATATCAATCAGATCAGTATTCCCAGGCCTAAGAAAGGCAAGTTTTAACTGATACCTCATATCAATGCATTTCTTGGTAAAGCATTTTTGATCATCAGCACTCTTTGACAAATTATCCAAAACTCAAGTATGTGTTCCACTGCTCCACACAAAACTTACATTCTGCTACCCTTCATGACTACCAGTCATGATATTGTTTTCTTACAGAACTGTATTTTAAAGGCAATACGGGCACCTACAGAAGATGGACTCAACGCTCAACATCCCTGCAAATACAACTCAGTTGAACTGTCAAAATACCACACCAAAAATGTGGAAAGGTGAGTAAAGCCCACTCAGCTTTCTGTATGATAAACTAGTACCTGCCCTGCTTTTTAGACAGTTTCCACAGCCTATTTTCTTTAAAAAATAAAAATCCTGTAGTATCACCAACATGTAGGAAAGTACAGTTCATGTAAGAATTTTACACAGTAGAAAGAAGTTTTCACAAGACAATAAATAACTTTTTATAGTGTCAACTAAAATTTAACAAGTAGCACAAGACTCTTCAAAGCGAGATGAACCTGTAGAATTGAAATCAGTAGCTGTAGATGGTAAGTGGCTGTCACCTGACAGCAAGGTCTGATCTGCCTCTTTCAGATTTGAAAGAAATCTGTAGAAGTTAGAACAAAGACTCCAAAATATAACAAGCACATCTCTGCTATTTCTTCACAGCAGTGATAATTTGCTGAACATCTCAGTCAGTAAGACAGATAAAACCTCTCTGAACATTCACATCCTCCCACAAGTAACTCACAGGGAGAGGGGGGAAGTTATAATCCACTGTGTAGTCACAACTTGCTATTCCTAAAGGTGACCATGAAGAAGTGATAACACATAAGACCGGTATATGAAAACTTAAAGAGAGTAAATTTACAAAAGCAATTAAAGGAGATTTTATAGTTACTTGACCAATTATAAGCATTTGTCTATTGTCAAGTTTCGGGAAATCTGACTGATTTTATTATCAATATTGGAACTACATAAGGATGACAAGCAAAAGATTTCTGTAACAGCACAGGTGCACTTACATTGCCAACTAAATGAACACTAAATGTTAACATACACAGCTCAGGCAACAAACGAGCCATTGACTCTAGTTTGTGAAAGAAAGGAAAGCCACTGATTTCTGTAACTCACTTTCAGAAAGCCTGCCTCATTCTACATGCAGATAATGAGCTGCAAGGTTGTTCCAACACAAGTAACCCAATCACTCATCTGCCAAAAAGCAATCAGCAGAAGCTGACTTCTTAGGCTGGAGATGGTTTACAGAATACAAGATCGATGGCATTTTAATTTGATGTAAAGCATATCTTACCTAAATGCAATGTCCATTTTAAATTAAGCCAAATTTGTCTCATTACACGAAACTCAGACCCCATCACTGTATGAGATGAATAATTGCAAACTCCAACATGCAATTAAATTACTAAATGTAGCAGACAACGAACAATACCCATCACTAAGCTTCTGGAGCAGGGGACAAACTGCACACAGAACTTGTGCTCATTTACTCCAAACAAAGCCTCATCTATATCAGCAACTACAGAAAAATCTACTTCAAGGTGCCATCAACAAGGCAACTCACAAAAACCGTGAGTCAAAAAACTCAGGTGTCCAATCAAAAACTTTTAAGTATGATGTAGGAGTCGTTAAAGAGCTTTTGAAATGCCACTTGCACGCGTGTAACAAAAAGCCACACCCAAGACAGCAAATTCCAACCTTAGGGCTGCACTGAGAGATTGATGTCACTACTTTTCACTTTAAAGAATGGAGCCTGCGCACCTCAGCCAGAATTACAGACTTCTAATCTGCACCACTTAAGGCCAAATATGCCTCACCTTCACTGCTCCTCTCCCAGAATAGCTCCATAGGCAAATGCCGGTAAGAATGCACAGATATGCATTTTCCCTGACCATGATTCATTGCCAGGCACCCTTTAGGAGTATTCCTTTGCAAAAATTCAGACAAGAAAGTCATCCTGTAACGCTAGTAAGATTTCATATAACTTTCAATTACATGAAGCAGCTATATAGTTACACTTTTACGTTCCAACAGCTTGTTACTCAGTATTACTTTTTCAAAGATGAAATCTGTGAACAGTTGGGACAACAGATATTCTTTTCCTGGAGCTGGGATTCGAGCAGGAAAAAATGTAGTACCTAAATGCACAAAGGGAATTCTTAAAAATCTACAGACTATTTTTTACTTTTATTTCATTTATTTAAGATTCACGTTGTTCTGACGAGGCATTTGCTACAGTGAACACAATGTCAAGCTAGAGCCTGTATATCCATCCCAAAAAAGGTAATTTATAGCAACCTACTGTCCCCTTTTTGTAAGCTCTTGTCTTACTGTCGCTGTAGCTATGGGAGGTTTCAGCGATGCACAAATACTACAACGCTACCGTGGCTACTGGAATACGTGAAGCACAAATTCATGAAGACGTATGTCCTGAGTTGGCGTTACCAGCAGTAAGAAGAAAACGGTGCCCCATGCTCACCGCTAAGCGTTTGGGACGTCCCGCAGCGGACAGCCAAACGAGCACTACGAAAATTAAAATGGCTGCAGAAATTGAACTGCCAGAGACCCGAGAAGCTCATTAAGGCAGGAGAGAGAAGCTGCATTTGCTTACACAAGACTCTCTACCCCAAGAGACCTAATGCTCGTTAAACCTTCAATGCCAGGTTCAGCTCCCCCCACCCTGGAACTCGGGGGAAGGACTCCCAGGGAAGGGACTGCGTCCAGCACTGAACCACCCCCACCTTGTGAAGGGGCTAAAAACGCCCGTTAATCATAAAGAGTTTAAATACGAACTGAACCCCTGCGGGGAGGGCTCCTGAGCGAGGGCCGTAGCACTCTCAGGGCCAGGCTCCGACCCGGAACCCCGGAGCCGCCGTCCGTCGCGAGGTGCGGCCGGACTCACCCAGAAGATGAGGTTGAGGAAGACGAGGACGGTCTTGGAGGACGTGATGCCGCACTGCCCCATGGCGCCGCACAGCCCCAGCCCGGCCCTGCGTCCCCTCAGCGCCGCCCCACGTGACCGCCCGGCCGCACGGGCAGCCTAAGATGGCGGCCGCTCGCGTCACGTGGCGATATCGAACCCCCCTCCCCCTTAAAGCGGTCCCGCCCCCAGAGGTGCCGCGCCTGGGCAGCCCCGATGGCGGGTTATTGTGAGAGGGCTACCAGCGCTGCCCTCCAGTCTCTGAACCCAGGCAGCAGCGTATAACAAACACAGCCTCTGCTTCTCGTTAAGCACCCTAAGCGATAATTTCCCGACTACCTTACGGTCTTAAAACAGGTACCAAAGAGCTCTGAACATTCACATGTTCCCACAAAACGCTGCACCTTAAAGCCGGTGACATCTTCAGGAGACCTTCGGCTCCTGAGGGAAGTAAAAACGCGCCCGATTGCCGCCTGAGGGATGGTTTGATGGCGGGACTGTGCCCTTAGGGCACTGAGGGGCCGTGAGGGCAGGAGAGCTGAGCGGCAGGCAGGGAGAGCAGGTGTTCCACGAGGAGAACATCCAGCATTTTACAACCTGGACATTTGTCTAATGTGGAGAAGGAATGCTCCCAGTGAAGTAAAAGACTGTCGTTCATGTTGCAGAACCACACAAACCGTGAGGAAAATGCAGGTGGTGGTAATTGTTGGGTGTTTTGGATACATCCAAAGAGGGAGGGGTTTTCCGGCGAAGAGCAAAGGAAGAGTAAGTCAAGAAATTAAAGACATACATGGTTTCTAGACACGGTAACACCAATCCAGGATTTCTGCCCAATTTATGCATAAAGTTTATTTTAGCCCGGCCAGGATCCAGTCCTTTATTGTAAGAGCCTTTTTTTCTGTCTCACTAATCAAACCAAGCCCTTCTTCCCCTCTTTCTTTATGCACCAGGATATCTGCTCGATCTTCCTCTTATTCTCTTTCTCCTCTCTTATCTCCTGCTTTTCCTAGAAATGTCTGTCATTCCTGGGCTGCTCTCCTTTGTTTGGTGAGCCTGTTCTTGGTCCTTTCCCAGCACCTTCTCAGATGGAAACAAAACTATTCGTGTTATTGAAGGCCTTAACATTTTAGCAATTGGTCTTGTAAAGGCAGATGGGTAACAGTAGTTACGTTCCACTGTTCTGTTTCCATGGTAGCAAAGTTAGTTCTTTTTCTTCCGACAGTTTGGGAAGTTATATCCAGACCCCGTTTTGGGTACCATGGAGATACTAAGTCTTTTTTCAGCTTTCATTTCAAGTCCTTATATGCTCATGATGAAACTTCCCAAGCTTGCAAGTGCTATCAGACCATTTTCTGACACTAAAAATTAATTTATATACCCAGAAGATATGCTTAAAGTAGGTTGCACAATTAATGAGGTTTTGCACTGAATTTATGGCTTTTAGGGTGTGTTTGTGTCTTGTAATTTCTGCTTTTTAATCTGCTGTTTGTATGTGCTTTATATCACAGTTCTGTGACACAGTATTTTTAAAAGCCTGTAGAGATGATACTATCAAAAAAGCCATTAAAAGTTGATAGAAAGCCTTTTTACGAGAAATTTGATAGGGAAAGGATCAACGATATTTAAAAACTCACAGAAAGATTATAGTACAATGCTGTTATACAATTTTAATGTTGAAATTAACAGTCTTATCTGATTTTCTGTATTAATTTCCTCTGCCTTCACAGGTAGAGAAGGACAGATAGATTAGATAGATATATCTTACATGAATTTTTATAGATGCATATGAACTGGTGTTCAGTAGACTCTTGGGGTTCTTTTTTGCATTTAACATTGACAACTGGCAAGGAAGGGCCAGGACTTCATGCTTGGAGGGAAGCCAAGGGCCTGTGGTGGGGTTGCAGGTTTTATGCATTCAGGGGACTCGAGGGACTCGAGGGGAGAGGGGAGGAGTGGGGAGACTGCAGTGCCTTGAATTGGCACAGGGTTTGTGTGGGCTGACTCACACTGTCTGAAAGATAAATGCCAAGTGTTCCTCTAAGCATGGCTCCTGAAAAGCACATAAATACAACAGTGCCTGACATTCTTTGCAGTGCTGCCTTGCTGCTCTAATGCATAGAGAGCTGGCTGATGGTGGGTGCCAGGGTGGGATCTTTTCAGGCTCTTGTGCAGGAAAACACTCTTGGTTCTTTGGAGAAACTTTTGGGTATCATCATTCTGTGACTTCAAATCCACAGACTCTGTCTGGGATAAGGTGTGGGCCTATGCTGGCATCTCATACCAAGCATGGCACACCAGCCAAGTGACATTTGGTGGGAAAATGGGATGAATAGTAAGATGCCATCAGAAATTTCCCCTCCTCCTTACATGAGAATGTAGGCAGGAATTTTAGCTGTCTACCTCGTCAGAGGGGAGGAAGGATGGATGGCTTGCTGAAGTGAGGTGAGGCAAAGCAATTTCCAGAGCAGGCAGCAAGGCTTGCTGGAAAGCAGGTTGTAACAAGCACTGTGGACACTAGCTGCAGTTTCAATATCTGGCTTGACTGAGTTGGATTGAACTGTCTTCAGCACAGGTTTGTTGCTTAGTTCTCCACCTTTCTTAATGTGGACAGGTAGTCAAGATGTGCCTTTGTTTTTGACACAGTTTAAACCTCTTTGAAATTCCTCAGAGAATGTTTATCCAACATTTCACCACTTGTGACAGTCACCATAGCAATATTTTCAGAAAGATGTACGAGAAATGAATAGAAGGATATCCTGCATTTCCATGGGCTCTAAGAGAGGGAGAGGATCGAAGGCTGGCATGGGTGCAGGGCAAGAGTGGCCCAAAGGTCTCAAGTGCAGCATGTGTGCTACCAAGGTGCACATTTATGACCTCACCAAGGCTTAGTCTCTGGCTCTCAGTGCACTGTGGCACACATTGAGCAGGTTGGCTGGGTGCTTGGTTAAGGTAAGTGGCTGCAGGAACCGTTTTGCAGCCTCAGAAAAGCAGAGACAAATGTGTAAGCAAATACAATAATGATGTAGTTTGACCTTCAGTTTCATTATGCCTGATTCAACTCTCAGATTTTTTAAACACTGGGAGTTAAATTCTATGGACACAGTGCACTTGGCATTGGTGCAATTGGGTCTGGACTGTCATAAATCACTCATCTAGCAAGGCCTGTAGACAATTCCACAGCAGAAGTAATTTTCTTTTGCAGACATGCATTACAAAAGTAAAAGTGTATTCTTGCTTTTGGGACAAACAATTTAGCAAATGTTATAAAAATGACTTAACTCCATTTGAATGAATTAGGTAGTAAAGAATAATCTCATGCTTTTTCTCCAGCTCCTGAGGAGGTAATCATAAGCTTCTTTGAAGTGTGTAATAGCCTGGAAAAGTCCCTGAACACTGAAGGATGCATAATAAAAATGACTGATTACCTGACAAACATTTTCCCAGTCAGTCTTTTCAACATTTGGGAGTACAGTTAGAAAATGAGAGCACCCATATCAGAGTATTGTAAACCAGTGAATAGAGGGGGGAAGTGGGAATGTCAATGTAAAGTAGGGAGGGCAGCAGTGGTGAAATCCAGTCTTTCATGTTCTGGAGCAGGAGAGATTTCTTGTCACTTTGATCACATCCACCTGATTTTGTGGTTCCCAGGAATGCCAGTCATGAATTGCAATCCATTAAGTGCTCTTCACTGGGAGTAAATGATCTCACAGGAGTCACTCTGCATTTCTTCACTTTTTGATGGGCTTGAACACTGTGAACTTCTTGATAATGCTCAAATGTTGGAAGCAAGGTCTATTTTATTGCTACTGATGGGAGGTAAAAGGAATGAGGAGCCCTCTTCATGATTCAGGAAGGGAAAGAAAATTTGACTGCAGTCATTGTGTCATGCTAAGGGTTAGCATGCTGGAGGGAGCCCTTTCAGATTTGAGAAGCACCACAGAAAAACAGTTTGGAGCTAAAAGCCTGATGTTAGACAAACTCTGAAACAATTCTGTTTATAAGATTGAAAGGACTGATATAATAGTTCAAAAAACAAGATATGAGAAATTCTGTTTAGAAACATGTCACTGGCATTGGCAATTTCCCCAGAGGTAATTAGCATTGTTTTTGTTAAGAAATAGGTGTAGATTGACCTCCAAGTCCAGTCTGATGCTGGAGAGGAGCTGAATCCATGTAGTTCATCCATTTTATGCTGTAAGAAAAAGTGAGAAATCACGGCACTGTCCATTCTGTTCTTTGGAGTCTTACACCAAACTATGAATGCACTCCTCACTCCCCCATCATTACATTTTCTGCATGAGTTCTCTGCCAACTCCAGTCAGCTCAGTTTTCAGGATCTGTATCCTGGAAAATGGCCTCTGTGTTCCATGGCTTTTCCCATGGCAGCAGAGCTGCTTCTAAATCTCTCCTGTCTGCACTGCCCTACATCCTCTCCACTGCACCAAGGCTCTGTGGGAGGAGAGGGTGACACTGTTTTATTCACAAACAGCTGGCCACTGCTAAAGTGTGAACTGGGGTGGGGATTTCTTAAATCAGACCTGCTGGAAAGGAAAGGTTTGTGAAATCTCAGGGCATCCTGTGATGACATTTCTCTTTCTCCAGCAGTGTCAGCTTCAGCAGCCTTCTGCTGGCTTCTCCATTCTGCCTAACCCTTCTTCGCATGACAGTAGCAAAGGTACCACTAGAAGTATTTGTGTAACCATGGAGACCAAGTGGAGGCAGCGGATTAGGGGAAAAAATAACTCAGGCAAAAGAAGATTGTATTTTTAACCTGGATTTTTATCCAGTCTGTTCGCTGGGTGGTCTTCAGGAGAATGCATACCAGCCTACCTGTCATAGGCAGAAATGAACAGTGGGCAGGTGTGGACTTTCATTTGCTTTCAGCAGAAATGCTTTTGAGAGTTCACCCTCCAAGAACCTTGAAGTATTTCACCTTACCTGATTGTCACTTGCTGTTTGTTTGCTGGTTTTTTTGTTCAAAATTCAGCTGTTAAGGTAATTTTCTATGAGTTTTTGTGCTCTTTGGACAGTGCCATGCCTGTTCTTGCACATGCTCTGTATTCCTGTATTGCCTTTTCCCTTTTGCAGCACCCACTTCAAGCCAATTCACAATTCTCTCACTATAGCTATTTATGTTTGTGTTTTACAAAGAAAACTGATGAAAAAGAAATTTTTAAAGCTGATGTAAATATAGTAACTTAGTGACAGGCAGAAAGTCAAATTAAAAAGATACACTTCTTATATAAGCACTGCATGATGGGCTTATCATCCAACATGCATGTCCTTGTGTCCCTGTTACATGATAGGTAGGACTTCATTTTGGTGATGTGGTGGCACACCCTGGGGACATGGCTTTGGGGGCACAGGGATGTGGCATGTCTCTGTAACGTGTTGTGGGGCCTCCCTGCCTCAGATGCTAAGCACTACTGTCCAAGTTTCTTACATAATCTGCAGCTGAAAATATAATTAAAATACTTAATTCTTGTAACTAGCATTTTTCTATCTGAAAATTTGATCAATATTTTTTAAAAAAATCCCAATTTCCAGTTGGGAATTTTTTTAAAAACTCAAGCTATAGTCACAAACTGGCAGGACTGCCTTTGCTTCTGCAAAACTGTCTTGGTTTGAACAATAGGTGTCTACTAAGGAAGGCAAGAGCCTCCCTTGGAATGGAGAATGTAAACCCCCTTCCTCCAAATTATTATGATTTTGAAATTAAGGGGCTCTCAGCCAAAGATATGGGAATAGGAATAACAGTCCTTTATTAGGAGAAACAAACAAACAAATATGCAGTATTACAAAGAAACCAAACCTACTGACAGTCAGGATACAACCTGACACTCTGTGGGTCAGGGTTGGTGGCAGTCCCATTTAATGGTGGCTGCAGTCCTCCTGGGGTGGCAGATGTGGCTCTGTTGAAGCAGTGATCCTGTAGAAAGGTGTAGATTTCCTCTGAAGGTCCAATGGTGATAGATGGGGGGCCTGGTCTTCCTCTAAGAATCCAGTGGAAGAGCCTGCTTGATGTTCCAATATCTCAGGTGTTTATCCAGGTAGGGATGCTTGGCTCCTCCCCCTGGATGGAGCATTTCCCAATGGGATGATGGAATTTTATCAGTGGGACTCAATGGCCCATGAGCAGAATATCTGACCTTGGAGGGAGGGTGGGTTGTGGAAGAGACAAATAAACTGTTCCAGCTGTTTTTTGACAGCTGGGCCATGAACAGAGGCTTACCCCACCCTCTACCCCCAGTTCCAACAGAGGCTGATAGAATACACACTTTTGGTTACAATTTGCACTGCAACCCAAGATAAAAACAGCAACATCAAAGTGTTCTCTTGGCACCATCTGTAGCTGCTGTGAGCTGCTCCAAGTTGAGTGTCTTTGTACACATCTTCTAACCACAACCTTTGCAGTGTACCCATGGTTAAACCTGTTCTGCTGAAAGGAAAGAGGGTGTTGCTGTTACAGCGCACACTCCATGGATGGAGAACCTTTCCTGGATCCACTTCATGGTGCTAGGAAATCAGTATAACATCTTTCTGCTTTCCTCACAGTTTCCTGAGGCTGCTGATGTACCTCACAGGTATATTATGAGTCTCTAATTGATACCTTGGATGTCTGAAGCCTCTGGAAAGCAGGGCTCCTGTAACTGTTGAGCTCCCATCCATGGATATCTGGGATACCTTTCTGGGTACTGTTGACTGGCTCAGAGCCGATGCTCAGCATGATCCTGCCAGGTGTTAAGGGCTGTATAGCTCCAGAGAAGCATTTAAACACATCCATATCTTCAGCTGTGGTTCCAGTAGAATGAAAGACCTAGAAACCAATTTGTACTTTCCAAATGGGTAAAGATAATTAAAAGCAAAGTAACTCCTTCTCTTGTATTTGTAAAAGCAATGTTTACTTCTGGACTCTCCCTGGTTTTAATTTTTCTTCCTTTTAAATTTTGGTGTTTCCTGGATGGCAGCTTACTCAGCTGTTTACAAGGAAAATCAAACATCTTTCTTACTGGTTGTAGTTTGCATTGTAACAGTCTAAAACCAGCTCTCTGTATAATTCTAGCAACTCAACTGTGACTCAGGATCCAGAAGCAGCAGCAAATCAAACTGATATTAAGTAGGTGAATCCACCTAGAAAAGATAGAAAATGTTAAGTTTTGTGTCATATCCTCATCATTGTTTTATCACCTCTGTGTGTGGCAGTTTTTCAGGGGAATAATTTATGTCATCCAATATTATGTGTATTTTAGTGCTCAATTAATGACAACCTAATATTTCAAACAAAATATAACTTCTGTAATGAGAAACCTCGTTTCTGCCAGGATATTATTAGGATTCCTGCTACAGTGATCTAATGAGATTGACCTTCCTTTCATAACAAATTGCATTCCCTCTGAAACTCTTTTAAATAGCCTTCATGTAGGGAAATAAATGATTCGAGTAATTATAAATTTTATGGAAATGACAAGTTACTTTAAAGTGCTACTATATTTTTACAATGTTACACACCGATTGAATGCAACATTGTGAAAGTCTCATGCGGCTTTGTTCTCTGTGCCGCTGTGCAGAGAACAAAATTAATGAGTTGAGTTCGTGCTGGGTGGAAGATTAACCCTGTGTAAGTGGGAATCCGGCACTGGTTTGAGCATCTCGCAGGCTCGCCCGGAGGCTCCTACCCCCGGAGTGTCATTTGCTGCCATCTCCTGGGCGGTTCCCAAAATTTCAAGGAGACGATCAAGTACGTGCTCTAATAAATTGCTGTTGTCCTGATCTTCAGAGTCGTAGTGCACGTGACTTCTAATAGCTACTTTAAGGAGATGAATCCTCTTTTAAGAGGTGATGAAAAAGACAAAGAGGCATCCATATTCTCAGTATTTTTGTTAATTGTCTTAAAACTATTAGTTGAATCAGGATGGGTATAGGATTTCAGAGGAAAACTGAGTAGGATTTGGATATATTTGGTATTATATTTCCAGAAGATAAGAATGCCCTACTATGCTGTAGCTATTTTAATTTGAAGACCTTCTACCTACTATTTCATCCTTGCCACATCCTCAGATTTCTTTTCTTACATGGTACCACTTCTGTGATGTCATATCCACTGTGATGCAGAAGATTCTGTATATTTATTTCCCATTGTAGGCAAAATAAATGATGTAAAAATTATATGACAATATTTTCTTATTGCAGCTCATATTTTACTCTCATATTTTTGGCAGACCTGGATGGAAGTCTTATGCCTATAAATTCTGTCTCAAAAATCCCAGCACCAGAGCTGCTCTGAATAAACAGCTTAACAAAAAACATCTATTTGACATGAAAAGACTAAGATGCAAATTAAACTTTAAAGGAAAGGCTTCACAAAAATAATATCATTATTTCCTCAAAGGCTATAGAAGTTCCCACATTAAGATAAAGAACTTTCAAGTCTGTATGTAGAGCACCATCTTGTGACTTGTGCACCGTAGGATCCCAAGGCAGGGATTTACATACCTTGCCACCTCACAGACAGTGGAGCAGTTAATATCCTCCAGCAGAGCTCCTCTTTATGTCCTCCCTGCCAGATACAAATTCCTTATAAGTGTGCTTTCATCCCTGTGCTTAAGCTTTGACTGTTGCCTCCATTATTTGTGCAGAGGAGCAGGACGGTTTGTGTGCTGCTGCTGCGGCCTCCTTCTCATGCCTTCCCAGAGGCAGGCTTTCCTTCTGCTCAGGAAGGGCTCCCGGGACAAGGCTCACTGCCACAGTGCCAGGCTCAGGAGCAGGCAGCAAGAACAGAGGTGACTGCCTGGCACCCAGCCTTCTCTTGGATGCCCCTCTTCCTGCCTGGCTGAGACATCCACCTAGTCTGTGCTTTTCACTGCTGCTGCCACTGTCCCTGTCTGTCCTCTCTGTTGCAGCTGTCCTGGCAATGCCACAGTCGCTGCTAAAGAACAAACCCAGGAGAAACATGTCTGCCTGGCCATTTGGCCGTGGGTTTTGGGTGGTGGAGGGTGGTGGTTGTTGGTTGATTATTTCCACGAAACCAATGAAGTGGATGATCCAGTTGTAGGCATTATTCTTGACTGCCTTAACTATTTGTGGATACATGGATTTTGAGCAGTCTTGTTACAGGAACAGTTAGACTTCAAGAGGTTTTAGTTTTCCTGTAAGCATAGAGCAAGTAAAATATTTTAAGCTTAATTTTCCACTGCATTATACCATAGTACTATAGATTTCAGTAGTTTTATTTAATCTTAAACTCAAGGTAACTAACTTGAATATCATCTTTTCAACCCATAATCCTTTCTATCCCACATATATCAGGTAATCACCTCAGCACATGTGGATTTCTGAATCACCTTACCACTGAAAAAATGTATCTTTATTTTCAGTAGAATAGTCCATGGACTTAACAAAAAGATCATGTGTCTAAGTCTAGATACAGTATATGAAGGGCTTCCTCCAGCAGTAATACTGCAGGAATGAAATGCACAACAAAGGCTTCTTCTTTGTTTTTTGTTTTGTTGTTTTTTTTTGTGTGTGTGTGTGTGTGGCAACCTTCTTAATTCCTTAGAGAACAGTTTCTTATAATTAGCACAGTGGACTGTTACAAAATCAGTCAGTGTTGTATATGAGAAAGAGAGAAGTGCCAGCAGTTTAGCTAATGCCCTGTTCTGCTGAAGCAGACAGGTATCTGTGTTTGAGCAGGAAGGGAAGGTTGAGGGTCAGAGATCACAGTTTTGACAGTGATACTGCATTGCTTCAAATCTACTTCGCACAGTGCCCGAAGACCTTTGCTTTCTGATGAACTTGCATGACTGTGAAACCTACAAGGAGGCTGTGAAGATATTTTGGAAGGACTTGCTGAATGTTAAAATACAGCTTTATACTGAGATTTAATTCGATAAGGGTGAACCCTATCGTAAATACAGAAGCCAGTAGCTCTGTAAACCATTGAGGATATACATATTTCATAATTTGAAAGCTCATATTTTAATCTTAATTTTTTGTTGGTTTAATCCCTTGGGAACTTCACTGTAGTGAAAGACATAGCATACATTAGTTTAGGCCTTTAAATTATATTTACATATAAGCCATAGGGAGAACACGCTACACTACTATTATTGATTCAGTTTGGTTAAAAAAAAAAAGCCCAACAATAAAACAGAGTGAAAAGAGAAGCAAAAGATTTAATTTGGAAATTTCCAACTGTAATAACAGTCCCTCTGAAACATACTAATAAGGCCAGTCCTGACCATGCTGGATTTGTGTGGATTTATGAGGCAAATTGCTGCAGGGTGTCCTGCCACTGAACCTTGGTACCTCCAACCACCACATGGGAGCTTTGTCAGGGATCTGCTGCCTTTTGATGAAGAGCTTCTAACTTCTGAATTTTTTTTGTTGTCACCAAACAGTTTAGAAGTTCTGAGGCTCATTGTCATGCTGTTTCACCATTTGATAAACAGCTCCCATGTAAGAACATGTAATAGCTGCTCCTTTCCTATCTTTCCTTTGGATGCCACAAACAGGCCTAAGCTGTCCTGAACCAGCCTAACTCTGTGGCCTGCAGTGGAGCTTTCTTAATTTACACTCAGACCTCCACAGACCAAAAGGTGCACCTTTGCAAAATGCACATCTCCATCCCAAATGGAGCCTCCTTGTGCAGGGATATGCCATATGCAGGGGGATTTTCTGTCTCTGGAATCCGAGGAGTTGTACATCAAACTTGGGCATTTGCTCTGACTGTAATTGCAATTGATTTTTAAAATCAGCAGGGAGAAGTCATTCTGTCTTGCATGGAAAACACAGCTGCGTTTCCTACAAGGAAGGCCTTTTCCAGAGATGTGAAGCATCCCAGAGCCCAACCATGCATGGCTCAGGGAAGCACTCTGGTTTGTGTTTGAGAGGGTTATGTGCAGTTATGGCCTTTATTTGGTAAGTGATCTATTTGAGTAGAGAGAAGAACTGCTCTGTATAAGAGCAGCTGTTTTGAACTTCAGATGTTTTCGAGAGAGTAGGAAATGCAGTGAAGGATAGAAGTAGGTCACAACTTCATACTGCCAAGATTTTTCTCTTGATTGGCTCACTGCTTCTGTAAAGTAGGCTCTCACACTGGAAGAAATAATCTGTCCTCTGCACTCATTGGATGAAAGTATAAAGGGAATTCATTGAAATCATAAAAAATTTAATTTTCTATATTTCTATGTGGAAGTTTGGCAATAAAGACAAACCAGTCTTCTCAGGTCTGTAATTAGCATTTATGAGCAAGAGATAAACCAATAAATCAAGTTAGTTAAAGCATTTCTCACAAGCAGTTTAGAGTCTCACTGAAGTGACTGAAATGCAGGGCAACACAAGCACTGCTGTGATGAAGTCAGACTCAGGGCAGGAAAAGCAGTGGGATTGTTGATGATTAGTAGGATAAGAAGTAGGATTAGAAAGACCACTTTTAAAACTGAGGCGCTCTGTTCAGTTCAGACAACGTCCTGAGCCTGCTGATTGCTCCCTATAGAGAGCAAGCTTGAAATCTTCAATCCCTGTGCTATTTAGAACTGATAAATGTATCCAAATTAGAAGCTAGAGAAGTGCTTTCACATAATATCCCTTGTTAAGACACTTCGTGGAGTCTGTAAAAGATAAAATTATTCTAAAGCAGTCTTAATAACTGGAGGAATGTATTAAATTTGCCTGCATCCAAAAAGTGGCCTAGAGCTTTGCTTTCAGGGGTTGTGTGCACCCAGATCTGCAGTTCCCTGCCATAGTGATCCTGTACACAAGTTGGGGGGGGGCAGTAGGTAAACAGAGCATTAGGAAATCTGGCCTACGTTGTGTGAAACAAAGAATTAGCTGAGATTTTGTGGCTCATGTTCTGATTAAATCTTTTGCTATTACTTTACATCTTCTTTCAAAATTGCTGCAGATTTTGAGCACTTACCCACCTATATCCATGGTAAGGCACACTTCTCAGATGCAGTTAAAACAAGCTGTTTGTACTTCTTAATTAAATAACATATATTCACAGCCATACCACTGTCTTCTTTTGGCAGTTTGGAGATGTAGGAAATATTGCAATCAGATGTTTCTAATTTAATTCAATCCCTCATTAATTTGATCTCTCCTTTAATTCAATCTCAGCCTCAGGACCTAAATAATTTGTATTAAAAATAATATAATGACCACTTTTTCTTTTAATCAATGGTGACTGCTTTTGGCAGGTATTAGCAGATAATCTGATTACTAAATACACAGTGAGTTGGCATGTAGTTAATAACTAACAGGGAAAATCTGGAAAACAATCAAAGGAGAAAAAAATAAAAAGAGGAAGAAGGATAAGAGAAGAGAGCCTTACAAAGGCACGCAACATTAAAGAAAGTATTATGGAAAAGTTATTTTTGTTGGTGATTATTATTGGTACAAGCCTCGAAGAGGCACATCCAGTGGTGTCAGCTATGGGCAACAAGCTCAGTTCAGCAGGGAGAGTAATCCAGGGTCAGGTCTATGGTAAATCTGACATCTTTTCCCCTTAGACTTATTTAAAGTTACTAATGGGATTTGGAGGTTAGATGCTTTAGAGGTATTAGGCAGGCACAGCTCCACTGAACTCCAGCTACACCATTTGCAACTCTCTCTTTTTCAGTGTAGGTAGACACCATTTGCCTGCCCAGTAGCCTTTTTATGGGAAAGATGTTGCGAAATCCTGAGTTGTTTGGCAAGAAAACTTATGATGCACAGCTAAATCCAGGTCGCACACAGAGCAGTGTGGAGCAGCTCTGCAGATGCTTCATACCAGCTGGTGGAGAAGTCACCAGTCAGGCTCCCGGGCCAGTTCTCTGATTGTCACAAGGTCACCAGTTCTCTGGAGACTGAGAGCTGCCAGCTACAGGACTGCCAGGTCTGACAATGCTTGGCAGATCCTGACAAGGGACTTATTTTGAAGGGACAGTGTTGCATCTCTCATTTTTTTATGAACGCCATCTTGGGTCTGCATCTGAAGGTAATTTGTTGTCCACTGTCTTTTCTTGTCAAATTTGCAATACTGCTACAATGACAGCCCTTCTAGTAAGCCAGTAGTTCTAAAGGAGACTTGGACAGTTATTTTCCACCTGCCTCCCCCTCTCCTTGCTCTTGATGCCTGAATGGGGCCCATGGTGTGCTGCGCAGCAGACGGCATTTTTCCAGTGCAGCAGTATTGGAAGGATACCCAGCACAGCATGAGGGATCCCAAGCTGTTATAGAGACACATTTTGGCTACAGCAGAAGAAAGAGCCTTGACAGTTTGCAAAAGGGAGTTTACACAGTGAACTGACATTTTCCAATGTGCTGTAACTCTCTGCCTAAGTTCCCAAGTTCACTGGGGCCCTGCTCAGTGTATTTTACACTGATGTGGTGATGAAAGGTGTCATGCCACTTTAGAAGGGACCTCTGGGGATGATAGGAACTGGATGTGTTCATCATACAAGGGCCTTTGAAGCTTCCATAGAGTCTGCTTGAAGTTATCAGCATAATGCAGCACATTTGGGCGTTGAGAAAAGCAGCGACTGTTACTCCTATTTCTGATGGAGTGCCAAGGCAGTTGACCACTGGACTCCTATTCATGTTAATGAGGCTCATTCCCAAGGTCCTCTTTGTAAAAAGGGCTGCTCAGCAATACCTGGGTATTAGGCTGGCCCAAGTGGGATACTCCAAAGCAGAGTTGTCTCCTGCAAACCAGAGGTATTGACACCTTCCTGGGAGACAGAAGATAATGGTGAAGTGACAGAGGACACTAGTCTCAGTCTAGATGTATATTGGAGCTGAAATAGGCGTTGGAGCAGCTTCACCTGGTACTCCAGTGCTAGAGCTTTGAATCCGTTTCTTTTGGCACTATAATCTTGTCACTTTTGTGTTCGAGCAACCATTACTAAAATTGACAAAACAAATTGATAATTCTATAAAAAATCATTCTGCAATAGATTTAATTTATGGAGGCTGTCAAGTCATGATGGATAGTTGTGAGCCAGTGGTGAATAGAATGCAGACAGAAATACTGTAGGAGATGTTTTAGTTGAATAGGCCCTGAATTCCTGCATGCTATTGTTCCCAAATGGCTTCCTGTCTCTTTTTTATACACTTCTTTGCCATGCTGTCTATCAGTTCCTGGATCTGTAGCATAGCAATTAATCTCTTCTCATATAGTGCTTTAGGATCAGCACAAACTCGCAGTGTATTTTTATTGTACTTCTGGTGAGTGAAGAAAAAGAAAACCCTTGTAATTGTGACAGAAGAAAACCAATGGAACAAGCACAAATTCTTTACGGAAGGCAGACAACTGTTCCTAAGAACTAGTCTTAGCTCAGTTTCCAATTGCTGATTTGCAGGAAGAAGTAATTAATCACTAAGTGAAACCTGTTCAAGATTAGTATAAATTGCAGAATGTTGTAAAATACTCCAGATGGATTTGAATTATTTGAAAAAAACCAGACAAAAACACCAAAGGGAATGTCAAGTTGGATGAACACACACTAATTCCTAGCAAAAAATAAACTAAATATTTTTATGTGAATGTCCAGAATTTTCAAGTCAAGACTCTAGGCATGGACAAGTCTGCCCAGGACAAGCAAATAGGGTGCTGATGGGCTGTAGATGAGATATATTCTGCCATTTCTACAGAATACTGACATTCCTTACTCCTAGCCCCTTGGTCTGAGCCAAATCACCTCAAAAACCTACAACAAAAAAAGGTCTCACTCACAGCAAGGAAGAGATCAGGACTGTGTGCTGCAGTTCCTGTGGAAGGTACAGGGAGAAATGCTTAATGCCACAGGGAACTGATTTGAACAGTTCGCTGCTGCAAAAGGGCCAGGGATGGTGAAGCTCTGGGTCTGGATGGTATTTAAACATTTGTAACTAATGTCATTAAAACTTTTGTCATGTAGTATCCAACAACCTCTTCTGACTTCCTGTTGCACCTTCTTGTTTGAAGCTGAAGCACACCCTGGTGTCCTGTGATCGCAGCTTTAGCAATAACTCTGGTACAAACACAAATATACAAGATGAAGGATTAATATGGCAAAGCATAAAGCTTTTTTTCCCAGTAAAGTAAATGGAAAACATTTTCAAAGGAGATTTTCTTCCCTAGCCAAGAGAAGCTGCATGACTGGCTCACAGGTTATGGGAAGTTCCTTTTCTTTTGATGGTTGCAGTGGTGGCTGTACGTAGGCAGATTACTGGCCCATTTCCAACAGTAACTTGATTCAAATTTAATGCCCTTGATTCAAATGTAGAAACCAGGAGAATTTTATTACCTTGATTTAATTCTTCATTTTCTTTAGAAGAACATTTATGTCCTGCACTTTGGAGAGGTGCAAAGTTAATAGCTTGCTTCTTGTAGATGCACTGCAGGGATTTAATGTTTTTTAAGGTTAATCTCCTATTCACTGCAGTTTATCTGGATCATTAAGTCTTCAGTGCAATCAGGCAAAACCTGGCTTCTGACATGAGATCTGTAACTGCCCCCTAGCCCCACTGCACCCAAGTTCTGTCCCTGGGGCTGTCCTGTCTCTCGCTGTTCTGAGCAGAGGAGTTTTACAGTACCTGTAAAACACCAGGCAACAGCTGGAGAAAGAAGCTTTCTATGGATCTGTTGAACTAGGGTTGGTACTGAAAAGTGCAAATATAGGTAAATACCTGAACAATAAATCTTCCTATTCCCGATCCTTCTCTTTTTGGAGGATAAGAAATAGAGTTTTGTGTTGCCTTAAATGACTGTCGGTTACTTCCAGTGCTTCCTTCTATGCATGTCCTGAGTCTGCCAGCTGCAATGTAACGAAAAGTAACACCCTAATGACAGCAAAACAAAGGGTGAGAACAGGAGATGTAATAGAAAATGCACCTTCGGTAGCTGTTGAGTTCTCTGATTTTAAACAGGCAGATCTGTTCAGAGCCTCTAAGCTGCTCTCCCAGTGACTCCCCTGCTGTCTGTTTGCAAGACGATGACATTTTGCTCATTTGGAAGGACTGAACTGATGGCAAGAAGCCTGTCCCCATCTTCCATGGGGGTGGGCTAAGCACCAGGCTCTAGTGCTGCTTCCTGAGACAGCAGCAGTGGCAGCAAGTACAGTAGATTTGAAGGCCCAACACTGTGTTTTAATATATATCTTTTTCCACAGAACTACACATCTTAGCTCAGAATTGAAACTACAGCCTCTCTCTGCAGAGTAGGTTGTGGCAAACATTTTACTTGAGCAGTTTGCCTTGGGAACTACTTCCATCTGAGCCTGGTTAAAAGCATCTCTGTGTGAGGAGGATAGTGTGATTCCTGTGGGGCACCACAGAAGCTCATTAACTGGGGCAAACGCAGCAGCCTGCAGAGCTCAAGTGACATAGGGAGGCTTTCTACAAAATAAAGGTTTATCATGTAGAACATAGCTCTATTATTGGGTGATTTTCTGAGTTGGTGAAAAATCTGATACAGACATTTTTGCGTCAGCTGAAACCAGGCATCTGTTCCACTTGTGTTCATGTCTGGCACAAGCCAAAAAGAGAATGCCAGACTGCGACTGCTTAAGGACACCCACAAGAGAGTTTGCACTAACAGAACTAAATTAATTTCAAACAGATTTTAGTTAAACTAGTATAATTATCATGTCTTGACAAGGGTTCAGTTTAGTTTTGCATATCTTTTCCCTGTAGAGTGATGATTGCCACTGCCATAATTGAACCTGTTTAGCTTAAGTCCACGGCACTTTGTTGAAGTGAACAGGGATTACTCTAGCAAAGCCAAAGTATCTGTCAGGCTGTTAAAAGTGTTGAGTATTTGCTGACATCTTTGGAGTCAGCTAGCTTTGTACTTTTCCAAAGGATGGGGACAATAGCTTAAACTGTTTTCGAAAGGCTTTCATACAGTGTCTAAGGAATAAATGTGAAGGGCAGGTTGTAGTTAGACTTCAGCTAATTCTGATCATTGAAACTGATGACATAGCTGTGCAAAGCCACTGTGACTTTGGGGAGAATAGAGCCTGCAGGCTGCTTTTTTGGGTTGTGTTTTATTTTTTCTTTCAAGAGTATTTGTGAGCAGTGTGATTGTCATGCAGAAGCACGCTGCTGCTTCGACGTATATGGTGTCGTCTCTTCTATGTTAATAAATTAGCATCTGCAGTTGCCATTGCTGCCTGTCAAATCTGGGTACAAAATTGAGCTGTTTGATCTCAGTGCCACTGAAGTGTGTCTGCACGACTGCAGAAGATGCACATTATCCCATCTGTTTCCCACAGATCCTCCATCAGGTTGGATGCTTCAAGGTAACTGATCAGACGCAATGACTTCCACTGCAGACGTCTGCCTTGGAGGTATCCATGCTTTGTCACTGCATGTAAAAATTTGACTTAAGAGTAATTTCATTCCTTCACAGCAAGTCTTTTAAACCCTGTCCACTCTAGGGAAGTTTCTAACTTTGGCTCAGCTTCTTATATGCCAAGGGTTGTCCCCAGTGTGGCTGTTGTCATTAATGTGCCAAGTCACTTCTCTCCAAGCAGGCCTTACTGGTCCAATCAACAGCAGCCACTGGTGGCCAGTTTATTTTTGGGCTGTTGCTGCCACTTGTCCAGATGGAGCTGAAATAGTGCCAGCCATGCTGAGGCTTCTGGGGAAAATGCCAGAGGTGGGAGGTGGGGCAGTGTCCAGAGCACGGGCAGTTCCTGCAGCTGGGATGCACAGCCACCGCGGGGGCACCTGCCACACCTGCACTGCTGCTGCAAGCCCACCTGCTCTTGGAATAAAATCCTCTGCTGCACTGGCCACATGCAATTGCCTCAGAAATACACGTTTCTGTCCAATTACATAGGAAGGGAGAAAAATTAGGCAACTGCAAGTTTGATTTTGAGTGTAATAAAACTAGTTTATTTACACGGTAACATGAATGCCACAGAGTACACAGCAAAGTACCACAGCAAACCAGAATGTAACTGCCCCTGATCACAAAGGAAGGCTTGAAGTTTATATGTTTATTTATATAAAAAAATGTGTAAATATCAACATGAAGCACCAGATAAAGCAATGCAACCAGGAATTGCAAATACAAATTCTCCACAAGAATGGAACTGAAAAAAGAAATTAAAAAAAATTCCCTTATTCAAAGTATTTAAAGAAATCCCATTTATAAAATCCAGATTTTGGAATCCCTAATTTAAAAATAAATTTCCTCCTTTTATTAAAAACAACATATTCTTAAATGCTCAGCATAATTAAGTTTTAAAAGAAAAAAACCCAAGGATTTCAACTGCAAAACCTTCTTATACCAACAACCCAAAGGACAAGAAAACAGAAGTTTTGAGTCCTTTTTTGAACAGGTGTTATTTATGAAATGATTATATTAAAACTACACACTCTTGAAATATATATTATATATATACAATATATAATATATATATATTTTCAAGCAAAAAGGGGCAAAGAATACTTTTGGGATACAAAATTAATATACATACATATATATTTTCTTCCATATAAAAAAAGCTCCAACCTCTTCTAAATCCCTGAAAACTTCCCCTTAATTTATGGAAAAAAAAATCTTTATAGTCTGAATTCTCATGTTCTGTAGAGTGGTAAAATGATTATGTACAGGTAAGTTGAGTATTTAATTTCTCACTGGCAACTCTGCTTGATGTGAAAGCATTCTGTGGTTTCCAGGTAAATGCTGAGTGAAGCAGCAATGCAAGGAGACTTACAGGAAATTATTTATATTACATTCTACACCTACTGAAAATCACCATCCTTCTAATACTGCATCCAGGTGAATAAGAAAATCCATACAAATATCTACCAGAAATTCTCTGCAACACAGCAGGAAAAAAGACTTTTTTTGGCGTTGAGGGTGCCCTTAAGAAATTTCTCCCCAGTGCTTTGAAAAGTATTTTTTGTTTACTCTTCTCTTGAAGTCTTTGTAATCCACATGATTGTTTACAGGATGTTTCCACAGGTGTATTTTTATAGAGGTATTTAAAATTCTATTCTGTACTTCTTTGATGTTATCTTACTGCATAACTAAATCACAATCACATCTTTTTCTGTGCTGGCTGAAGGACTCTGATTATGGTCTAGTTCTTACAGGAGTTTTAGCAGAACCAACACCAGCTCTGCAAAATCAGAGTAAAACTGATGGTCTAGTCATGCAGTTAAGTACTATTTGTACTGAGAAACAGTCAACTTGGAGAGAGGGGGAAAAAAAGTGCATTAAAAGGTCTGACTCAGTTTCTGTTGTATCCCTCAGAAAACTTAAAAATGATTTAAATAAAAACAGGATCACTTAATTTATATTTATATATGGATTTATTATTACAAAGAAAAAAATTAATTTAGATGGGAATCTCAGCACAAGAATTCAGAAACAGATATATTTTATTTCAGCAGCAAATACATGTTAAAATTAAGGACCTACAGTGTGAAGCTGCCGAAGTAATTTTGCAAGTAGCTGAACTCTAACACACATATTTTATGTAAATAATATATTTTTCTATATAACATGTAGGAATTCTCTTGTGTTAACATGTCAAGATGATCCATTCATACCTTGTGGGTGAGATGTGAGGAGCATAAAAGATTTAAGGTGGAACATTTTTGTAAATGCTACCTGCAAATGCTTTGTGGGGCAGCAACATGGTATCCTGGCTGGAGTTACTGATTTTATCAGTCTAAACACTGAAGTGAAACTAGGCTTCTATATTTGGACATTCCAGGGGCTCCAGAAGAAAATTCTGTATTCCCTCATTCCTAAAAATTTGTAGGCAAGCTTTTACCAGTAGAGTCTCTTTATATTCACCTGGTTATGCATATTGACTGGATCAGATCTGAGGTTTGACAGATAATTAGTAATAATTAATTCCCATGTAAGAAATACAAAACTAACCCACTTTCCATTCCATCTCAGGAGCAGTTCTTTTAGCACTCCTATTTGAACAGAGGTTTGCATTTCTCACCAAAGCCCAAGGGTGGTGTGCAGCACCTCCACCCCCCACAGCAGGAGCAGCATATTTCAACTCCCCGCTGCTCCCAGACCACGCGATCCCTCATCTTGCCAGTGCAGGCTGTCTGCAGCAGATTGTCAGAGCAAGAGGCTTCTCTTGCTGCCTGGTCAGGCTGCAACAACTGACTTGGTATCCACTGTTACTCTCCCCGTACAGATCCCAAATTTGAAGGCCCACAGTTTTGTTACTTCAGATTTATGCTGCACTACAAACAACTTAAAGGAACCCATTCACACAAATCTTATGGAATAGATCAACCCACTATCATACAAAGTACAGCATTTAATTTTGTAAAGTCTTTTGCATCTTTACATGGACAGTATTATTTCCCGAGCTGTTATGAAAAGAGTAAGACTTTCACTGACCAGCTGCATTTCAGGTTTCAAACAAGGCACTAAACATTGTGAATCCAATCACTGTGCTCTCTCTGTAATATTAGAGAGGGTTTTAATGGCTCTAAAAGGATCAGAAACCACTAATCAAAATTCTTCAAACAAGAATTTCATTTTCCCAGTGATCAGTTTCCACTGGAAAAATCTTTAGAGTTCATGTTAAAAATATTTGAATGACAGTTTTTATTAATAGAAAAATATATATTTACAAACAATACTGTTATCTAAGATTTGCAGCTCTTCCTATTTCTTGAGCTCAACTGAAAGTGCGACATTGCTAAAAAAAATTCAAGATCTGTGCACATATTCAAGTATGTTCTAACATGCACAGCCAAGGGTTTTGTTCCTGCCATACACAGGATCTTGTTACAGACAGAGTGGGTTTTTTTCCTTTTGCTTAGCAATTATGCTGTAGCATTCTTAGGATTTGTTTACAATCAATTTAATGCATACATTCTTGTGTATTTATGTGGCACAATCTGGTGCCAGGATGGAGAACCACCACAAATACAGTTGCAACATCAGTTATGGGCAGATCTGCTAAGTCAGCCTCAAGCTCCTCAAGGAAGAGCTCAGGCCAGATCAGGTTCGACTACATAGACCATTCTTTCTTTTTTAAAGAAAAAAAACACACAGCATTACAAATTGCTAAAGTTTACCCAGTGCTGCACAAGAAAGAGGTTGGTAGTGAATATCTATCCATGCTTGATTATACTGCAGAGCTAAAATGAGTATTGGTTCATCACAAAAGACACAAACCGAAATTAGATAGCTAGAGATACAAAGGCGTTGGACCAGCTGCATTAACACATACAGTTGTACAACATTCAAAATACAACTTTGCATGTGCGTGTTGACATCAAAGTGACAGTGGGAACACGTGTCCCTAAACATGGGAACACCCAGAGGCTTCAAGGGATTGCCCCACTGCAATGCCAAGTGGTCCAAGAGCTACTCCGATGCCAATCTGAGCTAGCTGAGAAGTCAGGTGCACACACACACACTACAGACAAACACAAAACCAGACCACAGAGAACAAGAAGCCCCACTGGCAGCTCAGCACACTGTCACTAGTAGCTAGTAGGTAATACACGAGTGACTTGCCATGCTTTGTGTATGTGAACTATGGGAGCATTGCCCTCCTGCGTCCAGATAAAGCAGGGCTGCACTGAACAGGAGATTATTTGTAAAGGTTCTTCTACGAGCTGCTGAGCAGTAGTGTAGAAACTTTCATTCCTGATGTAGAGGAAGTACTTCAACTACATACATTGCACATGGACTTTTAATGCACTGTCCTGTTTTTCTGCATCAATTCCGCCATCCTAACCTTTTTGCCAAAAAGAGAAGGAAAAATATACATATTACATTAAAATATATTATCCTTATCCTTGCCTGATCCTTCACTGATACAGGTGAATCAAACAAAAGAATAATCACCCAAAGTTTAAAAAAAATCTTTCGAAAGGTCACAAAGACAGTCTATACTGTGGCACAATCGATGTAGGCTTCCACATGCTATTCAGCTGAGCTCTGAGAGATGCCAGAGAATAATACAGACATGTCAACCTCTCGATGTATGGTGTGGATCCAGAGCTACTTTCGCTGACTTTAAGCCTGCAGGACTGTTTGTTCAGTTTCCATGCATCTGGTTCAAGAATGCATATGCTGTATAAAGTGGCTATTAGTTTCAAGGCTGAAGTGAACTGATTCCTCACAGTTTTAACAATTAAAATGGAACATCAATCCATAAAAAGAACACATGGATATCTGTGCATTTATGTGCCAGGAAAGTAAAGGAAAGGGCTGCAGATCTAGCATCAGGTAAAGGCTGGTGTGTAAAGTGAACACTGTAAAGTACAGCTTTAAAAAATATTACAAGAATTGCACATAGATCCATAGGAGAAAAGCACAGTCTCAAAACTAGGGCTGTCTGCTTTCCATCATCTGGGTCAGAATATTCGGGATTGCTTTTCCCCCTGCATCCAGATCCATTCTCGAGAGCAACTCAGGAAACATCTCCCAGCCTAGCAATGCTGAGAAAAGATATTGTCTGTACAGAGGTTCCATGGGAAATGGCTGTTATGGCATGGAAGGAAGTCAGCAGTGGCCTCTGAATGTGAAAAAGTTCCTTCAAGTTGAGGTTTTAAAAATTCTGACTCTTCAATCCTCACTAATTCCTACTCTAGTCCAAAACTCTGTGATGCTCTTTGAGCACTTCTGACAACATTCCATTTTTAGGGTGTTGTCTATAGCAACATTAAAAAACACTGGTTACAACAGACAGGAGATGGGCAGCCAAGCACTGCTGCAGGAAATGTGGATCATGGTGCTGTTGGTTGTGGCTGCCAAACTTAAGAACTCCCTAAATATTTAAATAACAGTGTTTTTGCCTCCTTGTTTTTTCCCCTTCAGAGAACTGTGTCTGCAGTAAAAGTGTCTCTATGTTGCCTGTTTGCTACAAACAGACAAAGCTCTAAACATTTCTATCTCCTGCCAACAAACTTGCAGAGCCAATTTCAGTCTCACTTTGCAGTACGGTGTAAGAGACAAGAGCAGACCAAAACAAAACAGATGAGGTGGCTTTTATTTTCATCCCTGATTCATAGCAATGATTGTCAGAGAAGGTTATGTACATCCTATCCATTTCAAGTGAGGCTTTAGTGCTTTTTGCAATGGAAGGGGAATTTCAAAGGGCCACCATGTGTTGTACTGTTCTGGTATAAATGTGGTTATGGCTACAGTACATCAGCAGTCCACACTGGTGAAAGTTGCCTAGGAAATAGGATAGACAAAGTGTGCATACTCTTCTTTTTAATGCACAGGTCTCAAGCTGAGGGTAATGGTCTGATTAAGGCAGCATTGATGGAATAGTGGATCCATGGTAAGAAAGGATATGGGTAGGAAGTGAGGCAGAGGAGGAGGGAAGAGGACTGAACACAGGTGCTTACTCCTCACTGACTCTTGCCATTGTCAGCAGGAAAACCACATCTGGGGAGGAAAGTACAGGTGGTGTAAAGTGTAAGAGAAAGATCAGAATCTGTTTGGCTGAGACCAAAGGAAGGAGGAGCACAGCCTACTTGTGGGAGACTGACAAAGCTGAGAGGAAATGTGTGGCATGTGGAGTGAAAGCAAATGAGTCTTTTGTGGCATGGTGGATAATTCATCTCACATTCACCACTACTCTGTCTCTGCTTATGGTCACTGCTATTCACTAATCAATACTACAGAGGAAATGACAGAAACTACCCAGAAGAGGAGGGCAATTTGTTTACTGCAGTGGTAGGAATAGTGGTATCAAAACTTGCTCTCCTTTTCAGCCACATATGAATCAAGTTACATACTGTCTGATCCAAATGCAGTCATGTATGTGATCAATCTCTAAGAGGCCTGGCAAAAAAGTAAAGTTTCTGTCATACGTGGTACAGGATGCAATTTCTCCAATTAGAACCCATTTTCTCAGAGTTGCTGGCTTTTATGTCTAGGCTGTTTTGTCACAATTGTACAAAGGGTGAGCCCTAGTGCAGGCTGGAGTGAGAGCTGGAGCAGAGGTGGGGGTGCTTCACGAAAAGCAACATGCTCTAAAACTAGTGCTGCTTCATGAGTCTCACAATGCGATGAAGTGAGTCTGTAGTGGCAAAAGCCAGATATTGACAACAAAGCCAGTCTTCCAGAATAATTCCACAGTCCCTCTCCAAGGACTTCTCTGCAAACTTGATCATCAGCAGCGTCCTTTTTATATCGAGCCAGTTCTGAAGTATAGCATCTCTCCGTGAGGGGTTGGAAGATGTACTGAGAGCATGGAATAAGTCCTCACGTGGACCCCAAAGCAAACACTGAAGGATTCCTTTGGCTTCTGATATCAAGATCCTCTCCGAAGGGTTGGGATTCAGCAGGCAGCTGGCAAGTTGTTGAAGCCCTTGAGAGTAAAGGGAACGGCAAGGAATCTTGGGGAGATCAGCACATGTGTACTCCTTCTCTTTCAGCTCTGGATTCTCATCAAAGGGATTGGGTAAGTGCAGCATTTCATAGATGAGGATGCCAGTCTGGAACTCATCACACTTCTTGTACTGCGTTGCAGAGATGATTTCTGGAGCTAGGCGGGACTGATCCCGTAGGACCTCAGGATCCACCATATGACTCTTCTGCTTGGCCTGGGAGAAGTTGCTCACAATTAATCTGGCTGGGCAGGCAGTGTTGGGATGGAGTTCTGTGGCCTCGGGGCTCATGGGGCTGCCTCCTGGTCTGGAGTGAACCAGCAGCAGGTTCTCCAAGCGCAGGTCACAGTGTGTGATGTGATAGGGCTTCAGGTGCTCGAGGCCCAGGCACAGCTGCAGGAGGAGCAGACAGACCTGTCTCTCGTACAGGTCGGGGCTCTTGGTGTGGCGGGGCACAGACTCCCGCACAAAGTCGGCCACTGTCAGGTGTGGGACCTCCCGCGTGATCACCACCACACGGCTGCGGGGCTTGCTGATGGTGCCCTGGCTGCTGGAGCTGCCTTTGTGGGAGGCCTCTGGGGTGGAAGCAGTGTCTCTGTTCTTCTGCTCAAGTTCTTTCTCCTGTTCTTCTCGCTCTTCTTCTTCCACATCTGCTGCGTTGTCATCCTCCCACGGAAGGAGACGAACTGGCACTTCAGCAAGGAAATGGCCGCAGTCCTGTTGGATGTTAAAGTTGATAGCCAGGCTCTGCCGGATAGAGAGGCTGTGATAATACTGCTGGGATTCCTTTGCCTTGCTCTTACAAATCTGGGGGAAAAAATAAACAGAACAGACATAATTATTTAATTTTTAAATTCTCTCTCTTTTTTTTTTTAATATGTACTTTGTTGATGGAATCTCCAGTCTAGGCCTAAACATGAGCAGTGAACATTTTTTTAATGAACTGACCTTGGCAGACTGTCTTAAAGGCACCCAAACAGTTTTCATTGGCTAGTAAGCAATGGCAGAGCAATACATGCAGGCATCTCTCCCTCTGCAGAGATGATCCAATGGAAAATACAATTCTGGTTTTTAATCAGAACAGCAGCTGATACATGATAAACGCACAGCCAAGCTTTTTTACAGTGACTTGTTTATTTGTATCATTTCATTGCAAGTTCTCTCAGCTTTGTGCAAAACTTGAGCAAGATAGAAATAATAGCAATAGGGGATATCAAGAAATGCGCATAAAGTATTTGACCAAAGGCTTGCACATGGTTGAGTTAGCATGGCATAACAAGTCAACCGCTGCCAGCTGGGTGACTGATGTTTGCTCCTTGCCCAGTATAACTGGAACTGAAATCCCTGAGCTGCAGCAGTGTGCCTGCAGTGAGGGGTGTATGTGTGCATGGGAAAGGCTGCTGGCTGTCAGGCAGACTTGGCTCAGATGATGAATAGACAATCGTTAGAATGTGGTATCTTAATTACTGTCAATCAGTTATCAAGATCCAAAGCATATAGTTTGTTTTCTTGCCATATATAGCTGTATTTATGTCCAGAAGTATCTTATTGATATATACGTTATCAACATAGTAATTAATCTTATTAATTGTTTGAACTGCCTAACAACTGGCAGCTCCAACCCCTCACAAAAGTCACTGGACAAGCCCAATTAGGAACTCTGTTTCTAAGGCATTTACTGATTAAAATTACAAATACTCAGCTGTTTTGACCTTTGCATATTAACCTTAGTCCTACTAAATGCAGAAAGATCATTCAAAGCATGTAAGGTTAAGTGTATGTTTTAATCTTTTACATGATTGGAGTCTAAATATTCACTTGCTATAATGCACCAACAGGTTTCAAGTGCAAAGCTCAGAGAAGAAAAAAGAGGAAGTAATCTCTCTCCAGATGAAGTTATAGCTTCCTTTAGCTCATCTCTGAAACCAAGGAAAGCCAGATAATTAAGGTTAGTACAAGCTAGCACTTGTTATACATAGTCACCACCAGGCAGAAACCCAGATCTCATCCTAGCCCCAAATGTAAACTTTAGGTGACTTTTCTTCCTGTTTCTCATTTTTCCCCTTCTCAGAACTTCTGCATGTAACTTATAAATCTATCTTTCAGTAATGCACACATAAATTTTTCATATTTTACATGCCTATGTGTTTAAGAAATATAAATGGGAGATTTAATCTTTTATGGTAGTTCATCAGGAAACTGCATTGTCAGATAGCCATCGGAACTCAGACAAAAGTTGCACCAACATTCTGATTGTCCTCTTGTCTTTGAGACTGTGCATATTTCCATACTTCACAAACACATTTCCCTACTCATGTACACTAAAACTTCCTGTTTTTAACTGCCACAAACACACAAAACTGATCTGAAAAATTTTCTAGTCTATTTTATTTATAAGAGGAAATGTTGATCCTTACCCTGTTTATACAGTGGCTTTTGCTCATTTAAATTTTCAAATGTATTTTACTCTGTTAGAGGTGAAGTGAGTTCTCAGTGGCATGTGTGCTCCCTGGTCCCTTTACTCAAGGGTTATAGAGGAAAAATATAGCAATAACCTTTGAGTTATATAGGAAAGGAAAATGCCACCTGATTGTCTTTGAGACTGAAGTCCCTAGATTGAGTAAATACTTACATTGCACAGAAGACAGAACTAGAAAAGCTACATAGACAGACCCATATATATGTGTTGAATGTACACATGGTGTGTATCAAATCTGACTGGGAGAAGAGCTATTAAGGAAAACAAAATTGTTCCATCTTCTATGCCCTTCAAGTCCACGGCCTTTTTCTTGCACAGCCAGCCATGGGAATACTCAATTTCAACTGCAGAAAAGGTTCAGCATGCTGTAATTCCGCCTTTAGTTTTTTAAAAATACTAAAGTGACATAAAAAAATCCCCCAAAAACCTCATTCTGAAAGAGTTTAATTTTAAAGTTAAGTTTACTTGCTGATAAAAAATGTTGAGAACCACACTTGGGCTTAGCTACTGCACTCTATTTCTTCATCCACAGAGTATTTCTAGTGCCACCAGCCAGCTAAAACTGATATTCTGCTAGGAATATATAATCCACAAAGTATGTGCTCTGAAAACAATATACACTTCTCAGTTTGGTAAATATAAGGCTTTTAAAAATGTTTACAAAAAGGATTTCTCCTTGACAACAGAAAAAGAAAAGCAAAGGAATCAAGACTTTTTCATAGTTCCTAATTTTAACCCTAGGCAGCTTTTTTCCTACTTGCTTCAGAGGATGTTCTCAAATTTACTACTATTTCAGTTAAAATTGGGGATAGGATCTGTACCTCTCAAAATCAGCTTTGGTTCCCTCATTTTAGAAAACAATCCTGGAACTGTAAGAGTACAGAAGCACATTTTCATCCATGCTTTATGGATGTGGTAATGTTTTTTTCTAATTTAGACATGACTGGCTGTGCACATCTGCATCTGAAGGCATCCAGCTATTGGTGCAGAGGCTGTTTTTCCTGAGCCAGTGGCCTGCAAGGCCAGTCTCATCTGTTTGGTCATCCTTGAGAAATGCCTCTCTAGCCTACTAAACCCACCACAAAACAGTTCTGTTTCTCTACCTTCTTAATCTTTCTTTCCACTATTCAATCCTAAGTCAATTTTACTTCAAATGAAAGTGACAGCCCTTCTCCTTGCTGATTGGCTAAAAATTGATTCCCAATTCCCATCCTTGAACATGATACTTTTACAACAAGGGAAAATGTAACTTTTCCCATCTTCTTTTTTTTATCTTTGAAAATACCCAGCCTTTACTTCTTCTATCTTTATTCCTAATCCTCTGATTTGTGTTGCTCTTTTCTGGATTCTTCCCATGTATTACATCTTTCTGAAAAGTGGTACCCTTTAATGAATTCAGTATTCCAGCTGAGACCTCTCCAGAACTCAGCAGAACAGAGCTTTGCGTACAATGATCCTCGGAACACTTCACAGAAGAGTAAGTTACATTACTAACTCCATGTGTTCTTGAAAATATTCAGAGCTGCGCCCACTCTAAAGTAGGAAGCCACAGCAGGGCCAAACTTTCCCCAAAATCAGTTCTTAAACATGAGGTCCTGCTTCAGACTCCTCTATATCAATAAAATAGAATTTATCAACAAACCAGATATTAAATACTACATAGTGGCATGATTAAGATCGATACTAAAATGACTGCATTCATTAAAAGAGATTTTACTTCCTTATTGTGCTGTTAAGGAATCTAATCAATATAGGGAAAAAATCTCTAATCCCACAAATGGCCGATAGTGATGGCTTTTGGACGCTTCCACTTCTCTTGTTAAATACAGAGAAGTAGATGGGTACATGAACATGTATTCAATATCTACAAAGACAAGAGAGCTGAGATCTGATTTGAGATAATTTTCTGCTTCTTGCTTTTTGTTTAGAAACACCATGAAGTGAGAAGTGGAAGAGACAGCTGGGTTATTTCAGGCTAATTAAATTTCTGACTACACAAACACTAACATTTGTACACTGGGCACTCGGCAATTGTCAGGAGGAAGGGAAAGCTAGGCTGTCTGGAGGCAGCACCCAAACTCAGAGTGTGATAACAAATCAGACAACTGTCTGAATTCATAAAGCAGTTTCCAGAAGACAGATCTACAGTAATCTGATGTTCCTGTAAGTGTCTGGCTACTCTTCAGGTAAGTCCTGGGGTTTTACATTGCACTGTTCAGATTCATTTACATTGCAGGTTCTACTCAGAAGTCTATTCTATATTATCATTTTGCAATAGGATAGTGAATACTGGTGTTTAACACCATCAATGGGTAATTATTCTCACCCAAGCATTTTGTAGTGGAATGACTCCACTATCTCCTAAAACTACCATCTGAATGACCAAGATTTAAAACTTTCAAAATGGTTTGAGTTGGAGTCTAAGTTATGTAACTAAAGTCAGAATTTACATTTGAAAAAATTTAGGGAACAAATAGTGAAATTTATTGGCCTCCTTAGCAAGTATTTTCAACTGCTGGTGATGAATTGCTAAAGGAGTGCACACAGAGTTGCTTTTCTGCTTGTGATGGTTAATTCTGTGCCAAAGGTGGAAAAAATATAGAGCCTAGTTTCCTCTGCATTTTTAAAGCTTTTGTCTGTTCCAGTCATCTACTCAAAAAGATGGTAATTCTGATGCCGTTTATATATAGAGTATGCTGAATGTCTATTTTTTGGCACAGGAAGAAAAGGTTAAAATACTTTGACTAAAACACTAACACAGAAAGTAGGATCAATCAGTCATTTACCATTTGCTTTAATGAAATACATCCAGCTGAGCTATGAAGATATGGTACGTGATAACAGCTGAAAGGAAGGTGTTGATAAGGGCTTGGCCAGTTGATAAAGACCTGGTTGTTCAAAAGATGAAGCAATGTTGGTGAAAAACCCTTCCATATGATACAAGAAATAAATGAGAAAAAAGGATAGTACAAGTAGGAAGGAATGCAAAGTATCCATCTTTCTTTTTGCTGGAATGCACTGTCATCATGTATCTTTTCTTTAATGCATCCACATGAACTAAACGTCTGTCACATTTATAGGGAAAGGACAGGTTTCTTTATATCCTGCCATTTAAATTTTCCTCAGTGCTCCTAGCCCAAGAAGCAGGATTTGAATATTTTAGAGCTTCTACAAAATGCTCTGAGTTAGCTTTTCTTTTCCCTTTATGAGTGCTGTAGCCTACTGTGCCATCAGCTGACTTTCACTTTCCCAGCAGGGAATCTCCTTTCCACTCTGTCCTATGCATTTTACATGGCGTCAGTGAACTTAAAGCACAATGAATATTGTGGGAAATGAATTTACAAGCACTGAAAATGAGAAGCACAGAAGATCACAAAGACTGTACCATCTCTGCCACTTTGTTGTATTACACAGAGGGACAACTGCAAGTGAAATTCTGTGTAGAATGAAAGCTTGCTAATCCCAAATTGATACCTTGTTCTTGGCACAACCTTGTTTTCCAAGGAGGCCAGTTTGATCTCTGATTGACGTCATTTTCTTGATCTGGCCTTGGAATAGAGTTTTGACATTTTAATGATGTGCCAAAACACAGACTTTATTCTGCTGTGACTGAACTAGGAATGGGCTGGAAGTTGAATGTACATTGCTTTGTTTTGATCTGAAGTACAAAGTTCTGGGGCAATCTTTAACAATGCTTCTGACAGGAAGTTCCACTAGGAAACTGAATTACCAAATAAAACTGCCCTAGCACACTATGATAAACTAAACATGACTAGGAAGTAATTGTCAGCTGCAATACGAAATTGCCAGCTAAGTTCAGCCTAGTGCGGCTTACTTCTGCATTCCTCTGTTTCACACCTGGGACAGGAACCTTACCAGGAATCCTAAGGTTTCACTACTAGGAGTACTTCTCTGCCCTGCAGCAATCAAAGCAATCCATTTGAACTGCTTCTTCTGAGCTGTTTGCACCTTTGCAATTCCTGTTATCCCACCTGACGAGCATTGCCACACTTGCCTGTGGCCAGAGCCAGCTGGGTTTTATGGCTGCTGTTCTGTGTTGACTCTGAATCACAGCTTCTGTGAGTCAGCTTGTGATACTGGACTGTCTCTGCTTTGAGAGTTTAATACTGAAAGTGGAAGTAGTTCATGTCACTGACACAGTAGTTATATTGTCCGATATGACTTCTGAGTAATCTACTTATTTAAAAATAAAAGACGTCTCTGCTACATCAGAGTCTTATTCAATTTGTGTCAGGACAGTAAGAACAGAACTCATCGAAACTGCTGTGTCCAAAGAGCTGGTGCTCTGTGCTGCTGTTACCTTTTCACCACATATTTGGAATTACTGATAACACTGTGGTTTCAGGGGAATGTTAATCCATATTGCCCCAGATCTACCAACTACTTAGAAGGTGATGCTGCGCTCAGGGGAAAGAAAAACACCTCAGGGTCTGGAATTCGATGGAAACCTTTCTTGAAAGGGAACTTATATTTCTCCATTTGAAAAAGTACTTTTCTGATTACAACTTATGTACTGGTTTTATTTCTAATGATTCAGTCAAAATAATTGCCACATGGTTTCATGCAGCTATTTTTGCGCTGGGTGTTTACTAGCAGATTAGGTGAGAGTTGAGGCAAAAGTGTAATAAAGTGCTGTGAAACAACACACTCCTATGAATGTTTCCTCTAACATCCACCCCGACAGAACAAGTTGTGCTCATTCTCCACCAAATTTATCAGAGCATCTTTTACTGGTGAAACCACCAGAATGTACAAGTGCACTGGTATATTCACCTCTTCAAATCATTCATTGTTCTAAGTTTAATTCAGCAGTAGTTAAATGGTCAAAGCTGAATTTTTAACAATGCTTTTGTAATTCTATTTTTGGAGACAGAATACTAAAATGCCAATTTTATGTATCAAGACTATTAGCACTGTTTAGGGGTGAATCTCTAATTTTCTACAAAGAGAATAGTAATTAAAAAAATCTCATTATGACATTGTTTCTCAGATCTAATATTAAAATCATAAAACTTAAGAACTCTCTGAGTTGCTAGCCAGTGTTGCTTGGATAGTTCTGCAAAACTCAAAAGAGATACATTAATTTAGACCATCCAGAGATGTGGCTCCATATACACTTAAAAATGTATTTCTAAGACTTGATCCAAAATAACAGGAAGACTGTTTTGGATTCAATTGTCACACCAGTAATTTTCATCTCACTGCTTTTTCCACCCTGTTTTGGGGACAAGGGATTTAAAGTGGCAGGAAGACACAGGTTATTTGTTGAAGGTAGATTACTATGTAATTTGGCTCACACAAAAAACACCCATGGTAGTAAAAACTAGCATATTTGTTAAAGCTAAATTCCCCAAATCTCCATGTAATGAAACAGCTATCTGTGGTTATGAGCATTTGGACAAATCTGATCCTGGACCGATGGCTTAAAAGTCAAAGACCAACTTGGGGCCAACATGTTCCTCTGTCTCATGACAAGCCAGGGGGGGCTATTTTCAAGAGGAACTTTTTGTCTTACCATAACAGCACAACACCTCCTGGTGACCTCCAGCTCAAGGATATTTTGTGGATACTTCACTCACATTTATTACAATGCAGTAAACCTTGCTAGTCAGAGAACTATTTTTAAGACACCCGAATTATGAAAAAGAAAATTTGGCACCTATTTGACCATGTTACACTGCTGTTCTTTCTTCTCTCTGGCTTTCTACAAGGGAAATGAATTTCAGAGGACAGGAGATAACAGAACAATGATACAGGTCTTGCCTGTTGGGGAATGCTTTAAAGACACATTCGTGATGTGCAAAGAGATATCACATTAGTGATAACTCAAACCTGCCTATATAGAAAAATACCACTTTGGATCCTAGAAGCAACCATTTTTTATCATTGTATTAAAGCAAAACCCTTCAAGCCAGCAATGAGCAATGCCAGATGCTGATTCTGAACCACAGCTGATTGCCAGATATGCTCATGGTCTGGTTCTTCCTTGGCCACTCTGTGCCACTGGACATGGCAGCTCCAAGACATCTGTATTTCATTTCACATTTTTTTCAATAAGAAGTGCTTAATAATTAATGCAATGTAAATGGTTAGACCCAGACATCTGCATTAAAAAGATACCTTTTCAGGTCTCAGAGAAACATATTAGTTGCACTAATCTGACTTTTCAGTTTTTTGTATCTTACTTGTAAATTTGTAAACGTCATGCAGGAGTGGTAACAACATTTTGTTTTTGTAAAGCACCACCCTAGCAAGAATGTCAAATATAAGGAATAACAGCTCAGGCCTCACACATTTGTGTCAGGCAATAAATGTTTTATCTCAGTTTCAACAAGGAGGAGTTAGAAGTTTAGTGATTTACTCAAGGTCACACAGGAAGCCTGGCAGTGCTTAGTCTCAGCTGTCTTCACTATCTTCCTATCAGATAAGCACTGAGAAATCCAGAGACACAGCATTCAGAAAGAACTACCTATATAAAAGTCCATGAAATAACAATATCTGGTGAGATAGCTGCCAGCTAGGCACTCATATATTAGCAGTAAATCTAGTAAATCTTATTTCTTTAATGTATTAGCTGAAGAATTTATAAGGCAAACACTGATGACTAGGCAGAGCTTTTGAAAGGCTGGTAATGAGCACTGGTGAAAATCAAAGACCGGTATGGGAACAGAAAGGTCTATTACCCTAGAATTTATGTTTAACATTACATGGCTCTGAAAATGGAGAACTTTTCCATTTTTAGGAAAACTTTCCTAACTAGGAGTGATGATTTTATTTCCTCTGCATGCAGGTGAATCAAAGGATTTTATTATTGCGAGTTTCCAAAAACATCCCAACACATGGTAAAATAATACAACTTTTCCTTCAAAATGTCATTAAGCAATGACCATAGTAAAGACTAAGATTTCTCTTTCAGTCATTTTGGAGCTGCAATAAAAACATGCAATAAACAGCAAATATCAATGCCACAGATGGGTCTGGACAGAAGGAAGAGCCTGTATCTTGGGAATCTTACTTCTCACTCACTGCCAGCAGTAGGCCCTGTCACTACTGGATGTGGTGCAGAGTATGGCTGTTGTCACATTTTGCCACCAACTCCTCGGGTTACCATTTCTCAAGCCCCTCTTACCTTGACTGCATAATTGTTGAGGGGATCCTTTGCGTAAGAGGCAGGGTAATAAACAGCATCACCCGCCTCGCAGCACGGCTTGTCACTGGTGAGCCGGAAATCCGACCAGCTGTCCACCCCGAAGCGCAGCTGGTCCTTCTGCCCAGCCATGAACAAGTCCTCACATTTCAGTGCCAGCTTCTTCAGCGAATCAGTGTGCAGGCTCCGGATCTTCCCCACCACCTCCTCTCTGTTCTCGATGCCTCGATAAAGTGCTTGTCTCTGTGGCTTCTGGATTCCTTGGCCCTGCTTGGCCTGGGAAAGGCACCTCCCCATCAGGGACTCCATGCTGTTGGAACACCGGTCCCTAATGCTGATAGTGGTTAGGCTGGAAACACTGTTAGTTGCTGAGGTGGTTGCCCTCAGTTTTTCTGTCGGCCTGTCCAAGGAATCTCCTGACTCATTGTCCAGGACCTTGAGCTCCAGGCTGACTGAGGAGCAGGCGCTGCTTGCTTCCCAATTGGTGTCAATGTCATAGGTGGGATTGGCCACGATGCACAGGTTGTTCTCCAGAACCTGCTTCTGGAGATCTCGGGGTGTTGGCTCTGTGTTAGCTCTCAAAATTGTTTTCTTTGGCAGTGGAGGTGGTGTTGGCTGCAAATTGTTCACTGTCTCCTGGTCTGTCAGTCCTCCAAAGGCAATGGCATCATCCAAAGCTCCCTTGGGTTGCCTTGGCTGTTTTGGAGGGATCATGGCTGCTCTGGACTGCCCTGTGGAATAAGGTAATAGTAAGAGAAGATTAAAGTACTTCATATGTGCTGCTCCTGATTGCACCGCTGCAAAAAAGAAGTTTAAGGCAAAAACTCCCCAAAACCCAGACTAGGACCTGCCCCCCCAACATTTCAAAAACCCCATGGTACATATATGATAATATGAACTAATTAGAAAGTAAATTACCAAATCAGCATTACATATATCTAATTACATCCAGCCAGTCTTGATTGACCTTGGCATATATATTGAAATCAGCTTCAGTGCTAGCAGTGCTGCCATATTATATCCAGCAGATCAATGGAAATAACTGCAAGCAAAAACCAAACCTCAATTCAACACTTTGGCCAAGTCCAGTTTCAGCAATTACACCCAGTGTCCTATAATTTATTCTGCAGTCAACTGACTGTAATATTATTCCTTACTTTCTATTCAAATGTGCTAAAACTAAGGGTGGCTAACAATCCATAAAACAAATAGGAAACGCACTTGGCAGGCTGAAAATCCTATCTCAGAATGGAACTCAGAAACTGCCAACACAAATAAAACAGTTTAGATGCTCTGGTGGTCACATCAGGCAGTCGGATTGCCCCAGCAGATTCACATGGTGAAATCAAGAAAGTTAAGCCAACGTTCACTCAAGTTGACAAGTGTGTTGCCATCAAGAGTAGGATCATATTTTGACAGAAATAGTTTCTACCCTGGAAGTAAGACTCTCATGCCCTCCCCCTGACTGTAACTTCTCTAATGCATTTCCCTTCCTTACTTGCCACAGGTACCTTTGTTGGCAATGTTACATACAGAGATAACCAGATCTGGCTTCACTCAAGAGATTCCAAATGACAAGTTAGGCACATACAAGCTTGGAATTTCTAGTTTCAGACATTTGTGTGAATCCAGGGAAGATAAACTTCTTGTGTTTTGGATGGCTTTATCATGGGCAATTATGTTTCATAAGTGCCAGAGTCCTTGGAAATGCAGAATAAATAAATGACAATAATATGATGGACAATAAAAACTAATAAGCACACAGTACAAATTATTAACTTGCTGCTCTGAGACTATTAAATTGTTGTTACTTATATCAAAATGAGATATTTCCAATCCACTGCTATTTTCTGAGAAACTATTTTATAAGCTTTCTACTTCTCCAGAGAGGTTTACTGACTACTATGGTAAGGCAGGAAGGCAACTCTGACAGTTGAAAACTGCAGACCTGAAATGAATGCTCTGAATAATTGCAGCTGAGCATCTTGTCTAGTAAGGGAAAAGACACTATAACTATTTGACTATTTATAATGTGCTGAATAATAAAATCATTTAGGCAGAAAAGACCTTTATGATCAGAGTCCAACTGTTAATCTAACACTGCCAAGCCCACCAAATCCTTGTAAAGAGAGGGCTAAACTGGAATGCTGAACCAGATCGGGGGGGGTCTAAGATTCAGATCTGAATTACATCACTTTGATCCATAATTAATAATTAATGACTTTCCAGTTTGCTAAAAGAAAGAAATATTAGCTTCCTTTGCATGT
Source organism: Thryothorus ludovicianus (assembly GCA_013397245.1). NCBI lineage: Eukaryota > Metazoa > Chordata > Aves > Passeriformes > Certhiidae > Thryothorus > Thryothorus ludovicianus. The sequence continues at coordinate 436,798 of VZTB01001863.1, forward strand.
TAAGATATGTTGTTAATGATTTTATGAACACTATAGAACACGAAATCCATACGGCCAGGATGTACCAAACCCTGCAATGCTGGGTTAGAATGCTGAAATACACCTCCTAATTTCAGAAGATAGAGAGGATTGTATTTTTATTTGTATCCACAAACAAAACAGCCTTACACCCTGCTTTCTTAACAATCGTTCTCTTTTCAATCATTCCAAGGAGATAGCATCCCAAATGAAAGTTCTGTCCCTATCTTTTGTTTAAGCTCCAAAAACCCTCAGAAGAACCTTATAGATTTAATGATAAGCCTGGCTATCACAGTGTTTAAAAACCCAAGTTTTGAGCAGGAAATTCTATCAGTTTTGTACACACCTGTTATTCAGGGAAGACTGCAGATCACTGTAAAAGTTGTTGAAAAAAATGTAAGTCTTGGAGGGCTTGGGGGACCCTACTGCTTCTTTGTATTGCAGCGAGTCTTTGCTGTGCTGCAGCGTTAAATTCTGGTGCCAGTGGGGCACTACAGGAACTCTGTCAGGAAGTTCCTTTTACAGAGGTGAAGTGTGGTATGATTCCAAGTCAAAAGCAGAATCGATGTCTGTATATCAGACACACATGCAGATGCCTTTTGCTTAATCCTGAGACAAGTTCATTTCTACTTTGTATCCAATTCTCTTACTCATACACACGTGTCCTCTTCCACAACTGCTCACTCTTACAAAATCTGTGACCTATGTACTCCCCGGCAACACTCTGTGTTAAAGATCTCTAAGCTATTTTCTCCTCGTCACCCTCTTCCCCACTCTGCTGAGACAGCCTCCCTGCTGGGGTTTGACAGAGACACTATTCAGGAGGCAGTTTGCTAACGTGCCTTGCTTGTGGGACTTGCTAACCCAAGGATGGACAGGTGCTAGAGAGAAACAAGGAAAGAAATTAGAGTGAGATGCACATCTCCAGCAGCAGCAGCCCTCTGCAGAAAAGGTAAGATTTATAACATTGTTGCTGCTCGACTCTCTTATTTTCTGTCTGCTTTAATGGCTCCATCCTCCAAAAGCTAATCACGCAGAGTGCTGCGACTGCAACCAGTGTTGCTTTTGCATAGCTACCGGCACTGTGACATCCAAACAGAATTGGAGAAGGTTTTCATAACCAGAAGTTGTTTTTTCAGATGTCTGGAGGGGGTGGCAGGTTCCAGAGAACTGAATGTACAAGTCATTCTGTAGTTACTGTTGCAAGTACTCTCAGCTGAGAAAAATGAGTTTGTATAACATGCTATGTTACAGTGCAGTTTCTTCCCACAAGAACAAGTTTTCCATATTTAAATCTAACCATCTGTATAATCCAGTTGAAAAGTTTCATGTCTACTGTTTCTACAGTGTTCTAACACTGTACATTTCTTTCACAGCCATTGGGCCAGTCTTTCCAGCTCAGCTTTCCCCAGGTGTGGCAGGAAACTACACGGCCAAATTTTTATAAATTCATTGCCTAGCAAGAAAAAGGTTGTCTTAAATGTTGTCCCTGTCAAAGGCACAAGACACCAGTATTTCTTTTGCATAGAAATACTAGGAGAGCATTAATTTCCTTTTCTTGCCTATCCTTTCCTTCTCCCCTTGCATGCTTAAACTCATCATTTCCTTACCTACTGCACAGACTCTCCAACATTGCAAGTTCAGCCTGAGCCACACTCTTGGGAGGCAAAATGAAAAGGAAGAACGAGGACAATATTAGGCTACCACTTTGAGAGATCTTTGAAGTGCATTCCAGACTGCTCAATGACAGAAAAAAAATTTAACTCTTTGCAGACAGCAGATTTCTAGAGAGCTTTAAGTAATTCTACAGTTCAGTAAGATCTTCCATTATAGAATCTCAGTACACATTTAAATATTAATGCTTAAGTCTCCAGACATCATGCAGGTCTGAAAGACCTCTGAGAAAGGTATTTAAATTTAATTTTTCTGGGTAACTGATTTATCATCAGACTTTGCATTGCAGCCTATTTATGTTAGCTGCTGAAACTATCAAATATGACATCACTCCTTAATAAACACTTATCCTGACTGATAAAAATAACCAAATCATAAAAAAACCCACAAATGCATCAAGCACTTTCCAACCATTGCAAAAGCTACCACTATGCTTCACAGCTCCAATTCCAATAAATGCTGTCCATGTATTTCACTATTCTATAAAACAGTCCTGTACAAAGATTTGCATTGATTCCTGCATTGTTTACAAATGTATTATTAATTTAATAGATAAAAATCTTACCAGAATGATGATATATGTTAGAGAAAGGAAAGCCAACATTTGCTATGTAACACTGGTGATGCACCTCCAGTGTCTCAGCAATAATTCGATATGGGGCACAGGTCTCTTGTGAGATGCAGCTAAGAGAAGCCTCTCTTTGTTTGATTGGTGACTTGTCAGGTCTTGCTGCCCACCATCCATTACACCATGGTAGACATTACCTGTGCTAATTATGTATTATACAAAATGAAGACTGATGTTATAATCACTGTCTCTCACTGAACTGTCAGTTTTCATCAACAATGATCTCATTACCTTATTTACAGACTGGCTAAAGCACTGTTTTCTGCCCTGGTCTAATTGACTGACTGAGGCAATGCCCCATGGCAGATGCTGTGATTGGTATTTTTTTCCAGTGTCAGCAATCACTAAGCCTAGGAACTCAGCCTCCTTTTTCCCCCCCATTTCTTTAGGTCTAAAGAGAAGAACAGTTGATAATGAAATAACCTATTCTTTTTTTCAATGGCAGAAATAATATCCTGAGTATATTGAGAATACCTTAATCTACTTATAGCCAAGCAAATTCAATCAAGTCAATTTCTAACAAATTCAGACAAAGACAGAACAATTTAAAGATTTGTAAAGTAAAGGCTCTGTCTTCCTTATCATCAGTTACAGGACTTACCTGAATTAACTGCTGTAACAATAAAAGAACCCCTTACAAAAGAAACATTCAGGCCTCCCCTTACACATCCAAACATTTGTTTCTTCATCTTGATTCAAATGGCAGCCTCTGGATTTTGTTAAATAGTTTATACCACAGGTCTCCCTCATCACGGTTGAGCTCACCACATGAGCACCCACACCACGATCAAGCCAGACTCTTACTTTGATAAACTGAATGGATTCAGATTCTGAATTAGTCCCTACAAAGTGCTTGCCACAATACCAGGCATTTGCAAAGCTTTTCCTCAGAGCCTATGCAATTCGTAAAACATTCTTCTTAAACTATGGGCACCAAAGCCTGACTGTGACCATGGTTGTCAAGAATCCCTCTCCTCCTACTCAATTTTCCTCCTATTTCTACAGCCAGGAGCACACCTTATCCTATCATTATAGTGGTATCTCATAAAAGCCCCAACTCTTTTATGTTGTACCTGATTCCTGGAGGAGAATCCTCTGTGTAAGGCTTATCTCTTGGAAGACCAAACCAAATATATTTGAGGGCAGTATCTGATATAAACTATTAATTGAATGCAGATGAAAATTTACCAAGGCTTGCAATTATTTCTGTTCATGACACATGTCAGAACTGAAGATGAGCCATTTATCAAAGTAGAGACATATTATCTGATTTTTAATAAAAAACATAGAATATGTATGAGATTAGTTTAAAAAGTGAACATCCTGCATTATGCTGCAAATTGAGATGTTCATGTGATGTATTTTACAAACTACAAACTGTTGCATGTAGCTCTAATTGCAGGTGAGGCAAGAGTCAAAGGTGATACAACTTCTCATATTATCCTTTCTTCCAGTTTTACATCCCAGTATTTGTTAATTCTATAAAAGATAAGATTTTGCTGCCTAGGTGATAAAAAATGTGAAAACAAGTAGGAATTATTCTGTCCCTACCTAGAAACCTCTATGTTGCCATCTAAATTGGAAAGTTTTGTGCTTTGAATAAAGCAGAAAGCCTTTGAAGGGCAGCCAGGGAGCTCAGTGCCATTTAGGGAAGCATTGCTCCGACCAACAGGCAGCTCTCCCAGCCAGAGCCAGGCAAGCCCCAGAGCTAACTTAACTCTTTCACACCACAAGGTTACTTTGGAGACAGCAAAGCTCAAAGTGAACCAACAAAGAGGAGGAGATTTTGAATAAATTGCTAAGGGGTTGACTTTTTTATGTTTTTAAAAAGGAACATTCGACCTTAGAAACAGCACTAATACAGGCCAAGACTGATGGAAGGGATCTCCTGAGACAGTCAGGCATGGCCAGCTGAAGCAGGTAAACCCATCATCTTCAGCTGGGCTGTGAATATCTCCACAGACAGAGAGTCCATAACTTCTCTGGGCAAGCTGTTCCAGGCTTTGATTGTATTTTGCTGCATAGGATAAACCTGGCACAAGTAGTTCTGATGTAGCTAGACCTTAACTGTCTGCATTCTGTCTACAATGTCTCTGTCCACTAAATACAGTAAATATAGATACAGATATATATCTCACTAAATTGAAAATATTTCATTAGATCTGTGAGTAATTCACCATGAAGACAAAGATTTTAGTTTTCCTCCATAGAGGAAGAGTTCCTTGGTAGATGTTAGCATCACACTTGGATAGGACATTTTTCCTCCTTATGCTTTATAAACAACACCTAATTAATGTTTTAATAGCAGAATGCACTAATAAGCTTGCCACTAATTTGCATTTAAGCAAAAAAAATGCAACACTTTCACTGAATGTCTAAGGAAAGTATGCACCTGGGGGTTTAAAGTTTAGTCCTTGATCCCTGAAACCTGTGTGGACTTGCCAAACCCCCTGTACTCGTGAGCCATCTCCACACAATCAGTTTACTCTTGGCCAAATGATTAAAAAGTTGCCATGTTTACAGGATTGGGATGTTCAAAAAACATGTATCTGGATATCCTGGAATGTAAATAAATGAGAGATTTTGTTTTTCTAGAAAGCCTGGCTGTAGGTATCCCTGAATTCAAAGTACTGCAAATCAAAATGCTTTAGAAAATTAGGCTGATAATATTGATATTGTGCATCAGGAGATGCTGCTTTATCTTGCTCCCTTATCTTCCAGAGAAGCCCTGCATCCATGGATCTCTTTAATGAGCCAGGAATTCAGTAATCTTTGAGCAGTGCCTTCAAGACATCCATATCTCATTGGGAAGGAGCAAAAGTAAACTCTGACTAGGATAAGAACCATTTCAGCCAACAGAAGATGGGTACAAATATTTTAGCAGCTCTAAAATAAAAAGCCCTATCTTTTGCTGACATTTAGAAAAATACTGAATTTATTCCTTCTAAAGAAATTATGTAGCTTGCTCTGTATTTTAAACCTCTGACAAAAATTCCTCCCAAGAAATAAAACAATGTTTCTTTTAAAAATAATTTGAGTTGTTTATCACTAAGAGCAATCAAAAGACTTTCAAATTACAAGAAAATAAACCTTTGAGTTTGTTGAATCTCCACTTTCCTGGTTATGATCTCTGAATGAGACTATATATCTTTTTTTTCTGTAAATCAAACAGTTAGGCATTAAAAGCTACCTGTATGTATTGAGCTGTGCAGAAGAAAAGGGTCTTCCCACCCTGGAAAGGTATCCAAAATCTGATTCAATTCCTGTGTTTTTCTTGAGAGTCCACTCACCTAAATTGCTGTATGTAGCACTGCAGGTACTCAAATCAGGAGAATTTGGAGCCTCTTCCTTCTCTTCCTCCACTGGTGGCACATGGGCAGATGAGACTGGGATGACTGAGGCGCTGCCCCCATTGTCCTGCTTCACAAACACAGCTCTGGGGACATGAGGGGACAACTCCTCCAGGGTTGGGTCATCAGGCACTTGACTGAAACAAACACAGCAACATCACCTGGAGAGCCAAGCTGGGCATGGGATCCTGATGGCAGAACGCCATGGCAGGCACTAAGCATCTTCAGGAAGGGGAAAGAACTGGGAAAGAAGTAAGTTCTTTCACTCTCCTTTTCTAAGAACAATTATCAACCGTTTTTATTTTCCCTAATGAGAAGAAACAACTTGTGACTGAAATAGTAACATGTTAGTTACTATTATCATGATTGTAATAATATATATAATAGTTCATGCCTTTGATATAAAAGGTACAATAAAATGTTTTACAGCTTGACTGCCATCAACATCCACACTCATAAATATGCAGGCATGTTTCTGGGTAAAGTGTGTGGGACTCAAGACAGCAGCAGGGTTTAGGGTGCTTTTTACCAGTGTAAACAATTGTGCCTCAAACAAATACAAGGCACAGCAAGAGGGATTAAGTCCCAATAAATGCATAAAACTACAATGATACATTTTTATATACTGATAGGATTCTGGGAAAGGACACTCTGGGAAACAGACTTCATTTAGGCCAATAATTTCTTTCCCATATAAAATTCTCCACCATTAAAATCCATCTGCATTAGGCCAACTGCAGAGGGCACTGAAGAAATTCCCCTGTGCCTGCTCTGAAATTTTAATCAAACTGTGATGACTTATAGCAGAGAACTCTGAAAATCATGCATTCAGTTGGTTTCCATGGATATATTTACTGCAGTATAATTTAAAAATTATGCATTATATGCATGAAAAAAATGTTGAGATTTAATAAAACCCCACAATCTTACTGAAAATATAGCAGTAATTATCAACAATATGCCAGAAAAACAGAGCAAAAATATTTCCATACCTTTATGTTCTCTCACTTGCAGAAACAAATACTCATTAAAGGCCAAATCTCAAGAGCGCATGTGCTGTTTGCTAGTTCTGATTACTACAGCCTGATCAAATATAACAGTAAGAATTTGAACTACTTGTGACTTCCATTAGGGACAGGAGTAAGTAACACACTTCCATGAAAAAATGATTAGCACATCATGTATCTGTAGAGATACTTATTTTTTGTGATCAGGACTTCAAACTTCCATAAAGAGTTAACATAAATGATAAGTACATGTCTATGGCAAAGCCAAAATCCTGAAAATCCTGGGACACAACCTTGTAGCAATCCCCGAGTACAAAGATTCAAACATGCCAATGCTCTGCATGACAAGACCCAGGACAGTGCAGTGTGCACATGCTGTTTCTGCTCAGACTCGTGAATTTCAACTGCAGGCTGACACAAACCAAACTCATTAGAACTTGTTAGTAAAAGAGAATAAATGGCGTAAGTTCAAAAAGATATAATCTTTAATCAGTGTAACATTTTTTGTTCAATTTTAGTACCATGCATAGGAATGGTGTGAAGAACATTCCATGTGCCATAAATATATCCACATTAAAGAGTTAACCTCGGTAATTTCAGAGTAAAGCAGACATAAAATTAAAACAGTAACAAGGCTCTCAGGGTAATTTTAACTAAAGATTTGTGGTTGCTGTAAATAATATACATACCTGCATTCCTCAAGAGGTATATTTTCTTTAAGAAGAAGTATGTTCTAATAGCTTCATAGTTCTGTCATTGCCACAACTCAGGAATTTTCACATCTCAAAGTAACTGTTTAGTATCACTTGGTGAGGTAAGAACATACTCATTCTCCAAACCAGACACATGCAAGCATACAAACTAAACCTAAGCTCAGAAGCATTTTGCCAAAGTAAACCAACAGCTAGAAAGGAAGAAAGAAAAAAATACCAACTCACCCACTGTACTCACTCACACAATTCCCCATTAAAGGAAATTCTTTCAGGGCCTTCTTGAGTCTTTTAATCATGTCTTGAAACTCTGGTGAGCCATTGATTCCACAGTGCTCTGGTGTGCTACAAGTTGTGCAAGCTGTGAGCAAGAGGGCTGAACTCTGCACAGAGTGATACACCTACTGCACCTTAGTGTTTACCTTCGGGGGCTGGGCCCTGCCAAGGCCCCAGGAAGCCCAGCACATGCAGCCCTGCCTTCTTAACTCCTGCACTGCCTCCCTGCAGGGACACGGCTGCTGCATCACTGCTCTGGAATGACGCCTGCGGCCTTACTCATGGCTACTGCTCCAGAAAAAGCACCTTCAACTCTCACCAGGAGTTTTAGGAAGTAACACTAATCTATTGTTAAGAGTGAGTATTTCAAATCTGTATTCAGTGCCTCAAAAGAATACATTTTGAACCACAACAATTAGAGGTCAGGGCATGAAATCCGTGGGGAAATGTTTCCCAGTATCTTAACGCTGAGGACAGAGAGATCAAGCTTAAGTACACAGTGCAAATGTCAACCCCTTCAGTGGCACTGGACACAGGAGGAATAAAAGGGGGAACCATCCTCATTCAGGGAGCTACAAGAACCAGTTGCTACATGAACTAAATAGTTAAAATGACTGTTTTTTTAAGGAAAGAGGAGCAGCTGATAAACAGGCAGTTCTCAGATTAGAACCATTAAAGCCTGATTTTGTATAACTTTCTCTCTGCTTGTTGGTAGCAAGTCATACTTAAAGCTATCTCCTTATTTAGGATATTTATAGATATTTTGCCAGGATGGATTCTTTGATGCCTTGCATAAGAGCACATATTTAGCATCTACCACAGTGGGCACAGCTACCTCTGTCCAAGTCTTTTTCTCTTCCTTTTTTTTATTTCAAAAACAAACGTCACGGAAATTAATTATCTTAGAGAACTCTGCTCCTCAGGCACAAGTGGCTGAAGCTAAACAACTATTCAGTTAGTGGAGCCCTCTGCATGCAGAGAATGTGCTTGTTTTCCTAAGAAGCTGAGATCATGTGAAGCAAAGAAACTTGCCCAAAAAATGACTGTCCTTCAGGCAACACCCCACTGAATTCAAATACTTGTCATTCACATGTGCACAGGCTCAAAATTGTTTTAAAAGTGTTATTTTTCTGCAGGGACAAATGCCTGAAACTCTTTCCTTCAGGCTCTCCTCCTCCACGGCTTTTGGAGGATAGCCAGAAGATGATGCGGTCTAACTCGCCTCCCTCTTTTGGGAAGAGTACGATCCAGAAAGCTGCTTGTGTAGCATGTTAATTTTGGTGAGGACACTGGAATCACACTTCTTGTGTGACCTGTGTTCTCCTCTATTCAGAGCACGTCTGCTCAATTAGAGTTATTAATAAACAGCAATGAATACGAGTGAGATAAAGTGGAACTTTTATAAGAAGTGATTGTGAGAGTGTATTCCTGAATTAGGGTCAGATCCAGAGGTCAAGGTGAGGGAACACAGTTCTGTACAAGACAGCACATAAATCCCAGTAGCAGGAATTAGCAACAGAAACAGAGAAAAGCTGATGTGGCCTTGGAGCCAGCACAGACTCTGATCTCCTCCCCGAGTGGACATCAACTGAGCAGCGATCAATGGCAGCTGTACAGTTGGAGATGACAAGGAAGAGGACTTCGTTTTACACAGACAAAAAACCAACTGTGTAATTTGTAGCTATATTAGTTTCAAAGAGAGTGATTTGAGACGCCCTCTGGCCCTGCACTTTTAAACTAATAAAGCCAATATAAAGCCTAAACTGACTGATTAATGCTTGAGGAAAAATGCAGAGGTTAATGGCTGGAGGGATGTCAGAGGCCACCTCACCCAGAACTTCTCCTCAGAACACTGACCACTTTATTCCTGCAAAACACTGAGCTGAAACAACCAGTGCCCAAAGGTAACAGAGGGCACCATGGATACAGAAAACATTGCAGTGGCTCCTGCAGTTCAGTCCCTCCTCACCACCACTAATAGTCACTGAAGAGGAAAGTGAAACAAACTTCTCAAATGACAACCTGAAACAACTAAGCCATGAAGTTCATTCCTAATTCTGATTATTGAGAAACTGGCTTAGTCCTGAAGCTTGTGAATTTTTTTTTCAGATCTTGTATAATACGATGTTTGCACGGATAAAGGGAGTACGCTTGATAATCCAGTAAAGACATCCTGCTAAGCTCTTTAGTGTCACTGAAACTTAGTGGCAATGAGTTTCACAGATTAACAATGCATTATAAAGAAGATATTTTTCTTTATCCATTTTAGGTTCTCAGTCTTTCCATTTTACAGACTATTAGAGGAGCTAAGAACAATAACACATGATTTACCATTACTTAATCTAAATTTATAAAATAATAAATAGTAAAGTCCCTTCTACTTGGATCTTTAACAGTCCTTGGTGTTTACAAGTTCCCATTTAAAACATTACCAAACTTACTGCTTAATGCACATGCAGAATTTCCAGTTCTGTAAGAATTGGAAAATGTCCTAAAGAAAAATCTCCCAAGTTTTTAATCGATGAAATGGTAGAAGATAGCCAGTTAATACTTTTAAAACCAATGCTAAGCACTGATGAGTAAGGTAGTTAAAGCTTGCTGATACCTAGATAAGAAAAGCTCTAACATGGATTTGACAAGAAGGAAGAGCTGATCCACCCTAAATTCTCAGGGAGAATTTCTCCCATTTCAGTAGACTTGCTCAAGCAAGGAATTTCTTTTCATCTACAACATCCTTGAATTCTCATCAATTTATTCCGGCTATAGCGAAAAACTTCTGGGTTCATGTGAGAACCTCACCCTAAGAGTTATACCAGAAACCCTCCAAACTGGGTAGGACTTTATTTCAAATAGAGCCCTACTGTGACTTCACAGATTTTGTTATCTTTCCAAGCAGTTTCTGAAGCAGCTGTGGAATCTGCAGGACTGGATCAGTGACAATGCAAAAGTGGAACTAGTGGTTATTCCTGTCTCTGGATGAAATCCTGGACTTAATGTATGACAACATTTTTGAAGAACAGCGATTCCTATTGTTTCAACTGAGTGATCTGTCACAACACTCGTATTTCTCTAAACAGAGCTCAGATCTATCAGTTATGAGCTCAAATCCTTTTGCAAAAACTAACACAATCTTAGGAATTAGATCGGTGATCACAAATATAACTATGAAGAAGTGCTTCCTTATCTGAACCAGAACAAAAGAAATATACAGACCTCACTATCTGAAGGAAGTATTTTAGGAAAAACAAGAGTTTTATCTTCACTTCATCCAAGACTGGCCCAAAGATCCCATAAAGGAAAGTTATGTCTGACTTGCAGCTGTGAGAGGGAACTCTTGAGTTTAACCTGCAACTGAAATGGAGATGGCTGCGCCCAGATCAAATTAGTTCAGCTCTGATGTGCTTTATGAAGACAGCCAAGGAAGCAGCAGGACTGTGCTGCACTTTGCTTTTAGGAAATGTCTCAATCTAACAAGTTGCTGCTGGGTATGAGCAGTGATATCTCAGTGAAGGAGAGGAGGAGCCTTCATCTTGTGAAACTCCAATAAGGAACACTGATCCATGAGATAACAAAACCTTTGAAGGATCTTTTTATTCAACTTGTCATGAGTGGATTGCATGCTGTGCTGTACCACCTTCATCAATTACAGTGACTCAGGCCAGAAATACCATGTTAACTTTTGGTCAGTTTTAGGTTTTGTGCCTGAGAACAACTGCTGCTCCATGAACTAAAGGTGTTCTCATTCTAATTAACGATAAAACTGACATGACTGCTGATTTTTAGCAAAAAATTAGTCTACCTAGAATTTTTTAGTAAATTTAACATATCATTACTTGCTAGCTCCTTTTGAATCAGCATTTGTGCAAACAGAAACAATCACACGGAGATACCAAAACCAAGTTCCTTTGTATAACAGAGATAGCTTTCTGAAAAACTGACTATTTTGCAAGTGCTGTTCAAAGAGAAAACTGACCTTTCTAGTGATAACTTGAAATACCTTCAGCCATTTTCTGGTTGTGTTATCAATCTTTAGCAGCTTTGTAATCCATTGCAAAGTAAGGAAATACTGCATCTTCATTTAATTTGCTTTCGAGACCCCCCAGTAATCTGACATTTTTAAAGTTTATCTTATTTTCCAGGTCACTAGTTTGTTTTTTCAGAGAGCTTGCTGTTCTTGGCATTCTGAGTTAGGGAAATGTCCTGTTCACTGATTCCTATCTTCAGGTCTTCCATTCTCCTTTGAGTCTCTGCAGGCTAAACTGAACATTCTGAACATCTTTTTCATGCACATATTTTAGCCTGAATTACAGCCAACCTTATACTAATACCTGAAGGGTTAACACAAAACAAGCATAGCTTTTCATGGGTTATGCCTCCTTGCCTGCTTGTGCAAAAATGGCATTTAGAAATCCTGATTCTCACCCACCAGGATATTAAAAAGAGCCAAACCTCTTAAACAACAACAAATAATAACAATAAACAATAAATGTGGCATTATAAGGTTTCACCTGGTCTCATTAACAACATTAAAAAGCATTAGAAAACCCTATCTCAAGATGTCAAGAATATAAGGACTGAAGCGTAAAGCTACCCACTGTCCCGTGCTCCCACAACTCAGCACTTCTGTGTATTTTTCTGAAATTTGTAGAAACCAGGTAACAATATTGTCAGAAAGAAGAAATTCCAATTCTAACATTTGGAAAATTCCAGTTTTCACTGGGGAAAATTCTGAGGTACAGTTTTAACCAACATCAGCATGACTTGAAGAAAACTAAAAAGTAAACATGCTTTTTGGAATAAGTGAATGAGAGATGAGTGATCTGTTGCCTTCAAAAGGAAGGGCAGAAGAAATCCCAGCCACAGGGCAAGAACAGGACACATCCCAACAGCACCGTCTCCAGGGCAGTGCAAGAATCCCTGCCAGGTTGTTCCTGCCCTCTCAGCACCCAGAGGCAGTTGGCCCATCCCTGGCACATCAGCCAGCTGGGGTGGCTGAACAGTGACTGCCAAGTTCCTTCTCTCTTGGGTCTTTGCCCTGGTTGACCACACCACAGCAACTGCTCTGCCAAGCACAAGAGCTGGGAGCAAGGGAATCTCCTGACTGCACTGTAACCAAAATCAACCTCACTTTCTCCACCTTCCCCTTGAGACAGGAGAAAAAAAAAGGCTCCAGTAAAGGGAATTGAGAGCACAAACTCCTGCAATCCTTTAACTTGCCCTCTAAAGGTAGCTACTTCTCACCAGTTCATTTAGGGTAAATTTAGAGACTGCACTCCTATCAAGGGTTAGTCTAGCACTTTTCTTGTTCAGATAATGGAGACAGAAAAGCAAGCTATTTTACTTCAGGATAAGAGGCAGTCAGTTTATGGTAAGCTCTAACTATGCTCACCAAGAGATTTCTATTAGGATAAAACTGTTTTTAGCTAAAAATCACTGCAGTTTTCTTGTACAGAATATGGAGAAAGAAAACCAAAAAACACTGCCATGATACATTTTCTGGGGTTCACATCTCACAAAATATTTTATTTCCTCCCATTAGGTTGTTGTTAAAATGAATTAAATAATTCAAGGTTGAGGCTACTTTGGAATTGGTTTGTGTAATAACACTGGAAGACAAATTTTAAAATATTCACAGCTGTCGTCCAGCACTCAGGGAATTTTATTCTGCCCGCATGACTAAATGCAGCTGATCTGACCAGCTCTTACTGGATCCAATACAGTCAGGGGACAAAGCAGAGTCACTGCTAAAGGCCTTGCAAGACAGAGATAACACTATTTTGTAGTGTTATCTCTGTCTTGCCTAATAATCCTTAACCCTAATTCTGTTACTACTTTTTTACAAGGTTTATTTTGGGAGTGCTGCAGTGATGTTGCAGTGTGGTTAATTAGCATCTGTTGAATTCTTGGGTATGTGAGGTAAAGCACAGCGCTTCCCATGAGTCACAGATCTTTTAATTTCTATTGTACTTCTCAATAGTTGCCTTCTATTTCTGCTGAGAAATTCTGAAGTTTCCCATAACACAGAAATATTTTCTTAAATTAGAAATTCAAGAGAAAGGATCTAATTCAATAGAACATGGCTATCATGACAAATTAGTGAGCCTGCAATACAAACTCTAAATATCAGGTACTGCTTCTAGTAAATGCTTTGCATCTTTTCTGGTATCTAACATAACAGAAAGAATTTAAAATACACTCTAAGTTACCTAAAATAAATATACTTTGAAGAAATTGGATTAATGTAATAAAACTCCTTAGTCTCTCCCTTTTCAGCAGCATATACAGGACAGTTCACAACTGAGTAAGTGACTAAAACAGCTGAGTGGTACCTGGGGATTTTCTTGGGAGCCTGAGGTGGTGAGGAATGGCTTGCTTGTTCCAAGCTCTCTGGAGGCTTTTCCTGCATTTCTCCCTTGTCTCTCGCCAATGCCTCTGCAATAGCAGATTCCACCCCGCCCTTGTGTGGGAGTTCAGCCCTTGGCTCTGCTTGTGCTGGGTCACACCTGTACATGAAAACGATCGATGGCTTCTCACTGGAGTCCGACTTGGCCTCGCTGAACCAATGGTGCCGCTGCACTGGAGGAGGGGGGAGCATGTGTATAACAGTTCCATCCAGACCCACCAACTTCCCTTTCTCCCTGTCTTTCTCTCTGTCTTCCTCATCGTCAGCTTTCCTGCGGCGGAAGAAGCTCTTGAACGATATCCAGCGTTTGGGTTTTGCGTCGGGACGCCGCCCCTCTGAGTGCACGACAGACTCGGCCTCTGTCGACCTGGTGGGGCTGTTGGGTTTGGCCCAATTGCTGAAATGCCTTTGCAGCAAGTTACTGGCATGGTAGGGAGAGGAGGTGGAACGTGGAGGGGGGAATGGCGCTGCCTGCTCTGCCTGGGGACTCATGGCACTCGGGGTGGCTCGTGCTGGCTTTGGAGAGGGAGTGGCAGCTGGCTGTGAAAGTGGATCTTTCTGCATTTTAATGGCAGTGTTTTCCATCTTGGAGGATTCCACTTCAGGCTGTGATGTAAACAGAGATTTTGGTCGTACCAAGGTGTTTTTAGTAGCATCTCCCTCAGGGGGTAAGGAATACAGTTCTTCGATACTACAGGACTTGGGAGCAGACTGAGGCATTTCTGGAGGAGACTGTGGAGGCTGGATAGAAGCCACAATCTGTGAGAGCACTGTGTTTGCGTTCTCTCTGCCACCAGCGCTGCCAACAGAACCATTTGGGGTTACATCTGTTTTTGCTGCAGGCTCTTGCATTGCCTTTTGGACTCTGGATGGGGAGCTGTGGTCAGCACTGTGACTTCTCTGTGGGGATATCTGGCTTTTACTAAGGCAGCTGTTGAACTCTTGGACCTTTTGAGCCACAGAGCCCAGCCTGCACTCAGAGCTATTGGCCACCCCCTTTGCTTGGGGCAACTCAGTGGGTTTGCTGCCTATGGCTTCGGTCGCTTTACTTTCAGTTTCTATTTCTTCATAGGTATGGCTTATCACACTTGTAGTTTTATCTTTGATGGACAGCTCCCCACTGGTCCCTAGAAAACTTTTATAGATTGCCAGGTTATCATACGCATTTGGATTGATTACAATAGGAACTTTAATAGCATTTTTGGAACTCTTAGCGTAAGTGGGCTCATCATGAATGATAATTGGAAAAGGTGGCATGCCAGCATTGTTGTAACTGTTGAATTTTATCTCAGACAAATTAGGAGACTTAACTGGGATAGTTTTGGAAGAAATGTTTGTAGCTGTAGGTGAAGTAGGAGCTGACTTGTGGCTTGTCTTTCTGGGAGGAACAGAAGGTCCTGAGCTGTTTCCAATCAGTTCCACCTTAGGTATCTTCTGTCTTGGACTAGTGCTTGAAGTCCACACTTCTTGATATCTGATTGCACTGGATTTTTTCAGATTAGCGTGTACACATACAGGTGATCCTGCAGAGGATGCAATAGGTGTGCCTGGGGTTACTGGTGAGCTTGGGTTAGATGATGCCTTTTTGGTTTCTGAGGTTTCAGTCTGATTCTCTTTACATTCACTGGTCATGGCAGCTGATACATCCACTACGGTGTATGGCTTGCACACTGGTTGTTCCATATTGACCACCCTGTAAGGTTTAGCTTGTTCCTCCACAGGCACCAAATTAATAGTTATGGCTTGACCAGCAACATCTGAAGAACTTTTTTTCTCCTGCGTATCAGTCTGCACAGCAATTTTGCCATCCTTCTCCTCCAGGCGAAGCGCAAGGACTGCCTTGTGAGTTTCCAGACTTTTCAGAGCATTTCTGGGTGCTTTTTGCACATCCTTCATTTGTTGATTGTCACAAAGTCTTTCATATTCTGGTTCAATCACTTTGAGGTCCTGAGGGGTGCTAGGAGATAATGCTCCATTACAATGCTTCTGAGAAGAACTGCTGGTTGTCCCAGAACGAGACTCTTCTGTCAAAGAAGAATCAGGAGATGTAGAATCAGAAGATACCATGCTTTGCATGCTCTCTTGCCCATAAAGAATCACAGTCTCATCCCCGTAACCATTTAAAATTTCATCATAACTGTCGTCATAATCCACTGCACAGATCCGCTGGAGAGACTTGTTCCGAAGGGGCACCGTATTCCATTTTTTGTCAACACAGAACGGAACAGGAGACAGGGTGTTAGCTCTGAAATTAGCAAAGCGAGGTTGGCCCCTCATGCGGATTTCCATTGCTAACAGCTCTTCATCACTTTCATCCCAGCTCTCGTGCTCTTCCTGCATGCTGCCAAAAAACGTGTCATCCTCACTCTCATCTCCACTAGAGAACTCTGGATAACAGAAACGTCCACCTTCATTACTTATGACTTCAGTGCTTCCACTCAGAATAACATGCTTGCTCTGTGAATCCTTCATTCCGCCCACCATGCAGCTCGGAGGAATCTTCCTTTCTAACGATCTTTTGTAACAATTATTTATCCTTCCCAAGAAGGTTACTTTTGAGTTTGTTTCATCTCCAGTGAGCTGAGGTGTGGTATCCAAACCCGCAATTTCCTTCAAAACTTCTGTCAGTCCATTATTATTGTTATTTGGTGTCTTACCCATGCCCTCGCTGTTGCCATAAGGCCTAGGAACATGGCTGTAACCTTCGATCTCCTCCTCATTATTATTGTTCAGTGGTTTTTTGTTCAAGACTGCCTTGTTGCGGTTACACCCCACAGGCAGGGGTTTGTTCTCACCCTGCTCCAGCACGGTGAGCTCCCCACATAGCCCATCTGCCACCATCATGGTGGGTTTCACAGCTATCGTGGGCTTCTTGGCCACAGGCGGGCGGAAGCTGCTGCTGTTCCTCGCACGCTGGCTGTTGTTTTGGTTTGCATTGGATTTCAGGTTCCCGTGCGAGAGGGGCTTCTTTTCAGACACCGGGGGTAACTGGTGCAAGCTCTTGGGCTTGAAGCAGTTCTTACATTCACCGGGTTTCCAGACGTGCTCAGTGAAAGTGTTGCAAGCAGACATTTTCCCAGAGCTCTGCGTCTGATGCCGTGCTGCTCAGTGCATGGTAGGAGTCTCATCCATGTGCTTCCACTATGCTCATCTAGTATGGACACTTCCTTGGGCGGTGAGCATGCTGGAAGAACACGAAATGGAAAGAGGATCAGAATGGGGAAAAATCTGCTTGATCATTATATTTTCCACACTGGGGACAATGTGGAAGGGGTAAGCAAGCCTTTTGCTGACGTCTTCATTTACAAAACTGTATAACCGAAACGCAAAACAAAATTGCAACTATCATTCTTCTTATACATAAAGAATTAAAAGTTTGGCAGCTAAGCCCTATGTTACTTAAAGCAGAGAGAGAGAAAAATGGCAACGACTGAGAATTTAGAGTAATTCTCTTGAATACTCTAGTTGAGGACCATTGACCTTTAATTTTGTCTAATAAAACAAATGCAGGAAGAGCATATAAACTCGAAGATTACCACACATTACGCTTTCACCATAACTACTCAAACAGGAGATAGAAAAACAAGAGTACGTTTACACTCCTAAATGCAATTGAGATAATTTGTTTTAGCTTTGAATGTGAACAAGCTCAGCTTAAGTGAGAAAGTATGTTCAAGCAATCCCAAACTCTGCCATTTTAGCACTTTTTTCATCAGAGTCAAACAATTACTGGAGAGCTATTTTGGCTGAACAGATAGGCTATTCTGATGTCCTGGAAAAGTCAGATAAAAATACAGTGGAGATCTTTCCAGAAAGTCACTGTTTTTTCTCCTTTTGCTTACCACAAGAGCAATAAACCATTCTGATATCCTCAAAACAAAGCTAAGGATTTTTAGTCCCTGATTTGTTTCACATGTAGCTTTTCTACCTAACCCCTCTAGAAATAACAACGGAAGAAGAGCTGAAAATCTCTTTCAAAGTGAATCTTTTTATTTCCTGAAACGATCAGCCTTAAGTAAAAATCAAACATGAATCTGCTGTGCTGTACAGTCACCAGAGTATCCAGGATTTAAGAGTTTCATGAATTAATGCCTGAAGATTGTAAGCCTTCTGAGCCAAATCTGCAGGTCTGTTCTCTTTGTCACTGTTGCATAACTCAAATTATCGGAGACATTTTACTGGGCTGAAAGGATCTCTATGTCCACTGCTACTTCTGTAAACACAGGCACTGGAAATCAATAATGTTCTATTCTCACAGGCCTTGGGGTGCAAATATCCTTGCTGCTGACCCAGGTACACTGAGAAGGCACTGCTGATCCCTTGCAGGTACAGCTGCAGCACCCTGCAAAGCCCATGATGGGAGCTCAGCAGCAGGGAGCCTGTGCTGGAATTCTCCACGGGCACCACTGGCTTTCATCAGCATGGCAAAGAACAGGATCATTAGGAGAGCTGACACCGGGATGGGTTTGTCAGTCTCCTCACGTCCCGCTCTGTGTTTTGGCAAGGGCTGTCCTGTGCTGGCAAACCAACAGAGCCATCCTGATCCAACAGCAGATGGGGCTGAAGCCTAACTCTATTAGTGCCTACAGACACAGCCGTGCTACTAGGGCTATCACATTTCATATGCTGACTAAATATGTTTCCAGACAAAGCTTTTTGACAAAAAGCCACTGCCAAAAGCTTTCTCCGTAGGACCTAAGAGAAAGAAATTCTGCCAGACTGAGATCTGCCCAAACTTTTAGAATTTATTTTACATACACAGAGTAAAATGCCTTTGTATGTTTCTTGATCTCGCTCACGTTTTGTTGCTCTAACACCTTGTAACGTCATATATTATAAACAGAAAAATTACATCAAGAAATAGCCCTCCTAAAACAAGAGAGCTCATATGCAAGAATTCTATACTCTGGTTACCTCCCTCTTTTCATGTGTTTAACAAATAAAAGGAGTAAAGTTACACTAATGGGAATATAAACTAAAGGCTTTCTTGGAAAACATATTTCTCCATCACATAAAAGCTTTGAACAACCAATTTAAACAAAAGGGTTAGTGCTTGTGTGTGGATTTTAAGATTTACCCGTGTGATCTTATTTCCCTGAAATTGCATAAGCTGCACTTGCTGTAGAAGCCCATCACAAGGCAGGCAGCTTTATGGTGCTCCAGACTAAGCATTTCCTGCCAGGAACAGGGGAGCACTGAGGAAGCTCTGCAGTGCCCACCTGCCTGTGGCTACATCCTGACATATCACCTCTGGCTGTGTCACAACACACTGGTCACTCCTTTGTGCTGGCACTGATGCTGACATTCTCTCTAAGCCAGAGGAGAGTTACACTCAACCTGAGCATAGGAACTACAGGAAACTCAGCAGAACCATAGTTCTCCAGAGGGAGTAACAACTACAGCTCTATGCTTTATCCTAGAACAGCCGCCGTGTGCCGGAAGTGCTGCCTGCAGCAGCTTACCTAACCTGGTGACTGTGGAAATGCACATGTGGAACCTGGACACAGAATACAGATAAGCCATGTGTAGATGTTTTGGCTCTTTTGGTCTCAAACAGCCAATGAAACTGGTTTGAACACAGTTCTGACCCCCAGGATGATTTGTGACAGTCGGGAACAGAAAAGTCTCTGACTCCCTGGGTCTGTGAACCCCAGCTGTGTTTGCAACTGGCTCGGGCACAGCAGGACGAGCAGTTCCTGTCGCAGGCTCTGACACTGCCTGCAGCTGCACCACAGAGGAAAAAGCCACCTTCCAACTACAGGAAATGGATCTTAAGAAAACAAGCAAAGCATTTCCAACACTGTGCTACTTTTGTACTTCGAAATCAGAAGCACTCCTATGCTATTTCAAATTAAATCCACACTGACCTTTATATGTTGAAGCAAGCATTTGCATTCCAAAAAAAAAACAAAACCCAAAAAATTAGTTTCCTCCTTGCTGAGCAACTAAAGGCAATCCTTCTGCTGCTTTCCTCTCCTGTAAAAAGTATTAGTTTTTCAACTACAGATTCCCTATTATGTGTGGTAATTATGGTGAGAGTGATTAGGAGTGATGAGAGAAATGAAATCTCAGTGGGCTGTTGCTTCCATGGCTGTCACAGCACCTGCAGCTTGGCAGGGGGCAGCAAAGGCCATCGATAAGACTGAAAAAGCACACAAGAAAAAAATTACCCTGACATTGTTCATGGCTGGATTCCTACACTATCTCCAAAACAAAGCAAGGCAACGAGAGATCCATGCAGTCACACCTCAGACCTCTCCAGCTGCGTGTGACTACGTGTCTTTTCTTCCCTAACTTCCCTGCTTCCACTGACACTCTACCTGCTAAGGAACAGGAATGTGCACCCTGTAGAGCTTCTGGTTCTTCTGAAATGCATAGTTCAGATAACGAAACTTATTTGAAGGCACTCAATCTATGCAAAATCAAGGCAATGACAAGGTCTTACTTACAAAACACCATCAGACTTGTAAAGAAAGTATTAATAGCAAATACGTAACATCAACAGTCTGCTTTTCATCCCTGTATCTCAAAGCCTTTTATGTAAGCCGACAAACAGAACTATTCACAATTTATATGGGGAACCACTGCAGTGCAGTGACATTAAGGAACTAAAATTCACCCAGTGAGTCAGTGTCAGGAACAAGTACAGACAGACAACTTCTGCTCCCAACAGCAGATTGTGATACTTCATTCACTAAATGGTTGAGTCAGCACAGATAATTTATCAACCTTAAAGGCCAAATCATTCTTTGTGTATATGAGACTAATGCTCCTCATTCCAGCAGGTACACAGCTATGCACAGGAGGGCTCAGCCTGACCCTGTTGAGCTGGTATCAAGCAGTCAGGAAGGCAAAAGAATATTTCAGTTTTCAGGTCAGAGGGAGTAGATGACAGATTTGGAGTTGCAGTGAAAAGATGAAGCAGGGATCAGCTGAGATACCCTTGTGTCAGGAAGCTTGCACAACAATGCAGAAATGTCTCTGTGGCTCTTTTATTTGTCGACATCATCCTTGCTGAGTGCATGAAGATAGTAATAAACATGCATTTCAGGCATTTTGCCTTTGTTCTAGGTAATTTCAGGCTGGCAGGTCTCCTTTGGAGGCATGGTGGCTGAATCACAATGAAGGCCTTCTCCAGTAATACTTTATACTAAAATAATCCAATTAAAAAGAACTTAATTGGTGTGCAACATTCCCTACAATTTCAACATTTTAAAAATGAATAGTCTTAGTAAGCACCAGATGGTGACACGCACTAATTAATCAGGCCTGCCCAATGAATGAGCATATGAAAATGAATGCACCCTATTAGACATGTGTTTGCAATGCGGTATGCTGCAAAAATCTCCCCTCACTGAAAGGCTGGGATTTTCCTGAGCTGGAACCAGCACCCTCTGGTCTCCTCTGGGATCATCACATCCTGGCACAGGTTTCCTTTGGTTTGTCCTCCTCCAGGGAAAACCCATTTACCTTTAGTGCTGCTGCCCCTGACAATGGGGCTACAATTTTTAAGCTGCAGACTAAACTGCACTGATCAGCCTTCTTCAGCACCAGTCCAGTCAGGGCCGCTGAACAACCACAAACCTCTCACCACCGCCAGGCCTGTCCTCAGACTGAAAAAATCAGCAGTGGGAATTCAACCTGGGCTTCCTATATGGGAGAGCCCAAAGGCCACAAAACCACCATGGCTTTGTGGTTTGTCTGAACCACTTACAGGCATCTGGACTGTCACTGATTATCATAAACGACAGTGTAAGTCTCACATAGCAGGGAAAAAGTGATTATTCTTTGCCAGGATTAGATTTTTGTTTCTTTCAAATTTTAATGTAATCATAAACATTTTAAGAGACTGTTTTAAAAACCAAAACTCATGCAGGTCCTGCTTGGGTGGCAGTGGGCTGTGGGAATCCCAGAGAGTGTCAAGCACCCACTTCACTCAGGGTATGCCAGGAAAACCTATGGAATTAAAGAATATCAAGAAGCACTATGGACTGGCACAACTTTATTCCCAAAATGAAGGATATTTGCTAAATATCAGCTCACTGCAGTACCAAGTCAGAGCTCTGACTCTGTCAGAGAGCACAGATGGACATTTCCATAAATGCTGGGAATTACCACTTTTGTTAAAAAAAGCAAAGTTTTATCTTGCCGCAGATTGGTTGTTTTTTTTTCTGTTTTACTATCTCACTCTGTATTTTCTCTCCTTTAAAAAGATTTCAAATGACATAAATATTTCCTAATACTAAGTAAGTGAAGGAAAACCTTAAATATATTTTTCTTTTTCATCCTTAAAACTTGCAAGGATAAAACATGATAGAAATAACCAATGAACTGGAACAAAAACCTGTCCAGGGCTAGACAATCTGTGATGCTTGAGAAGAAAACAGGCATTTCTTTGCAATTTACCTAAGCTAAAGAAATAATGCCACAGAGCAAGGAATAGGCAAGGAATATCCTCGAGATCTGCCCAGGTACTCAGAACAGATTCTGCATCATCACACTGGGAACACACAGAGCTGCAATAAGGCCAAGCTCTGCCCTTTGGTGCTGAGGCCCAACGGTATTTGAATAGGAGCTCTTATGAGTCCCAGTAATAAGAATTCTTGACATTCTTAGCTTTTCCTTTTGGAAAAAGAAATCATCATTTAGCATTAATAAAATTTTAAATTTATTAGGTCCATTTAGACATATATAAATTCTTATAATGAAGATCATTCAGACAAGGCTGCACAGTATATTCTTTAGGAATACTATTTTATTTACATGGAAAATTGATTTTTATTTTCTACTTTTAAAAACGTGAGGCAAGACAAACTAAAAATTGTTTGCTTTCTGCAAACGGCTTTACAACATTCTAAGATTTAGCAGCAAATTATGAGTAAGCATATCAGCTGACAGGAAAAAAGCACGATAATTACAATTCTGAAAAAGTATCCTCAATTCCAGTGCATTTCAGTTTCTCCCAACTCTATTTAAGGAAAACTATGAGAATTAAGCCCTTCACAGCATATTAAAAGTGCACCTGTATGACTGTATCTTGACCAATCTAATTGTCTTTGATTTACCTTTCCTGGGCTCACTTGAAATTCTGCCCTTTGATCTTTTTTTCCTTTTGTTTAAGCACATGCAAACACTCCTGGAGAAGAATGAACTTTACCAAATCTCTCCAGAATGTTCTCACAACAAACAAAAAAGCAACACCTGAGACACATTATAGTGCTTTTATAGTAAGAAACCCAGGAACTGTCGTGGTTATCCTTCTGCTGAGCACAGCCTGAGAAGGAAAACAGGGTGGCTCATCACTGGATTGTGGAGTCCAGCAATTCTGCAGCTTCTCTTTGCTTAAATCTCCCTCCCTTGCATTCCTGCAGGCCCTGGCTCCAAAGATCTGAGTGCCGAACACCTGATGCAGCAAAATCCAAAAGTGCCAACCCCCCCAAAACCCCATTTCAGTTTAGCAAATAACTTGTGGATAGCAAAACCAAAAGGGCATTGGAAAGGATAGGGAAGAAGTTACTAAAGACTATAACCCAAGACACATGGAGGTGTCAGGGCAGGTAACTCAGGAGGGAGAGGCTCGCTGACAGCCAGGGTAAGATCAGCTACAACACTGAGGCTACAGCACACTCCAGTGGTCTCAGGCCCCCCTGGGAACCTTAGGAGTCATTTAATAAAGACTTGGCAGGATTAAGTTTAAAAATAAGCCACTATGAGCTGTTATAAAAAAATGAGGTATTAAAAATAACCAATAAATTATGAGCAACAGCACAGCAGGGCTGGACTGTGTAGAGCCAAGAGTTGTGGAGAACCAGGTGGCTGAGCTATGCAAAATTACAGTCCCTTATCAGACCTAAGCATCACAACAGCACAGGGTGAAGGGACGTGCTCTTTTTATCATGACTTCTGGGAAGGAAACCTGCTCTTCCCACCAAACAATAAACCAATGGGAAAAGAGAAATGGCACAATTTTATTTTAAGCTTTTAAGAAGTTCTCTCCAATTCCTAATGGCAGGGCATGCAAACGATGTCACAGCAAACGACAGGCAACCAGCAGATTACATGCTTTCTGTGTGAGAAAATCAATGAATGACACGATTTACTGAGTATTGTGCTCAGTTCTCTTTAAGACATCTCAGGAAGAAATGCTGCATAAAACAGCCACAAAAATATTCTAATGTGGAAAGCTTTTCATCCCTTCAGTGAAACAAAAAGATTAGGATAGCTTAGTTCAGAATTGAGACAAATAAAATAATATAATAGTATATTAAATGATCCATCACATAAAGAAGACAGATGGGATGTTCCCATTTAGTGTCTATCTCAAAAAAAAAAAAAAGCAATAAACTCAATGCAGCATATTTACATCTCCAAAATGAAAATGATTCCACATAAAACACTTCCTGAAACAAGCTGGCACTGAGATCAAGGGGTCAATGGATTCAGAGGAACAACAAGACTTTTATACATGGGGTGAGCCACTGACAAGTTGTATGAGGTGGGGTAAACCCAAAGCTCCCAATTTCAGTGCTTCAAACCAGCATTAACCATTTCAGTGGAGAGGAGGGTTTGCTCATTACCAGATTGTTCCTGTGCTCTCCATTGGGGAAGTCTGGGCAGGGTGAAGGGCATGCACTGCTGGAGCCTGGGCCTGACTGCTCCTCCTCTCACCAGATCCTGCCCTGGACTTTCAGTGGGTTTAGTTTGATACAGCAAAATAAACCCATGCTGCAAGAACATTGATATCCCATCATCTCCCACTGGTCAGGAGATGGTCAGGAGGAGGAGAGAAAGGTCAGGCCTTTCTCTCCTCCTCTCACATTCTGTCACTCTTGTCCCAGACTTTTAACTCAGTCCTGGACCATCCCTTGTCTTCATTTCTACCTTTTGTGACTTCATGTTTGAGACCAGGCAGCTGGAGCCTCAGGCTGTCAGGTATCTGTCTGGGCCAAGGGACTGTGTCACACCAACAGGTCCTGCAGGATCTGGACAAATCCACAGCAATGCCCAGGCCAGGCAGTGGTAATTAGCAGGGTAAGGAAGCCAGGTGGAAAGAGATTACTAAAGATTAGTACTGTTTGAAGCTTGTTACACTATGGGATAGAAAAATCAGGGTAAGGTTACAGATGAATGATAGAAGAGGGATTTTTCTCTAAAAATAACCTAACAATTTAACTTTTGAAGACACATACATTACTAGTTTATGGTGGAAAATATTAATAAAAATAAGCCCTATCCTGCTATCTCATTCACTGTGTGGTAGAGCAATGCCTGGAAAGGGACTGAATCTTTGTAAAAACTCCTCCAGTTTCCCATTCCACAGCAACCATCTCCTCCCACTGCCATCTGCTTGGTGCACTCATTTTGCCTCATTCCTCACATCTATGATCAAAGACACACATTCTAATTTGAGGGCCTCTTTGATAATCTTGAGAAACTAGCTATAGGTAATATTTTGACCATCAAAGCTGGTTCCAGCAGCTTACTCTCACTCAGGCTACTCTTCTAATTAGAGTGTCATTTATTCACCCCAATAAGCTACTTCACCAGGCAAGATGAATGTAAGAAATTTTAATCTGCAGTCATAAGGCAAAGCAATGCAATGAGTGATGAGCTCCAAGTCAAAAGGTTAAAGATATTAATGTTTACTAGTGTTGAAGTTTACAACAGATAATTTCTTTGCTTATTCTCTTTATGCTTTGCCTAAAACCCATGCCCATAAAATGGCAAGCCACCACTGATAAGAATGTTATTAGGGATAAAAAGCATCAGCATAGATGAAATTCAGAAAAGGAATTAGGAGGCACTAGCATTGGACACTTTTAGCATACATAATAAGAATTGATTTTTTCCTTATACCGATGATAAAGTGTCGTGCCTGCCAGTCCACAACACTCCAGTGTTCCAGACACATTGTGAGGGCTCTGTGTGCAGCCCTTTCCCTTCATGGGGACAGAAAAGGACTAACACCAAACCCAGGGCATCTCACAGTCAGTAATCAGCTTTTTAGGCTACCAAAAGAGACAAGATTTAGGGCAGGAAAAAAACCCCAACAAAACCCCAGTAATTAATTTTAGTTCCCAAAATCTGATTGCACACTTTAAAATAATCCACACATGGAAAAAACAATGCAGTGAAGGCATCATTAAATACAATCAAGGAGAGAATCAGAAAGGAACTGCCACAGAGATCCTGTGTTAGTTTTTATCTTTACAGTCAATGACTGGTTTTTACAGCTGGGGAATTTGGTCAATTTACTCCACGAGAGAAGAAATACCCTTCATTTTCACAGACAGATGTTTAAACCTATCAAGTGTGTAAACCACTATAATTTTTAGCCAGTGCTGTAAGAGGAGCAAGGGGAAGCAGGAAACACTTGCTGCTCCCAAGCTGGCTGATCCAGGCAGGAAAACCCTGCCCTCATTGCCCATCTGCTCTGGGGCAGCAGGAACAGCCAGCTGCATCCAGCCACTAAAAACCAGAGGTGCTTATCACAGATATCCCAGGGCTGGAGCCCAACCCGGCACACCCCTGCAGCTGCTCCAGCCACCCCTGCCCGGCCAGGCTGGCCCACACCTGCTGCTAATTAAGAGGCTGCGGATCATACCTGGGAATGCCGAGCTTGCAGCTGAGCCAGTGCTCGCTCCTGGATGAGGACATAACAAAGCTGAAGCACAGCAGCAAATGAGCTCTAGTAAAGGAAAGAGAAAAAAAATCACCACCACCTTTCAATTCTCTTTCTTTAGTTCTTTTTTACAGATAGAAATGTTTTCCTAAAGAAGCTGATTGCTAAACATAAATTTTGCTACTTGTGCTTGACAGAATCCTGAGAATGCAAAGCCTTTTGTAGCCAGAAAAAACCCAGTGTGAATTTTTTACTCTTGTACTGCTGAGATGACTCAATACCAGACCACAGGGGTCTGAAGGTAAAAGCAGAACCATATTCACCTGAATTCCTTGCCTTTCAAACGAGGTTTTTATGACAGAATACTTTATTAGCAAACAGGGCTGCTACCAGCCCACAACAGGAACCACACCAAGCCCAGGGCAATTACCTTTTGTCACTGCCATTCCAAGTGCAATGGGAAAGGCTGCTATTACCTGCTCTCTTGGAGGGTCTTGAGGGAGGTTTATTCCTGCCATGTGCAACACTGAGGCATTTGGAAGTAAATTGTTTATAACAAGAGTGAGTCTGAGGCAACAGCCTCAGCAACAGCATCAAGCTGTACCATTAAAATTCTGCCCACTGCTCTGTGCTGAGCTCCTGGGCTCGGTCTCTGGGGACTGGTCAAGAGACACAACCATATTCCACAGCATGTGGAAATTGCTCAGGAATACAGCTCAGCTTCCTGGCTGCTGCTTCACCTGCCCTGCATGTGGAGGGGAAGTTCCTGCTGCCCTCCCTAGGATGGTCCCAGAGGAGACTCCACGCCCTCTGTAGTGCTTAACCTTGCCATTTATACAGAGAAAAAGGAGCTATGGCAGATTTCAAAGTTCTGGGCTCAACCTAGGCTTAATTAGCCATGGTGGCATATGTTCTGTGCTGGTTACATAAACATGGATGGGATCCCAACCAGTGGCCAAGGAGTTGCCATGGTAACTGTGATAGCTATCACCACTGCCTTACTCATCGCTTTTGCCCCCATACTTCAGGAGCACTTTGGCTCTACTTTGCTATTTTCAAATAAAAATATGAATAAACGGAGCACTTAGCCCTCTCTGGAAATGAAGTTGCCCAAACGTTTAACCGCCAGTGATATTTGTGAGTTGTTAGCAGCACCCTTGGGCTGCTGCTCTCCAAAGACAACACCGTGTTTCTGGAGCTTCTCACCAGGGGCAAACACAACAGGACGAACTCTTCTCCTCCTGAAGCACATCCCTCCACACCTGGAGGCACTGTCCTTTCCAGTACAGACTGTTAGCCAGAACTCAGGATAATGATGTGCTCCTGCCTTCCACAAGCTTTTGAGCAGCTTCACTTCTCTCAGTGCAACCTGGCCTAAAATATTTTATTCCCAGTTTACGGCTGTACACAACAAATATAATGTATTTCCTCCATCTTTTTTCTTTCAGTATAGCCAGTGCTTATCCCTGCTTTCAAATCTCCTGCTCTCCCTATTTACATTTCCTTTCAGACTGCTCATAAAAAACCCTGACTAATTTTAGGACAAAGATTAATACAGAGTAACAGTAACAGCCTCCTACCTACAACCAGTTTCAGACCTGTCACCTATAGCCAGGCCTAACCCACAGAACATCCACTGCATTTTCATCAGTTTGGTTTCTTGGTAACAACATAGAAAAATGAAATTAAAACATACTAGATTTTGAAGTTAATTAAGCCTTTTGTATACTTGTTAACCAAGTTATCTATTTATACCTCACTAAGATCCAGCATCTGCAAGGCCGATACACAGAGGCACAAGGAAGACGGGAAACATGGTTTTTCAAATACAATGAATTCATGCCTTATTTTAAAGCTGTTTTGTGAACAGGGATCCCAAAGCCATAATTTTGAGAGAAATTGCAGTACGTCAAACTCAATAAAGGCAGAAGACTTGTTTGGATGCCAGAATGGTGTATGTTAAAAAAAAACACAAAAAACAAAGTTGAATTTTATTAACAGAAGATTTTTCAGCTGCCTGGATACAGGTGTAAGATTGGCTTCTTGGTTGCTTCTTACAGCAGAGCTGAGAAACGGAAGCAGATCTGTTCTGTGCTGTGTATGTCTTCAAAGTACATGTTAATACAAAAAAGTTTACTACATAAAAATAATTGTTTCTCTTTTCCTTCTATAGACAGCAAAGTAATTTCCTTACTTCCATATGGTACTGCATGAACAGGAAGAATAAAGTGGAGAGACGGTGGTTGTAAAGAGCAGCTCTTCTCAACTTCTGTTCACCTGTGGCTGTGCCAAAGCAAGGTTTGGGTGGGTTCCAAAAGGAGTCCCTTGCCTGCCCTGCCTGCCAGGACACAGGTGCCCAAGGAACCACACTCCAGCCCCAGCCAGTGCCACACACCAGGCAGGCCCAACTCCCTGTACTGCTGCTCTAGCCCAAAGCTCTTCCAAGGCTTAGATAATCCAACACGCTCTACCAAAGGGATGGGCTCATAATGCTAATTAGCTTTGTGTAGTCAGGAGATAGACTGGAGCCTCTATCTCTAATGTCCTATGTAAAACCTGTTCTCTCCACATAAAGACTGGTACATTAACCATGTCGTACTTTCCCATTTTTCTTTTCAGGGAGCCTGGATGGATTGTAATGCACATTGATAGACTGAAATGCTCAGCAGATGATTTTGCTGAAATCTCAAGTAAGACAAATGTGACAAGATCTTCAATCACTGCCCTGGGATGTGCGGGCGATGGATTACATTTTACAAGGAACAGCATTTGGAAAAATTCCGTTTTCACTCCTCAGCCACTGTACTCCTTTAATTACTTGCTAAACTTGGAGAAAGAAGAATGGGAAAGGAAAAGGGCAGCACTTCACAGAGATAATGAGATGCCTGCCTACCGAAGTGAGACAGCAGCATCATTAATGCCTGAGCTAAAGGAGGAAGAGGAGATCCCTCACCTCTGCCCCTGTGGCAGCAGCAGGTGTCTGCAGTCACTGCTTTGCAGTGACACCCCAAGCTCGAGCAGCAAGTTCCCTGCTTGAGTCAAGGGCTGTGTCTCATAGGGAATGATGGAAGATTTCACTTTGAGGCTCTGTAGAAGTAATAAAATAAATTCTGCCTCAAATCTCCACAAATCTTTAATATGTCAGGAACCAGAGACAAATTAAAGTCTCTAGAGGTCCCTGGAATTTTACCACTTGCTATGCCTATGCATTCCCTGGTGCACTCTTCAATTTTACTAAAAATTCAGTGCAAAGAAATACATTAGGAAAAGCTGCCATACAATTTTTTTTTTTTAAGTTCAATTGCAATCTTCCCTATGAAAAATGTGATTTGAAAACTCTTGTAGATATTATTATCCAAGGACTACAGTTTCTTTAATCTGTTTGGGTGGATTTGATAAGCTGCTCCATGCCAATGTCGACAATACGTTTGTTTCCTTGTAGATACAAGCATGGGAGCATTTTCTCAAGATCCTGCATTATCCCTGCTGCTGAACACTCCAAGAGTTCTCAGGTGAGTACATACTTTTCTTACAGAGGTAACCAAGTTCTGACTCTGACATGCTCAGAGTTCATGCATCATGTTCAAAAGTTTTGCACAAGTAAAGCTCAACTGAGAGTATTATTGTCTTCCAATATTATTGTAATATCTCATGATAAATGTAATGCCACAAGTGTACAGCTTTAATTGAAATGTAAACTAAACTGTTTGTTGATAGTCTCCTTTAATTGTCCTTTGCTAAGTATGAAAACAATTATAATAATTACTGTGCCCAAAACATCTGGGAAGGAGATCAAAATCACTATCTGAAAATTAAGTACAGTAGTAGTTCAGGGGATAAAGTCACATAAATGGTGCCTTCTTTAAACATACACCTCTATAGCTTGCATACTACTGTAGCAAAGAAGTATAAATTAAACATATTTATGAACATAAGAAATCAGATCTGTTGGGATATTCTGAGATCTTCAGATTGAGATCTACAAAAGACATACACATCACAGGCAGAAAGCTAAAGTCACCTTAGATAAAAGGGGTCTTAAAACTGAGAAAATATGATTACAAAAGAGAAATATTATCCTATTACTGAATTCCAGGAAGAATTAACTTAGTCAGCTCATCCAGTGAAAGATGTTACACTCAAGATGGTTTTAAAGCCCCTCCCATAGAAAGCAGCCTGCCAGAACCCAGTGGGGAGGGTGTGTAGCACCCAGCCATACCCTGCTGGAGCTGGAGCAGATCCATGGAGATAACAGGGCTCTGCCCACAGCCCTGGCTTTGGGCATCATTCCCACTCTGCCCTCAAGTGGGTCTGTTGGACCAGACCCAGCACAGGGGCATTTCACCACCACATCACACAGACTCACACATGGTGTGCCAAGTTCCAACAGGTAACTTCCAATTCACATAATGCACTCCAGCTTCTAAAAAAACACTGCAAGTCTTCAATTCATGTAGTAACCTTGTGAACACAAGAATATGCAATTTATGGCAATTATTTTATAAGGGAGAAGGGGGGATGTTATAATAGGATTATGAGCAAGGAACTTCCAAACTCAGTTCTAAAATTATCTTCAGCTTTAACAAATCACAACTCTAACCCCCTCTACCTTTTGCTTATTCCTAAAGCTTTTCTTCTTTCTCCTTTTGTGCTTAATCTGATCTAAATTCTTTCAGGATGTCAAGGGGATAAATCTGATATTAAGAGCTTCTAGTTTCCATTTGCTTTTTAGAAGTGGGTGTGTGACAACACTGAGGCATTACACAGGCAATTAGGTATGCACAGGATGCCCTGCTCCAGAGAGACAATATGCAGAGAAGTGGAGGCTAAAATGTTTCAGCATTAACAGGAGGACCCTCCAAGTGCTTTGCAGAGTGTACTCCAGGGCCACTCAATTGTCCCACAGTATCAGTGCTCCAAGCAGAAGATATTTAACTCTCTTTCTTCCGAGACCAAAGTATCAACACAGGAATCAGGTATTTATCCATGCCAGTAACGATTTCTACCTAATTTTCTGCAACTTAAATGCAAATGATGCATGAAAAATGTGTTCTTATGAGATATTAAACACAAGCTAAGTGCTTTAACAGAAAAGTAGGAAACACCCCAATGATCTCTGTGTTTTGTCATCATCAATGACTGCAGCCCCGAGGAGCCTCCAGCTTCTGCCAGCCCAGTAGCAAATAAGGACTCAGTGCAGCTTCGAAGAAATTATGGTACTTTCTTATGTGCATTCAGAAAGAGACAGTCATGAAGCATTGCCTCGCTAAATGTTATAAAAGTTCTTATAAATATTCATGTGCAGCATTTGTACTCTGAGTATTTAATCATTTCTTTGCAAGAAAAAAACAGGAAGCAGGGGAGAAAAAGAAACGACTATTTGTTCAATTCCAAAGAGATCAAGGTAACAGAAGAGGCAAACCTGTGCACAGGTGATCTATAAATTAATCAGCACCAAACCCAGAAAATGACAAAAAAAGAGAATTTTTTCAGAGATTTTCTTTTTTCATTACATCTGAAGTTACACAATAGTTTGCAGGTATTAACCTAATGATTTCTTTCATCAGTTATCATTTGAATTTTTACATCATTGGTTTTTGAAAAACAAGCCAGATCTGTTGCTTCTGACATTTGTATGAAGACATTCAGCTGGCTGCAATCTGCACTCCAAAGCTCCTTGTCCAGAGCAGCAGCCAAACAGGGCTGCCTAGCTGGAGAGGCTTTGTGCCACTGGACACTCGATCCATCCCCTCACAGCTACTGGCAACTAAAATAGCAAGGCTGAGAGCCCTGTCAGCATCCCATGCAAGCACTGCCTGTCAAGCTCTGTCCCTGGCACGCAGCCCTTGATCAAGCCTCTCAGACCTAAAGTTTATCAATACTGCTGAGAATTAATACAGATTTCTGCAATGTATGCTGACAGTACAAAGACCTCTTCACAAGTGGCTTGTACACAAAAGGGAAAGGATATTGCAAAACAGCTTTGACATCAAATTATAAACCTAATAGAAAAGCAAAGAGATGTGGAGCAGTAACACCTGAACTGCTCAAAAATCAGCCAGCAGAAACAGCAGCAAGGGCTCATGTCTTGCTGTGATGTGGCCTCCAAGCCAGACCAGGAAAGCCTTGGACACTTTTCCCTTCCTTCCCCATCGGGAACAGCAGTTCTTGCTGGAGACATGTTACACTGAGGCTGCGGGTACCAGTGCCTTTGCAGACACCACACTCTGGATGTACCTCCCTGTCTAGGATGCTGTAGCTCAAGGAAAAAATAACAATCCAAGATGTTTATTACTGCAGACCTAGCTCCTTCACACATACCTTGGCTGGCAAGCAGCCCCAGTGCTGGCTGAACTGGCTGAGACAGCAGCATAAGAGTGGAAGGAGGTTATTGCTGTGGTGCTTCTGGTTCCCTGCTGGATCAGCCAAGGCAGATTCCTGCCAGCTGTACCTGTCTCTACTCTCAGGTGTATTGGACAAGTCTCCGTGGAGTCACTCCAGACCCATGCCATGTTTAGAAGTACAAAGCAAAATGAAAAGTGGTGCTGCCTTTTGCTTCCCTCAGGAAAACTGCCTCTTGCAAATGGTTTTATCATTTTCTTTATATGCTGTTTGATTTGCTTTACCATCTTGACTGAAACAATAGCTAAGACATAATAGAAAAAGATTTTTCCACAGGCTGGTTCTAATTACATTAAATCTCAAGTGAGATAGGACATTTAAATAAGAAACAACAACTGCAGAGTCTGAGATAATGACATACTGAGATACCAGGCTTTTTGAGAGTGTCATTAAAATGATGCATGAAGCATTACAGCTACTCCAATCAGTTTTCAACAGGAAAGCCATTTCTTCTGTGGCACAGTGCTGCAGAGAGAGGTCAGGACTTACTGCACTCAATGGGCTACACAACAATTAGGAGCCATTATCTCTTATGCTGAAGTTGCAGCATAGACATAGGCTTAAACTCTTGTATGAGGTGAGGCAGTTAGGAAGGAAGGGTCCCTGGGATGAATCACCTCATGAACCACAAAATAGAGTGGAGGAACTTCCAAAGAGCTCCTGGATTTTGTTGCAAGTTGTACCTTTAACATTTTGTCATCATAACTGAATTCTCTTAATTTCCTGGAAAACACATCTTTAGATTTTCTGGAAACCACTGAAATACAGACAAGCAAAATGGAGACTGTGGCTGTGTGTCCTGCAAACACAGTGGAACCTGTCACAGTCCCATTGCTCATTTGTTTAACCTTAGAGCCACTGCACGGCTGTGCTGACAACACAGGTGCTTAAGGGGCCTTGCAGCAAAGTCCCCCGCTGGAAATCAAAACTGAGGAAAGGGAACTTTCCCCTTTCAAGTGGAGAGGAAAGGACTTTAGGCACCTCCCCTGTGCCTCCCTTTCCTCTGCCTACTAAGTGCTAACCTAGGCTAAAGGGAAGGAGAAGGGTTGGCCCAAGGGATGGAGGGCACCCTCAGCCCGGTTGCAGACAACACTGAGTGCAATGGGAGTGTTGGTCTGCAGGAGGGCAGGAAGGCTCTGCAGAGAGATCCAGACTGGCTAGGACCAATTATATGAGGTTCAGTAGGGTGAAGAGCTGGGTTCTGTCCTTGGCTCACAACTCCCAGCAGTGCTACAGGCTGGGGCAGAGGGACTGGAAAGCTCCCCAGCAGAAAAGGACCTGGGAAGCAGAGAAACATGAGCTCAGGTGTGCCCAGGAGGGCAAGAATGCTGATGGCACCTGGGTTGTCCCAGCAATGGTGTGCCAGCAGGAACAGCGAGCATCTGTCTGTGCTGGGCACCACTAAGTCCACACCTCAAATCCTGGGATCAGATATGGGCCCCTCATGACAGGGAAGAAACAGAGTGCAGGGGACGTTTAGGTTGGATATTAGGGAAAATTTCTTCCCTGAAAGGACTGTCCAGCCCTGGCAGAGGCTGCCCAGGGCAGTGGTAGAGTCACCATCCCTAGGGGGATTAAAAAGCCATGTGGATGTGGCACCTGAGAACATGGAGTGGAGCTGTGGTGGAGCTGGCAGTGCTGGGTCAGTGGTTGGACACAATATAAGAGTCATTTTCAATCTTAGCAATTCTCTTGATTCTGTAATGGAGGAGAACAGTTCACCAACTGCCCTTGCTCACAGCTCATCACCAGGCTGAATAACTAACATCAAATCATGGCTAAGTGACTCTGCTCTATGGCCAGAGCTGAAGCAGGTCTGTACACACACACTGGGTATTAGTTTCTTATCTGTTCAGCTGCTTTTGCACAACTGTCACAGGAAAGTTTCAAGAAAATTAGTGAGGGTACTGAGGATTCAGAGACTTTGCTTCAGTCAATAAACAGAATCTGTGATTCTAAATTCTATACTCAGAGAATATAAACTTTCACAGAAGCAGGTGATTAAGTAAAGCATTCTTGACAAAGTAGCAAAACATTAGTTATTAATAATCAAGTGCAGAAAAGAAAATTTACTAAGTTTATTACAGCATACAAAATAAAATTATTTTCTTGGGTGTATATTCCACATTTCAGCCTTGCCCCACGAACACACAGATTGTCTGTGTTTACCCAGTGCCAGGGCACTGCAGGTTAATGGCTCAGACACAGCTCAGTACTTGCAGTTCTATGACCATGTGGCAAAACCATTTGCTAAATGCAGCTCAGGTATCTGCACAGCCACTGCTGGGGATGCCTGTCCGAATAGAGACAACCTGAACAGAAATACACTATTGCAACTATTTACTGCTTATAATAATATTTAATTTGCATTAAATAAAGAAGGAATTTAACTTATACACCTT
Organism: Thryothorus ludovicianus; assembly: GCA_013397245.1. Lineage (NCBI taxonomy): Eukaryota > Metazoa > Chordata > Aves > Passeriformes > Certhiidae > Thryothorus > Thryothorus ludovicianus. The sequence continues at coordinate 472,290 of VZTB01001863.1, forward strand.
CCCTATCAGCTACTGGTTTTGTTTACTTCCTTTAGGCCCTTATGCTTGTTAAGACATTTGTAAGCTAAAATTAGATGGCCATGCTCATCTCCATGTACCCTCACCTGTTTTCCTGACACTTCTTCCAGCCCCAGCTTTCAAAGTGCAGCAACTCCCCTTGTGGGTGGGGAGGAAGGGTTGATTTCTCTCAGGTCAGGGAGCTGAAGAACATCAGCAGTGAGCACTCAGCCAGAGGAACAAGGCAGCAGGGAGGCTGTTGGACCTCTGCCTCTCTGCTCCCCAGGAAGAGTGGGGAGGTTTCAGAAGGTGAAGAGCAGCAGGTTCTGTGCAGCATCATGGCCTGAACAGATCCTGTTCTCAAGTTCTTGGGCTCACAAGGACTGCCTTTTTCCCACCCCCAGTTCCTGGCATAGACCTTCCACACTGGATCCCACTGAAATACCAACATCTAATTTTACATGCAAACTACACAAAAGGTTGTTTCTTCCCCAAATAGTGGAATCATTTTAAAACTTGCCAGTGTTGCTCATGAGTTGAAAGAGAGGCTGGTAACAAGAGGCTGCACAGGTCATGATGACCTGAGAGCTGAAGGGAGCTCTGGAGTGCTTCCCCAAGCCAGGACATCTCTGGGGGCCAGTGCCAGCACTGCAATGCTGGAAGCTCAGCAGCATAAGGGCAAAACCCAGGGACTGAATTCCACAAAGGGGATGTGATATGTGGCACTGGCAGTGCTGTATCCCATGGCTCCTCATCGACTGCTCTGTCACACTAAGTCCTGATTTGCCATTCAACTTTCTTCTTGCACAGGCTGGTGGTCTCTCACTAAGACCAAAACTTACAGAGCAGATTTCAGCTTTTATAGAATCCACTGTGCTTTCTGAAGAGCCACCTTGTCTTCTAGTCCACTGAAATAGCACTTTCTGTCTATGGTTCCTGGGGGCTGTTTTCCCTTTTTATTTTTTCAAAAATTTATTTAGATCTTACAATGCCTATTTCTCAGCCAGACTGTCAGGGATGTTAATGAGATTTATCTGCACAGTCTCTCTCACTCTCTGCCCCCTTTCATTCTTTGACACACAAGTGCTTTTATGTTGCAGGAAATGAGGACAACAGAAAGCTGCAGATCCCATGAATGTAAAAATTGTCTTGAAGGCATGGAACAATCCAGCCCTAATTACAGCCAGCTGGAGCCTGCTCTCTTTGCACTGATACTTAGATAATTAACTGAATACTGACTGATGCAAGACTCAAGTATGTCACTACCACTCAGATATTCAAGGTTAATTTTTGTATCCATCACTAACATCAAGCTCAATGGATATTATCAGCTATACTCTTGAAAATCAGTAACACAGAGTCATAGTCAGGCAAGGACTATTTTTCTTTCAATGAGCTTGGTGCCATCTTTCTTTAGCTTCAGAAGAAATGTCTTTTACATTAACAAGACAAACTCATAAATTTTAATCCACTTAATACCTGTAAATTCACTCACTGAAAGCCCTAAACTTAAATACACTGAAACCACAACACTGATGTAATAAAATACACCTCAAACTTACAGTGGGCATTACTGGAGTAATACCTGTATATTTCTCATATTATGGCATCTTTAAATTGGTGGGGGTGTGTATCCTCCTTTGTAAGCGTTATATGGATGTTGAAAGGTAACAGTTCTATGCTGAAAATCAAACATCCTGATTTGACTACCAGTGCATATATCTGAAACTATTACAGAAGGGGACAGCAGAGATAGCGCTCAAGAAGTATGAAATGTCTGTAAGTCAGAACTGCTGATGCACTTCTCCTCCTGCATGGAACAATACATGTTTAGATTGTAAAGTACCTGAACTGTGCTTTCAGCAAAAAAAAACTGAAAAAGGAAGTCAGTACCGACAAGAAAAAGTTGTCTTAGTTCCATTTTCAGCAGTGCTTTCCCTGGAAACAGGAATTTTTTGGACAGATTCAACCCTTCTGACTGGTTTACAGCTGCACTGATAGGAGTTATCAAGTGGTATTTTTATTCCTAGTTACTAATTCAAGAAATCACTGTGAAAAATTTGGAGTATTTTAACTGGTAAAATGTTCACAAGAACAGGAATACAGCACAGTAAAGGCACAGTAAAAGAGACACTAATAACTAATGAATAATTGTTAGATCTTGGGTAGGGCTATGCAGCAGATAACCAACATGCATCTCAGCAGCCTGCAGTGCTCTCAAAAAATCTGGGTGGGGAGGCAGGAATCTAAAGAATCTGGAATAGGGATTCTTTTCATTTTGTGTTTTATTTGTTGTTGAACCTTCTTATCTAGTAATGGAAAAATAAACAATCCCAGTTATGTTTGCACATGGCCCATCATACTCCTTCAGTAGGAAAAGTCTGATTTTTGTGAAATATCTTTGGAATGCTACTGTAATGTAAATCACAAAGCAATGCCACCATATTGCAAGTTAAAGTGTAACTTGCAGTTTTTCCCAAGAGAATACACAGAATTTATATCACCAGAAATGGAAAGCAACAGAACAAAAATAAAAGCTTAGCAAAAAAAAGTAGGTTAACTCATAGAGAGAATGATACACAAGGCCAGGCTGAAAAAGAAAGCAAGGCAGGTATTTTTGGAAATATTTTGAAGATTCGTTAAAGCCCTGCCTCTTTGCCTGTGAAGTATTTCTGCTTAAAATATAGATATGCTAAGGTTCATATTTAAGATAGTGATGACTGGGCTGAAAGAACTCCTCTTTGGAAGAACAAACGAAGACTGTGCACCATCAGCAGTTGGTTCTGAGTGCATTTTCAGACTTATTCTGGGAAAAGTTAAAGAATCACAGAATCATTAGGGTTGAAGGGGCCTCTGGAGGTCATCTAGTCCAACTCCAGGGAAATGGATGTTTGAGAGGAAAGTCTGCATTCCGGAAAAAATGAAGAAACCTTTTGAATCTAAGCAGCCTCCAAAACTCCAATTATTTTATGTTAAAGGGGGCATAAGAAGTGTTGCTGCAGCAACTCATTGGATGAGGTGGGTGCTGTAGCACCCAAGAGAATCCAACACTGCCCAGAACCTGGGGACAGTGGCATTACCTGCATTCCATGGAAATGATTATTGTTTGCAGCAGGTTCAAATGTGTAAATTAGCTTTTTCACCTAGAAGTTCATAGTTTTCTTGATTAGTAGGTTCTGAACTGTATGCAGATTGTTTTTCTTTGTTTGTTTTTTTTTTTGGGGGGATTTTTTTTGTATGGAAGAATGGGAATGTGTTTCTTGCCAAGGCCACATCATGTAATAACAGACTAGAGAAAAATGAAAGAACCCAGCATGAAAAATACATTGTAATTATCACCAACTGAGCAGCTGATAAAAGAAATTACAGAATAAAATACACAAGTTTCACATGATGAAAATTTAGGGAAAGTGAATTCGTTACAAATACTGAAAACGAAAAGAGGAGACCCCACTGTAAGCAATGCCTCTCACCTCCCAATCACTGAAAATTCCCTCTTCCTGCAATAAGGCATCCCATCACAAAGCTGCAAGAGCCCCAGCAGCAGAGTTGCTTGGATGGACCTCACGAGAGCATGGCCAAAATGAAGAGCAGGAGCCCCACACACTTAAAAGATGATTTTTCCATTTTGTCCTGTTTATTTGAAATTTCCAGACGTTACACCATCATGAATTCAGCAAGCACAACATCAGCTGCCTTCTATCAGCTAAAATGACAAGGATAGCATTTTTAACACACCTGTGATGGGCACATTTCAGAGATAAGTATAAGTGAAAACAGAGACTACTGCAAGTGTAAAAAATCTGAACTGCCCTCTGGAAAGAAGTGCATATAGGGACATGGAATAAATGTCATTAAGTTATTGTTGCTTAGTCTGTCAATATTTCCATTTTAAATCAGCCTCCAGCCATTAAAACCTCAGCTGGAAAAACCTGGTTGAACCCGACAAACGAACAAGCCAGATGTTGGGAAGAAAAACGTCTTTTTTCCTTACCCTCCCCTCCCCCCCCCCCCCCCTATCCTGACTTCAGTATTTTCAGCTTCTATTGAGATAAATATCCTCAGTTTTGCATCTTTCTTTTGTACATGTGTAACTGCAGTTAAAATGTTCCCCTATCCGCTCCCTGTTTTACCCTGAGAGGGAAGCAGCTGGCCTGCCCTGCACGGGGAGCGCACCCAGCACAGCCATGTGTGCCCAGTGCTTCTCCAAACTGCAAGCACAGAGGAACTGATACAGCTCGTGGAGCCTGGAAAACTGTTCAGGAATGCACAAAGGAGATACACTATAGAAATGTAAGATCATTACGGTTATTCTCCTAAAGATCTGTGTGATATGAGGTTGTATCTGTTACAATTGTTAAAGCTTGTGTTTACCAGGAAGCCCTGTAGGCAGGCACAGCTCAGGCTGGACGGTTGAAGTCGGTTGGGGTGAGAGGCAGTTGTGAGGAGGGACACGTGCACAGCAGTCACAGCTGAGCAGCCAACGGGTGCCCTCCTTCTGTTAATTTTTGGTTATGTCCAGTGGGAGTTAAAGATATAAAAAGGGAGAGACTTCTACAATAAAGTGATTTCCTTTGGATGCATAAGGGGGTCCATGTCTCTTTGTTCCCTGTTGCTACAAAAATTCATCTAAGCCAGTAGCCCCTGTGCCTGCCCCTGCAGATACCTCGCTTTATCTGCAGCTCACATGGATCACAACAAGCTCCTCTTCAATGCCAGCATTTTCTGCTCCTTCCTTGTTCTATGTGCCAAGCCAAAGAGAAGCAACAAAGGCTGGTCTTGTTCCTGGAAAAAAATTGGTTCTGCAGGAGTCAGTGGGCAGTCTCCTTTTGCACACCCAGGCTTATGCTCTGTAGGCAAGGGAACCTCTGCAAACATGTTCCTGTTCCTTTCAATGGAAGGCATCCCACAGAATGTGTGTGGGTCCTGTGTGTAGGACAGGAGCCTGAGAGGGGTTTCAGAAGAATCCTTTGTGATGGCAGCTTGCTGTGTGCCTGCAGAGCCAGGCAGGCTGAGGTGTGTGAGCTGCCCACAGCCTCCGTTTGTTACTGGAAGGTGGTGACTTCTTCTTCATTGAATCTTTCCTCTTATTTTGCTCTTCCTTCCTGACGATAAATACACTTTTTATTATTCCAACCAATTCGACATTACTGTTAGAAATTTCATCACTCATTCAGATTTCAGTCAGTGAGTCAAGCGGAAAAAATGTGTTCTCAAGCTGAGAGAAAACCCTCCTATGTAAAATCCCTGAGCCAAGAGCACCTCCCAGGCAACATCCTCCAGCAGTTCTCAGAGACAGAAAAAATATGTGCACTCAATCAGCTCGCACCTAGGCCACTCCAGAGCATCTCCAGCAGAAAGGAGATCTATCTGCCCAGAGCAGCAACCCCTGGCTCTTCCCAGGCCTCATCCCACTCAGCTCACCCAGCACTTCCCTCAACTACAAAAACTTCTTTGTGCTCAGCTGATCAACATCTTCCTTCGCCAGCAGAGGAATCTATCCCATAGCATTGTTCTCTCTGTTCCTGGGCCTCTGATTGTCCCTTTTATCAGCTAAATAATAGTAATTTGAATGCAGAAACAATTATGGGAACCTATTTCCTCAGCTGAAGTCCTTGTCCCCAGCAGATTTACAGTTGGTGCTATTTTGACAAAGGCTGGATGCATGAAGAAGTTGCTCTGCCAGGCAGGGAGGTACAAGGGAACAGACAAAACATCACCTTCCAGTTTCCTAGAAATGTTTCTTGCAAGGATTATGGTTACAACCTTTTTGTATCCTCTCCTGACCACCTGCATACAGACAAGCCAAGGTGGTGCATTTTCCTTAGTAAAAACGGGCAAGAGGTTGTGACTAGGACTGCTTTGTAACTTGTCCTGCTCGTGTTTCTGCCTCTAAAGTGCCCTACAGAAACCAAACATCCCACTAAAGTGCTCCAGATCCAAAACGTTTTCAAAACAGACATGAAAGCTGGAACTGTCTTTTTCTTGTTCTCATTAGACACGTGAGTTAATCAGATCTAAGGATTCGTGCATACCTTCAAAGAGAAAGGACTGCAGGGCCACAGGAACCAACAGAGAAAAGGCATTAACAAGAGCACGGTAAATCTGAAAACCAAAGAGAGGAAAAACACTTTTAAGTTCTTTTTGTGCTTCATCTGTCACCACTGCAGACAGATGGAATCTGCAAGCCCTCCCTTCCTGCCAATGCAGCAGAAGACACTGACACAATATAGAAACAGCTCTGGCAGCAAACCAGAAAACTCCTAAAGATGGAACTCAGTGAGGGAAGAACTTGGCAGCCTCCTGAGCACCTGATGCACTGGCTGAACTCTAAGCTCTTGCTTGGGAGGCTCTTATTGCTGGCCTGACTGTGCTCCCACAAGAGACACAGGAGCACCAGTGTGAATTTCAGACAGAACTGCTACATTAATGCCGACTATTTTCTGAAATCCCACCCTTAACCTCAAAGAAATTAGGACAGAATCCTACTGGGGCACTGACTGTTCTCCCATTGAAGTTCTAACACAGCCTATGATACAAGGGTGGAATGAATACCTCACCTGGACTGGTAAATAAGAACAGGTATATTTGTGAGGCTCAGAAATACAGGTCTAATTTTTCTACCACCAGTCACATAGAACTACTGTCAGATCTGCCCACTCTCCCTCTAAAAAACAGAGGGTAGAATAAGAAAGAAGTATTTCAAGCAAAATCACAGCACATAACAGATTTCTTTTGTTTTATTCATGACAAATGAAAGAAACGTGGTGAAATATCATTTTTTATATATGCCATTATATTACAGTTTTCAAACTAAGATAGCTTCTATTGTGCTGGGGTTTAGTAGAGGCTTTGAGGAGAGCACAAACACCTCCTTTTACTCTTTTGCCTCAAAAGACATGGAAACATCATGTTGGTGTGGTATTAAAGATGTGGTAATTCCCCTCTTTTTAAAGCTTTTTTTTTTAGTGATCAGTCCTACATTTTTACAAAGGCACAGAACCCAAAATGGGATAGCAAGACAGAGCTGTGGGTCTTTCTGCTCCCAATTTAACTTTGCAAAGTAGCATGGTAAACTGACCTTAGGAAGACAGGCATAGAAGTATTTCAGATATTTAATACCCAGCTATGAATAGCAGAGAAAAAGGTAAGCAAATAAGAAGAGCAAAGAAAAGAAGAAAATGGAGAAAGATTTTTGAGGAAATATTGTATGTCAGCAGAAAAGAACAAACTTCCTAGAGTGCCATATAAATGCTTCAGGAGTCACACAAAGTACTTAAAATATAACAAAAACCAGGGACAGAGCTGTTTATACAATCTGTTCTAAACTGCAATTTGCTGGGCACTGGATAGGAAGACAGCTGGTAATGGAGAAACAGCAAAATCTTTTTGCTTTTAAAGGATGAAGACATGGTATGAACCAACAGGAAGAAATTTCAACTACTGAATAAAGCACCACATACTAAAATTCCAACTTTTTGCTAATGAAGGAAGTTCACAAAATCACGTGTTTGGGTGCTGTAAGTTTTCTGTATTGAAACTCCGGCAGTAGTAAAACAGTATCAATCTATTATCCAAATTATCCTACGGTACTGTACTGGAAATAAGAAGATGACAGAAAAATGAATTACCACTTAAGTCTGAGGCATTGAATCCATTCTCATGTCAATGGCTGGCTTGGCAAAATCTTCTGCAGCCGCTGCTAATAAATCCCGCTGAAAATGTCAAAATTTCTGACTTCTCAGGACAAATTCGCTTCACCCCCTTCTCTTCATGACTGCTGGTCAGGGCAGCAACATTTTCTGTGAAAGACAGAAAAGAAGATTATTTCAAACAAATTTCAAATCTGATTTATTTTAAATTTTCCTTGAGTGACCTCCTGCTCTCTTAAATGCTATGGGAGCTGTGTAAAAAGATGTCTAAATTCTTTTCAGAATTCTGGCTGCATAGCTGGCACCCCAGACTTTTGTTCTTGTCCTTAACTTTCCCATTTCTTTTCCATTCCCCAGGAGCACATTGCTGCTTTAATTTTACCTGCCTAAGAGCCACGCTGCAGCTTTGCAATGAAGACAGGTTGGAGGCACAAACTGAGGAACAGCCTGTGTAACCTACTGGAGGAATTAAGGACTTTTCCTGGGGAAAAAAAGCAAAGCTCTTTGGAGTTATTCAAGGTGATAGCAATGTCCAGTTCTTTTGAGGTTTTGTTTGTGGGGTTGGTTTTTTCCCTCCTCTGGTATTCTGCTTCTTGTGACTTCACGCGTGAACATGTTTGTGGGTGACAAAGCTGGCAGAAAGAAAGCAAACATTAATTATTTGTATAAGGGAAGGCATAAATAACAAGGAGCAAAGCACTTAAACTTCTGTGCAAAGCAAACACAGCCTGGTGAGGGCACAGGCTGAGCTGCACAATCAGAATGCCTTGACAACGATTATCACCACAAGACGACTTTTTAGGACATTTGAAAAGAAGATTCTGAAACAGCTTTGCAGATGAGTAGCAACAAGTGAGATGAATAAGAGCCATCCTGCATTATGTGCTTGAAAATGGACTTAATGAGAGGGGTGAATACCCCTTCATTGAAGGCAGGTAAGGGAAGAGCCCCTAAATTAGACTTCAACTTATGGCTCATTGTCTAAACAGAGATATAAGAGATGAGTCAAAAGCTTACTCTAGATGGAGAAGACTGAATATTCTCCTAAGTCCAGTGTTACCAACCAATTTGCTTTTGCACATGAGCCAGAAACAGGATGCAGAAGAAAGGAATGAGAGCTGAGCCCTGCAAAGCCTCCAGAAGGAATGTTAAGGGAACATCACTATCCTTCATAGTTTTCAGAACCTCATACAGCAGCAAAACTTTTCTTTGCAGATTATCTAAAGTTCTTTGAAATAGAGAAAATAGCCCTGAAGAGAAAACAGCCAACACTTTGTGGCATGGAATGGCTGCACTGAAAGATTATTTAAAGTCTCTGCATAAAGAGATGTGTTTGCAAAAATTTTAACCCCTTCCAAAACGGCTTTTTTTTCTGGCTAGAAGAACAAGAGACTGGGAACTTTGTGGATTCAGGAAAGATGCTGCAGTTCAAGCAGCTGGCCAGGGGAGGAGGGCAGATGGATTTCTCTTTCTTTAGTATCCACCAGCCTGCAGGACCTATTCCCAAATTGTGGGCACCGCTGGGCACATTTCTATAGGGAACACCAAACTAGGAAACATTGCCAGAGCTGTACCTAGATAATGAAATATCAACAGTTACATGCATTTTTAAAATTTTAGTTGCATGCAGGTGATTGTACTAAAATTCTGCAGGCTTTGCCCAGCACTATAAAGAGCTCTCCCTGGCCTTTGCCTTCACTTGTGGAGCTGCATTCCAGCAGCTCTGGAACAGCTGGAGGTGGCAGAGATTCACTGCCACAGCTGGATATAAATCTGCTGTTCCTGTGGCTTGTGAGGATCACTGAGGTGTTTTATAGGTGCCACAGAAAACATTTTATCTCCAGCGTCAGCATATTGCACCTTAAATGGTAGCTAAGGCAACAGGTGGTACGGAGATCACAGATACAGTTGTCATTGTACTCACAAGCAGCACAGGCACTTAAAAAACACAATCTACCACTCAAAAAGAAGAGACTCAAAGCACTCCATATTCACTTCTGTTCCAGTGCCTGGCACTACGGATTAATTTAAAACATTTTAAGTTAATTGATAAAGATGTGCAATGCTTTTCAGATGGTGCTCCAAAGAGGCCAATCACGTGGCTGGAGCAAACGAAGCTGCAGCTGAGGCCATCTCCCTTTTCCGTTGGCTTTCTGCGAGGGCTGGGGCAGAAGAAGTTCCAGATGAAAAGAGCTGTCATGTGACTCGGTCCCCTCAGCGCTGTCCTGGCAGCACAACGGGCAGAAATGCTCAACAAATTAATCACAAAGTATTCTTGCAAATATCCCGGCTCTCAGAAAGTGCCAGGGCTGGAGCAGCTCCCTGGCCTGTCAGGCTGAGTGACAGCCAGGGGTAAAGGGGCACCTCCTCACAAGATTAGGAACAGAAGGCTCTTTCAAACCCCTCCATCTGAATTATGATTGCTGACTGTGTAAGGAGGCAAAAACGGAAGGAAAATCACAAGGAAACAAAGCATCATTTGGGAAAGGTTTTTCCTATTGATATTGATTGCAAGTGAACTCTTCCCAAGCTGTGAACAACTGGGGATGCTTTAGCACTCAGTACATGGCCTGATTTTATCATAAAAACTCATCCTTGCTGTCAGCTGGCTGTCAGATTTGCCAAGTTGGTAGAATTCTGGCAACACTTGTGCTGTTTAATGTCTCAGCATGTTGTATCTTGGATACAAACCCCTCCAAAAAATACCTAATTATAAATATTTATGTTCATTATCCTTTTTGCATGATACAGTAAAGAGAGGGGAAACAGATTCTTTCCAAATGGACTGAATCAGCAAAGTATGACAGCATCACAGGGCCAATATCCTTGAGCAAAGCTTTCCATTAATTAATTAAGGAATTCCTTTGGTGTGTTATAAATGCAAATTAAAAAGTTGGCTTTTAGCAAATATTGAAGGGAATGCTGTGTGTGTAGTGTGGAGAAACTTTGTTGAATTAGTGTGATTTCTTTTATTTCTGCTATTGCCAAAACTTGGAAACAGTGGTGTGATGTGAGGAGCTTGTGTCTGTCAGAGAGTGGTGAAGAGATGGTCAGGAAATTGTTCGCATTCTTAGATTATCCTGTTTGGATGAATAAGACACCAGATCCCCAGGGAAGGAATTTATTGATCATGTGTTATCAGAAGATCTGCAACAGACTGAAACCACTAGAAATGAGGAGAGACAGGTTGGAGAATTCAAAGAAATGTTTTTAAATAATGCATGAGGGTCTATGAATATGCAACACAAGGGTGTATTTAAAGCAGTGTGTTCTAAATTAGAGTGTGCTCTTGGCTCTTGGCCAGAGACACACCGGCCATGTATTTGCTTTATTGCCTTGTCTTTATTGTCTTTTATTAAACCTTTTAAATTCTACCAAGAAAGTGAACCTCGGTTTTCACAAGTGGGATTGCAGTGCCCCTCACACACGGTGTGCAGTGCAGCTTTGCCCAGGAGGCTGCAGGGATCACCTGGCACAGAGAACACTGCCCCAGGAACTGCCAGGTGCCCGGGAATTGTTGCTGAGCTCCTGAGAGGCCACTCAGGTGTGGTGGCATTTTGAGGTGGCCATTACTCAGCCATTGACCAGGTCATGGAGAGATGTGCTTTGCTTTCAGAGTAATGATTTGGTCACTTCCAAATTGTCTCCTTGGGCAAAGAAATGCTGCATGCAGGAGGCATCCACTCTTGCAAGAGACAGGGAAAGGGAATGCATCGGTACAGGGAATGTGCAGCCCTTGACATATATGTTTTTAGTACAAATTCATAGAGGTACACACAAGAGACTCCAAAAAAGTTTAAAAGTCAAAACTTCTGATAGTTTTAAAAAATATTAAATACATGATGACTGCTTAAAATAGAATTGATTCATGGGGAGAAAAGAAGTACTTAATGACTTACATGCTTAAGGACTCAAGTAAAACAAGTATCTGTTACTCACGCATTTGAAGGATTTGCTACTCCCAAACTACTGATTTGAAAAGCTATTGACACAGCAAGATGAAGACACATCCCCAAGGGCTGCTGTGTGAGCTGAAAGCCTGTGTGCTGTCAAACACTCTTCCTTTCATTGAAGAAGGGAAAGATTAGCAAGAGGAAGAAAAGAATAAAGACTTAATTGTTTTGGCTTTGGGAATGAGGTGTCAGTAAGATCTTCTGGCCCAAAGAACAACCAAAGAACCCCAAATTATCATGTCAAGATGTAGTGATGGAATTTGAGACCATCAGAGGCTATCCAGGTCCTCAGCTGCGTCTCTCCTACTGCAATTTTTATTCATTAATTGTTGGACTAATGCTACAGACCCAATACCATTTAAAAAGAGGAGAAAATTAGCAGAAAAGACAGAAATTACTACTAGTCACCCTCTACCCTTATGAACAAGTCATGTAGTAGTCCAAACTTCAAACACAGGGTTTGTCAAGGCTGGGCCAAAATGCAATTTTGGCTATAGGATAGCAGGCAGGAACAATGAAGCAACACAAGCCTCTTCATTTTTACTGCTCTGTGCTCCAACAAACACAATTTCTTCTTTCAATAGCTACTGAAAACTTAGACTTCTATTGATATTTCACATTCACAAAACCCCTATGAACAGCTGAATGTGGCTTCCCAGAGGAGGGCTCTTGGCACAGCCACACAAGCTCAGGTAGCAACATGCACACAGGGGGAAGGAAAAGCTGGCAGTGCTGCGGCAACAGGAAAAACTGAGAGCAACAATAAACCGCCACCAGTCCCAATCCCTCAAATGAGTGTTTATGAACTTTCTTTCACAAACTAACCCCAAAACTTGCACTGGGATTGCAATTTGCATTTTAACCCACTCTCCCCTCCACTCCTGTTTGCTGTTTGTCCAGTTTCATTAGAACCATCTGCAAGATCCTCCCCTTCCAGTTTCTTGTGTTGGTTCATCTGGCAGCTGCACTTTTTCATCTATTAGAAAAAAAATCTTTGTTTCAAAGTTGTTGAGACAGAAGATCTTTGACAGGCTAAAAATTTTCTTGAAAATAAGACAGAAACCACATCATATGCTGCTCTTTACACACTGAAGGGGAAGAATGGAAGCTGGAATATATATATATATTTGATGGGAAAATAAATGAGGGATTTGGGGATGAAGAAATTTTTTACCAACTCAATTTATCTGACAAAAACCACAATTTACTGAACTACTGCAAGTTGCCACTGCAGAAGAGTTTCTGGCTCACCATTATTACTGATAGAAGCAAGAGAAATGCAGAGAAGTATTTCCTTACAGCAGCTCTTGGCAAAATATGAGCAAGGGGAGTGGTAAGGGAAAGAGGAATGTTGGTGAAGTAGTGGAGTTTGAATTATTGTCTTTAAACATGATACAAGTATTCCAAGTTTTTGAATATAACGTGCTTTGCAATGCTCTTCATTAGCCTGTGCATGGTGCTGCTCAAGTTTCCCTCTTTCTCTGTAACCCTCCTGAAAGATCATTGTGCCCTTGTGTGTACAGATAGCCCTGCTGTCACCAAGCTGTCCATCCTGACAGGACAGCACCTAGTGCAGCAAAGGGCAGGGCACGTCAGTACTCCTGAAAAATGGCACAAATTCTGCACCTTTAATTGGTTCCGATATTTTTCTTCAAATTGTTTCTGCAGAAGCATTCAACTCCTTGCAGAAGAATGGCACAACCTTCACTTTCGGAGATTAACAGAGAATTCTCTCCCAGATTTCTCCAAATCTTCTCAAAAACATTTTTAATAAAGAAAATTCACTTCAAGATGAACACAAAATACCACTCCTACTTTCCTGATTAGATTAATACAAAGATTTTCTTTCTTTCTTATGTTGCTGCTGTGTAAATTTAAAGAATCTGTGCCATGAATGTAACTATTTCAAATGTCCCCAGTGTTTCAGTAATGCTGGAAATAACTTGCTCCAGGTATGCACAAGAACTGCCTTTAACTATCACTCCCATCCAAGCCCTGCTGCCATCTCCCATGACCTTTCTGATTCTGTTTAATACAACCTCTAGCCCACGTCTTCCCTAAGCAAATTCCTAATTCCTCGTTTAACTAAACAAGATCATTTCAAGTTTCTCAGGCATTCTGACAAGACTTCTACAGCTTCTACACTGGGATTTGCCATTTTCTGCCCACACTTTCCTTACAATCCTAATAGAACATTTTTGGGTATAAATAAAAGTATTAAGCAGGATTTCAAAATTGCCATGAAAAAATTGGCTTATCTTCTCCCTTGAACTTTATAATAAAACACAGACAATTTAAGTGGTTTTAATTGCACAGGGTCTAGGAAAAAAGATGCAAATGTAATAATTTGATTTGACAGATCATGCAAGACAGCCTTTAAATTATTTTCAGAAACATTGGAAACAGCATTATCATAATTAACTTTATAAATGTTATATGCAAATAAAAAATAAAAATGTAGACCTGAAAATATTCAAAGAAATCCATATATTTCAATGACTAGTATATAAGAGTAGATCTGCTCTTGAAAAAATGTCCTGGAATCTCTCAAGAGAATTAATGGAATAACCACAGAGTTTGTGATTTTGTGATCAACTAGCAGAAAAGGTTTTTATTGAAACACTTAACATTACTTTTGTTAGGATACACTTCACTCCAGTGGCTTATTAGAAATTTTGGTAAAAGTAAGACATCTTGTAAAAGCAGGAAAGCTGAACAAAACCAAAGTCTGAGAGAGCAAGCTTGAAATTTCTTTCCCACTCTCCAATATATTGCAAAAAAAAATATATTTTCATGAATAATCTCTTCGAAATTCTCTTTTCCAGTCACTTTTGATCTTTACAGAAGATATACATATATATAAGCCAGAAACAACCACAAAAGCAATTTCAAAATCCCATCTCAATGCATACCCCTGTTTCAAGTTATCATGAATATATTAAGCTAAAATTGCAAACAAAGGAAGGCTTGGGACCGTAAAAAAAAAATTACACCCTGCTGTTAATGCCATTTTTGTTGCTCTTGAATACGTGATGTCTATCCCCTGGTTTCCATTCAACAAATAAAGCTGTGAAATGGCAGTGGATTTCCTGCTCCAAGTCCAGGCCCACATCCAAACAATTCTAACATTAAAACTGTGGCTGCCAGCCTCAAATATTCCCCCTCACAGGAAGAAACCCTCCTCGATGTACAACAGAGGTTATCAGAAAATCTTACTGAAATGGGGCTAGAGGAGAAAGTGGTAGATTGAATGTGTGCAGGGCATTCTCCTGATTAAATCTGTTCCTGAGAGCAGAGGCTGTTGCGAACCTGCTGAACAGCTTCATGCCATGGCCGAAGGCAACTCCAGAGTCCCCAAGAACACAGGACTGCAGAATTCTGCACAGCTGCCACAAGAGCCTCAGGATAAATTCCAGACAAATGCCACCCCTCCTTCCTGGGCACAGCACTTGCCAAAGGGCAGGGGCGTGGTTAATGCAGCCTCTAACTTGGGGAGGCCGAGTGCCATGAGGCTGCACTTCTATCCTGGCGAGGTACCCATTGCTCCTCCTTTACTGGGCTAAGGCAGGAGATCCAGCTCTTGATCGTCAATTCTGCACTCTCAATTAGGAGCAATGACCCCGATGGCTCTGTAAGAAAGATCCTGCCATTTCTCTGGCTCCTCCCAAAACATAAGCACTGGAAGTCACCTCAGCTAGAATACAAACCATCACTGGAGCCCAGAGCCAGCATGCCCCAGCCGAGAGGGCTCGTGGCCACAGGCAGAGCAGGAACAGCATCCCAGACAAAGCTGGAAAATTCCAGAGATGTGTGGTTCCATGCTCTTCCCACAGCTACAGCGAGACAAAGAATACTTCAGCAGGAAGCTGGAGAGAAATGCTTTAGCTGAATTGTTCTCATCACTCAAGTCAGAAATGCAATCTTTACTTAAATGTTAAGTCATATACATGGGTCATTAGTCAAATTCCTGTTATTTTTTTAATAGTTTTACCAGATTTGACATTTTGTAACACTATTAAGTCTGGTCTGGACTAGAATTCACATATCAGGAAAATTATTTTCAAAAGACTATGCTAAAATATCTTCCCCATATTGCTATCATTTGTCAACGTTTTGCTTAAAAGCAAGTATTAAGATAAATGAAATAGATCAAAAATGGAATACTTCCAGGAACATAAATGATGGTTAAATTAAGCTTGTGACAAGAGCCAATCCACACATTTTGACTTCTCAGTGAAGTATCATTTGACCTTGCAATGAGAAAGGCACTCATATACCATGTAAATCTAAAGGAAGGAATTACATCAAAGTGAACTGAATTGGTTGAAATAGTCAGAAGGCAAAAAAAGGCAGCAAGCGGTAGAGGCAAGAGAGAACCTCGGAAAAGGAACATCAGCTCAATGAAAGGGCCAGAACCTTTCAGTAGGGTCAGACAGCAGAATAAGCAGGGTTTGAAGACAGTGCGCTGAATATAAAACCTGAGTGAACACTGACAAATGTAACACCAGGACTATTTGCTGAAAAGCCTCCTTAAGGCAAACAGCACTGGGGTGACAGCAGTGCTCCTTGCAAAGGCCTGAGGGCATGGGAAAGAGGCTCTGTGATTCCTTCCAGGGCTATTTCTCTCCCTCAAGTACTTAAGGCATTTTCCCCCCGTTCTGCCTGCAGTTTAAAAATACTGATGGAAAACAACTAGAGTTGTAATACGGACCTTCAAGTAGCACTTAAATTTCTGAAGTATTAAGATACAGAGTATGCATTTAAATAGCATAAAATTCAGCAAGTGTTCAGTGGTTCCAGATTTTTTTGCCCAGTTATCTGAAATTCTCTTGCCTGAGTTGCATACATAGCACTGCACTGTTCATCACCAACCATTTACCCACTGCACCATGGCATAAGATTGGACACACTAGGCAAGCTACATCATAAACCAAAGCACTGCCATCTTTCAAAACACTGAAGAAAAGAAAGATTATTTCTTTAAACTCTCTCTTACTAGAGACAGGTTGGGCATTAGTAGTTTTGGTAGCTGTATAAAACAGCTGTGGCTGGAAACAATTGGTGCTGAGCAATCGGAAACAGGCAAGGACAGAGGGCAATATAGTGCAAGTATTGCTCCAGTTCTGGCTTGTCATTGGGCACATAGGAAAGATTGCTGCAATCTCTTCTACAAGGGCAGAGCATTTGCTTAAAGAAAAAATAAATACTGAAATTTAGGACCAAGATCAATGCAAGAGCTATGCACTTAAGTATTGTTATGGAAAGGGAGGCTCTGAGAAGCTTTTATTCTAAACTCACTTGCCAGAGAGAAGTGGTTGCTTGAAACCTGCAGTTAAAGAAAAAGGAGTAAAAATCAAAAGAGGGGAGTAAAGGACTATCAGAAGAGTAAAGCAAATAGTGACACTTGAGAACTTCCCACAGCTGACAAACAGTTCGCTCACTGGGAGTACACAAAAAGGAGAAACGGGTATCAGCAGTAAGGGGGGAATCTTGGATGACAAGTTAGAACTGCTGGTGAACAGGAATGATTTGCCAGGTTGGTGCAGACCAGAGGGCCAAAGGAACGTGGTTCAGTATGCTAAAGCAACTGCCTAGGATGAAGTGACCTCAGTGAGTGTTATACTTCAATAACAGTTACCAAAGCTACATAGGAATCTCTTAAATGCTCCCCTGGAAAATGACTTTATATGTTCATTCAGAATAAAATTCCAAATAGAGAAGGATGAAGTAGCAAATTATTTTTTTAAACATTTACTCCTAAACACAATTTTAAGGACAGAGGAATCAACTGCCATGGAAAAGCAGGACTGCTCCATCTGTGCAGGACAAATTACAGACATGAAGGGAGGATGCGATTCAGCTGCTGACATTTGAAACAATAGAGGTAACAAACTGCAGATTTAGCAAAGCTGCCAAATAGCAAAGATGCTGAGAAGAAGATCAGAAGGATCATAAATACCCCAAGGAGAGCCCTAGATAGGACAGAAGTGCTTACAGGATGCCAGCAGCCTGGCAGGTGAGCCCCAAATCCAGCGTGTCCATTAGGCTACACCTGGCACCAGCCCAGCACATCAAGACACCAGCAGCATCACCTTCTCCAAACTCCCATCTCCATCTGCAGCTTAGAGACTTCCTGTGAAAGAACTGGGGTCTCTGTACTTCATGTTCTTGAATGGAATTTTCCTTCATAAACTTATCCAATTACCTTTTGAACCCATTTACAGTCCCATATCCACAACATCCTGTGGAAGGACATTCCCACAGCTTCTCAGCTTTGTGCATTTGTTTTGAGCTGCCAGATTCTTGTCAGAAAAAAAAGAAAACATATAAGAAACTTGGTTCCTTTATCACCTCTATTTACTTTTTCCTATGCCATCATGATTTGTGATTTCTTTTACAGGCCCCCTCAGCCTGTCTTGCAGTGGAAATGTCCTGTTGTCTGTATTCAGGCAGAGCGGATGCTGCTCCATACCTCCAGCTCCCCACCCTGCATTCCTCTTCTGCATTCTTTTCAAGTGAGACTGTGTGTCATATTCAGAAGCTTTTGAGAATAGGACGAAAGAATTCTAGAGCAGTGAGAACAAATAGGCATGTTTGAAGGTAGAGAAAAATTATTTAGGGAAAAAACCATAGGAAATAAAAGAAAGTTCACTGTGATTCTACATGTTTGCAACCAGAACCCTTCAAGCATTATTAAAAGATATGAAATAGGGAACAAACAATAAGATTTGCAGTAGAAATCAGCTTGTTTTTCTGTGCCTTCATGCTTTACAGGGCTGAAATAATTTCAGTGTGCTCTCTTTCCCCTTCAAACGACCATTTCACTGCAGTTTGTAACTTCCTAGCTCACCTAGAAAGGGACACCTGTGCTAGAAGCAGACACTAATGAACCTTTGCATTCTAATTGTATAAATGTATTGAAAGAATAGAAACAAAGGCAGTGAAACAGACTGCAAAGAAGCGGACAGTGGATGGTGGCAAAGGAGGCTGAAAAATAATTACTGGTCCTTTTACGCTTTTAACGTGGTAGGAGGAAGTCAACTTTCCCAGTATTAAAACCCAACTGGGATCTCTATCACTCACTTCCAAAAGTACAAAATATTCCTGAAACACCAGAGCAGCGTTGTGATATAGTACCCAGGTCAGACTCCCCCTCAGGTCTCACTGAAGCACTTTGGAGCTGCTGTTACAGGTAAAGTTTCTTTTCTCACCTTATCACCACTATCTGGCTGTACACGGAAGCTGGACACAGATGGCACAGCAGGAAACAGCTCCTAGAAACGTTTCTTTCCTAATGGAGTTCTCAGTGAACCCCAGCTGATGTCAGGCAAGGGCACTGCAAGTACAGTCCCCCGTTGGGGAAAAGCTTTTCATCCCTCTCGGATGAAAAGCTGCTGCCAGCCACAACCATGGCAGGTCCTGCACAGCCACTTGGGGTCCTGCTCCCAAGGTCTGCTCACTCCACACATGGACATTGCTTATTTGCTGCCACAAAAAGTGTTCTACTAACAGTTTTGAGGAACGCTCCACTTCTAATGTCTGGTAAGAATCTCAAATACCCAAAGCAATATTATTAAAAGAAAAAAAGCTAAAAGAAAAATCCCACAGGAGGCACACATGAAACATTCCATGCAATTGCATCCCTGGGCTGCAGAAGCCCACACAGGAATTTTACAGTACACTTTTTTAGATCACAAATGTGCTTGTAAATGCCGTGAATTGCATTAAAAATGTTGATTTCCATTATATATATATAAAAAAATCCCTGCAAATGTCATTCATGAGAATATTTAAATTTTTGTAGTCTGCCAGGCAATCTCAGTTTTTTTGTTGTTAAGTTACACCAAGTGTATTTTAGATTTTAGAGTAAGACAGAGGAAAGGAAAAAAATATATTCCAGTGCTATCCTGTGTACATACATAAGAGCTTTCCTGCTTAGAAATTTACTTAAAATTTTTGCCTTCTTTGTAAAATGCTTCTAATTTTCTAGAGTTATGAAGGTTTGAAGAAAAAAACCAATTAACTATATTTATATTTTCAGTACATTACCTTAAGTGTTGATAAAATCTAATACTAATTCAGGACATTGGGAACTAGGAAAAGGGTATTTGCCTTTGATCATAGCAGGTCAAGACTGGAAGAAACATGACATTTTCCACATATGACTGTACTTGAAAATAGGACATAAACAGGAGAAAACCCACTGATATTTGCATATCACGTAACACTTCTGATATTTTAAAACTTTTCAGCATATGTGACTTCATAAACTTGATGCTGCTATAAAGAGCTACAGGCAGTGGAAATAAAATGAGTGCTGTGCTGGTTTACAGTGGGAATTCTTCCCACCTCCCCACTGCCCACTCTGCATAGACCCTTCAAAATCTGATGCTCTTCTGTGATTTCCCCACTGTAATCTGCTGCCTATTATTCTCTCAAACCCCATCTGTAGATAATTTTTCTATCAAATGAGCTGCTTAAAATTCATTCTCCCTTTTTATTTAAACCTAGGGGAATTTCAAATAGTCCACCACTAACCGACAGGAATTTATTTTAACCATTATTTAAAATACCAGCAGCTGCATTGCTACAGCTTAACAGCTCTGATGGGTTTCATGCAGTCTCCCTTCACTTTATCTCCTCTGACACAGGCATTAGCATCCTGGCAGTCCAAGTACAGCTCAGAGAGTCATTGCCTTTATTCCCTTTTAGGCTCAGACCTCTTTCCACACAGAATCTGGAGCATTACACAAACTTTTTATGGCCAGAAAAGCATGTACTAGCGTGAAAATAGCTATATAACAAGCAAAAGTATTTAGAAATGTATACTGAGGTAAATCCTCTTTCCCTTTATAATTTAAGAAATTTGAGGTGATTTTCCTTATACTAGGGAAGCAAAGTGGTTATTCCCTGATCTTTGAGGAAGGTGATACTCAGGAGTTAAATTTCTGCCTATTCATTTTGACTTTGCAGTTTTTTCCTCTACCAGATACCACTGTGAATGAAAGCAACACACTTGTCAGCACTTTCCTCCATGCCAGAGAGCTGAGAGGGAGCATGACCTGGACAGGATTGCTTCCTAAAGCCTGTACTTAAAGTGATCTAACAAGGTGCTGAGCAGACTGGCTGCTTCCATGCAGGCTGCCGCACACACTCAAACTCTGCAATCAAAAAGAAGCTAGTCAGTAAGCTGTAGAGAAATGTATTCTTGCTAACTGCAGTTTGAGAACCTCTTGTAGGAAACCAACAGAACAGAAGACAATGGGAAACTGTTGACTGTGATGAGGCTTGAAAATAATAAAGTTTACCATAGTTTATTTTTTCTTGTATATGCAATGGAAGAGAGGCAGCATGATGGCCAATGCTACCACAACATGCTTCCCTGAAAAACCACCTTTGGAGCACTGTGACAAAGCCACTTAACCAAAGCATCAGGTGTCTGTACTTCATTGCTCATTGCAAATGCTTACTTGTGAGTTTCAGAAGCTACACTTAAACTACAGATTCGTGATTCACCACAAAAACCAGTCACCAAAAACACCCAGTACATGCATCAGGGTCCTCATCCTTTTAGCAAAATGCCCTAAAGCTGTGGGTTTGTAAGGCAAAGGAAAAGTAATTTTCCCTTTTTGAATTCTGAGCTATGCACAAGCTCACAGTGATGCTGCAGCTTGGCTGTGCACCTTGTGCTTCTGCAGTAAGAGCTGAGAGCTGACACAGTAGCAAAGGCATGAGCCATACACTGCGCTGATGCCACAGGCAACGCTCCTTATGTGCACCACCTGAGGCACTGAGGGAACTCACACAAGGCTGTCCTGACAGATGAAAGGCAGGATTCACTCCTTTCCCTGCCTCTGCTGGCAACCACACTGTTCTGCTTCCTCTTCAGTGCCCACCCACTCCTCACACAGCAGGAACTCTGTGGCCCTGCCAGGTTCTGTCCATGAGCTCCTCCATGCAATCGGCTGCAAAGATCTGAGGTGGCAGCACCACTGCGGGACAGGGAGGAAAGGGAAGGGCAGAGTGCTCCGGAACTGCCCCAGCAGCAGCAAGATCTGCTATGGATCATGTCCTTACAGAGACTCTGACGATGCTCTCCCCGTTGCTCTGCTCTAACTAGTACACACCCACCAACAGCTGCAAGTCTGGCTCTAGCACCAGAGAAAAATAAAGGGAAAACCAAGTGGGATCCCTGATCCACAAGGAGTCTTTGTCTTCCTCATCTGCCCTGACAGACCCAAAGCTCAGTCAGTGGAGCAATATGCTCATGGACATAGAAGCTGCTGGTGTGGGTCAGGGGGCTGGTCCTGGTGTGCAAGGGCTGCATAAAGGCCACCAGTGACTAACATCTGCAGTTCAAGTACCACCTTCTACAGTGCTCCTCAAAGAGGCTGCAACCTGTAAACCTGGATCCCAAAAACTTCATCAGGAAAACCTCACTGCATGGAACTTCAGCAATCAAGTAGTTTGCCTGAGCCTCATCAGCATCACTCATATGAGTATGCTTTGATTTAATTTATCCTAGTAAGGACCTGACCTGGGCTAAATCAACACAGAGATCTTGAAAAAGAGGCCCTGATGATGTTTGTTGTCTCTTCTGTTGTGTGTGTCCATTTACATATTACATACAATATCCATTTACACCTATTTTTAGGCAAAACCTTAATTTTTAGGCTGTGGCTCCATTATAACTTTTTCAGCAGGAGAACAAACTTAAACAACTCCTACCTTTTCTCCCCCAGCTGTTTCTTCCCATGCCAGCCCAACCATCCAAGACCACATGGGATTATGCTGGCAGTTGGTCTTTTTTGGCAGGATTTTCCTTCTCCAGCTGAATCACTTCCCTGGTTGGGTTCATGAACATGTGCTGGCACGACACAGGAGACAGCACACAGGGGAAAGGAATGACCAGGAAAAAAAGGAAGTCAAGCTTTACTGGGTTGCAGTGCCACCACAGATGCAATCCCAGCTTTAATTTGCTTTCTATTCCATGCCTGACATAAGCTATGGAAACATTAAGAGATGGGAAAGAGTGACGTTAAACTAAAGATGAGGGAGGGATTCGGCAGTGACGAGTTGGGAGCAGATTCAGAGTAGCAGCATTTAAATGGTTAAATCTTGAGATGGTATCTTTTCTTCATCCCACAAGTCACACAAATTCTAAATTCCACAGAAAATTTAAACACACTTCACTTTGCCAATACAAATATACTATTTGTTCTTCAGAACAGTGCCATACAAAGTTACCCAAACTAATGATTTACTACTCAATGGCCAAAAACATTTCTAGGCTTTGTAATTCCAAGTTTGGCTACATTATCCTCCCAAATGTACAGAAAGAAATGTTTCTTTTGTCAATAATGTCATTACTGAACGGTATAATTCCAAAAATCCATGCAAAAAAATATAAACTTGGTTAAACACCAGAGTTCAAGAAAATGGCCCCATTTACAATAAAAAATGGCTTTGGAAGAAGATTGAAAATACTTAATTCCACACCCATCCCTATTTTTGGAGACAATACCCTTTGGTGTTTGCAAGAACATTCTGAGGGATGCCAAATTGCTGGCTGAGTTCTAGCAGAGCTGAGCACCATCCTGGCAGCTGCTCCAGGAGCAGTGAGCTGCCCACCAAGGCCATTACACACCAGCAGCCTGCAAAGGAAAGGCTTCCCAATTTCCAGGGACTGCTGCAGTCCCCCAGGAATGGCGATAGGGACAACCAGCTGCCTGGAAGCCAGGCTGTATGAAAGTCCCTTGGAGTCCTCAAATGCCCATTAGCTCAGCAGCCAAATGTTTCCATAACTCCCTGCTTCTCAAAAAGGCTGTGGCCCACAGTCCACAGGTAGGAGTTATCTGGGCTTAGGAAATGATCTAGCAGTAAATCTAGGCAGAAATCCTTCACAGTCTCATCTAAAGTTCAACATTAAAGGGGCTCCAATGAGACATTTGGACATCATGACAATCTGGCAGCTTTGCAGAGCATGACTGATGAGCTGCAAAATGACAAATATAGAGACAGACCAACCTGAAAGCCTCACATCCATTAGACACTTACAGCCACTTTGCTAACACATCAAACCAATAAACACTGCATAAATATCAGCATTTAGCACACCATCTAAGCTGTGTTGTCCAAAAAAGTGGTCATAAACTACCAAATTTTATGCTAACCCTAAATTCTGATGACTAATCTGGTTCTTTTATGCCAGCACACTGAAAGTACAATGGGCATAGTGGCTGATGACATGCTGGAAACTACAGCTCTTCTGTGAGCTAATCCTCTGGATCTCAGCGGTTCTGAGCAGAGGGGGAAGGTCCCATGCTTATGACTCACACTACCATTTTTCTCTCTCCTATTGTTTTGCAAATTCTCTGCTTAATCTAAAATCCATTTCAATTAGAAACTTCCAGGCTCTGGGAAACTTGAAGATAATAATTTCCAAACAAGTGATGCTTCAAAAAGTGTGGATCTAAAACCCCTCCCTAAAAATCAATCTAAATCTGGGCTGGCACTGCCCTCCCCTTGTCACTGGCCTCCTCCCCTTCCTGTGCTTGCATGATCCCACAGAGAACGGACCTAGGATGTGACCAAGCTGAAAACCAGGCCAGTGCCACCATAAGGAGCCAGAGGGAGTGGAAGTGATGGAGGACATATCACAAGATAAAGTTGTGGCAATCCAGATTCAGACAGGCCTAAGTGGAGACGTACCACTAAGAGTTATTAATCATTCTGAAGGAGCCGTATCTTAAAGGAAATGGGCATTCTGAGCTTTGGGTTTCATTTTAAGGTATTGATTTATGTCCCTAAAATATAAACCTGTACATTAGCAGAAAAGTTATCCTACATATACTGGTAATATATTTTCTTAATGGGATACACAGCAATGAAATTTTATCTCACTAGATCTTTAAGAGCAGATTCAAACTTTAAGGATTATGAGTTCAGGCAGGATAATGCCTATTTGCTCTGCCTCATGGCTGGCAGTAACACTTTGAAGCTGGTTTTGATAATAGGTAGAACACCACAGTAGCCACACACAACTCTAGGAGTCTCTTCTGCTTCATTGCTTTAGCTTTGTTTAACAGCCCATTTTTGAGTGGTAAAACAGTAGTGGAAATGGCAATATTTTTATGAAGACATGCTAAATAGAACTGTATTGCTTTTGCAAGTATACATTCCAGATTACATCAAAGTTATAACGAAAAATCCCATGTGTCTTTAAATACAGTGAGAGAACTGCAAGACAGGATTTCATCTGCTTCCCAGGACAACTGTTCATGCTGGTTACCTATGGCATGAGGCCAAGCACACCTTCAGAAATAAATGCTCTAAGTGTCAAATATTTTAACAACACCTTTCTACGCGAAGCATTTCCATCAACCTACCAAGCTTTTCCAGACAGGGAAATTCCCACTAAATCATCAATAATACGTCTAGGCAGCCATCAGTCCACCTACTAATGGGCACACAGCACCCATCCAGAGAAATCAGGCCTGGAAGATGAGAGCATAGCCCTTAATAATTTACAAGGCTCATTAACATTGTTCCCAAAAGACAAACAAAAAGAATGTGATTATCTACTCAGATTTCCAAACCAAACCAAGATATAGTGTTTCAGAAGGCATTAGGATGTATTAGTCAATAAATACTCTCTAAATGTTCTTCTGTGGAATAACCTGGCAGCCAAAGAACCATCCATCTTTAAAAGCTTGTATTATTAGAGACATAACAACAGGAACCTTAAGAAACTTGCACTGCTGAAAATGAGATGGAAAAGGTTTGAAAATTATTCAATATGGCAAACGCTAAAAATCTTTTGAATTTGCTATATTAAGTAGACAAAACCAGTCTAGTCTGGTTTGGGATAAATACCAGCCCTCTACAAATGTCAAGAGTGCCCAGGGACAGCATTCACATCCAACATCAAATACTCACTTTGGCTGCACAACACAGAACCAGGAGCGGGGGAAAAGACAGCTCAGGGTCTTGTCCTGGGACTAAACACCCAGTTCTGTACCTGGCCAAGCAGGTGATCCATATTCCTACCAGGCATTCGTTATATAGGGATTGGTAGGAGTATCTGGGAAGGAATTATGATGGTGCAGTTTGGTCTGCTTGCAATCAGTAGTTTATGTCTGAAAACCAAAAAAAACAACACTAACACAAATTGCTTGGTTTTCGTGGTGTGTTGGGCTACAGACACACACCCTACTGCTACAAAACTGTTTTTTTCTCTGCACAAAAACCCAGTAGCCACGAGGGTTTGCCTCCAGAGGGAAGCTCTTCAGTTACATCTCCTCTTTTATAAGATCCCACACTCGGTTACCATATTCCTGGGCCTGCTTTGAAGTCTTCCTAAAGGAGATAATCTAAATGCTGGAGGAGCTGGCTGGAACACCCAGTCATGCTCTGTGGGAAAGGAGGAGGTCCTGTGTTCTTCCCTGCCTCTGCTAAGCAGGTGTAGTAGGAACACGAATTGGGAAGCTTTAGGTGCTCCACCTTGTTTCTCACTCCATTTACATGGATCATGCAGTTCTTTTCCAGACCTTGCGTATGAGCTGCTGTGCCTTCCCTTCCCCCTCCACATGCCTAGTGAACTCTCCCTTCCACCGACAAAATCAACACACATAGTTGCTACATGATATAGGCCAAACTCACTTGAAAACAGATGTGCTCCTTAAAGCCCATGCCTAACCCATTCCCTCAAAACCCAGGACACAAACCACCATTTTACTGTCGATCATTCTGAAATGGCAGCAATTAAGGGACATGCAATTTCCCTAATTACAATGTCCTTTTTAAAAAATGCCTCTTTACTCACAGCAGCTTTTATTACAAGCAGTGAAGCACAGCCCCGTGCTGCCTTGTCAAAGCCAAGTGTGTCTGACACTTTTTCTTTCCTAAAGCTCTCCCTTTCCACACCAACACCTTCCCCTGAAGGCTTTTCCACAGTGGGCCATAGCACTGGGAGTCTTCAACTGTTTGATGGCATTTTGGGACTACAAGGAAAAGAAATAGCACTTAAAACAGAACAGAAGAACCATGAATAAAAACAAGGAATGGATAACTATACATTCCATAAATAGTACTGCTAGACATTATCAAAAGAATAATAGTTATCTTCCTGTAAAGAGTGTTTTTACTGAGGTTTCATATTGCATATGCCTTTGAAACAGGACATAAAGATGAAGGAAAAGGTGGTATCTTTTCTTTTCCAAGCAGAGTGTATCCTTAATGCTTAAACCTAATTAAACTCAGAACAACTAATTCCAGGCAGTAAAAATATCCACATTTTAGAAAAAAGGTGATCTGGTAGGGAAAAATTATTATTTCAGAGCATGATCTGGAACATGGTGAAGATTAAATATTAGCAGCATATGTTCATGGAAGGAAAATAAAAACAAATACAGTTTTTCCTTCTGGGTTTCATGAAGTTACTTAAAGTTCATTATATATAAAAACTTAAATACTTCAAAATAAATATTTGTATGCATCAACTTGTCAGACCAACACAACAGTGTCTCAGCCTATAAATAGCACGCTCTGTTTATTCCAGCTAAATAAACATTATGCCTGTTTTAAAAGGAAAAGCTCCAGCTCTGGATGGTCTGCAGGGTGACTGGGGCCAGTCTCCTGACAGAATTCCTGACTGCTCATCTGGGGCAGCACCCACCCTGTCACACCCCCTGAGATGAGCAGAGTAAGGGTGAACAGTGGATCAAGTATAAATACTGTAAGAAAAGCAAGTACTGCCAGAATAACACTGCTATGGTGAACAGGAAGACATCTCTAAGATTACTTTTAATCAAAATTTAAACCAGTAACTGGTGTAATTTATCTGGACACATGTGCAGTGGTGCCATATTTCAGTCCCAACATGCCTTTCTTCCACAGAAAAGTGCTTTTCTAATATCCAGAAGTAAAAGAATTTTTGAAAGACCATTCTGTCTCCAAACAGACCATTAGGATCAGTTTTTCATTCTAAAGAGAAATTCCTATCTTCTGAAACACCTCCAGCTCCTCCAAAATAACCAAATCATCCTGAGCTTTCTCACATCCTCACCTGCCAAGAGCAACAAACACTTCTAAAGGAGGAACAGCAGAAAATCAAGAACTATTCATTAATGGCAGTGAAGTTAGAACAAGTGAAAATTATTGCTGCTTTTCCTGGAATGACAATTACCAAAGGTTTAGCCCAGAAAAGCTTTTTTTTTTGTTTTTAAATTAGGCTACTAATGTGCTGCCTTTCTCCATTTTTTTTTTGTCACAGATCTTTAAAGACCTGCTACCTGTGAGATTATCTATGTTAACACTTTAAAGATTCA
Organism: Thryothorus ludovicianus; assembly: GCA_013397245.1. Classification (NCBI taxonomy): domain Eukaryota; kingdom Metazoa; phylum Chordata; class Aves; order Passeriformes; family Certhiidae; genus Thryothorus; species Thryothorus ludovicianus. The sequence goes on from VZTB01001863.1 coordinate 500,220, forward strand.
CATTTGTACATGTGAATGCTATCCAGAATTTTTTAAATCAGTATTTCCCAAAGTTTTGAGGTTTCTATCTCAAAGTCTCAGTCCTCAGTAAATTTTATTTGCACATCCAATTATAAATTTTTTAACTTAAAATCTTAAGGCATCACAGTCCTGTGAGGCATTTCCTAACACAGTGATGGGCAATAGACACCAGGTATTTTGTGGTATATGCAGTCAAGTATACTTACTGAGAATGTAATTGATTGCAATTTTGCACCAGAGTACGACACCTTGCCCCTGGCCAGCCTGCACAGCTCAGTAGGGACTTCTGCAGTTGGGAACCTCATTTTTCACACACACTCCTCTCCTTAGGCCCTAAAAGTTTTATAATAATTTTCTCATTCATAACAGATCAAAACCTTTTTTTACTGCAGATCACACACAAAATGCTCAGCTTGACAGCTCGGCTGTTTGGGAGGCTGCTGAGATGCTGCTGGATAAGTTACAAAGGCCACAGTACTTTCCTTCCCCCGCCAGGACCTGCCCAGCTGAGGAGGCCAGATCCTCTCTCTCAGTCCAGCTGCAGTGAGAAATAAGGTTCCCAATGCACACTGACTGCCCTGAAAGTTACAGCACAGACACATTAACTTACAAGGTACACATAGAAAACAGGATATAAGTTATGCCTGAAGTGCCCCAGGTTTTCCTAACACAGGTGAGAAAGATTACATGGACAAATTACTCTTTCAACCGGCCTTCAGGTCAGTAGCTTTCAATACTAAATTTTTATTAGATACTTCATTAAGTTATTGACAATCTTTATTTTCCTTTCTGAAACTGCAGAGATTTAATTTATTTTTTTAACAGGACAAGGTATGCATTCCTTGAGGATCTTAAGTTACTACATTGCTACAGATTAATTTTCTCTAATCTTACTCCTATATATACTCCTCTGTTCAAAGAGATCTTCTCTCCCCATGAAAAACTAACATAACATCAAAGCTGCAATGCTGTGCTTTTCCCAGTAGTAAGAAAAAGTGATATGTGAGATACCAAATTTTTTATACTAGAATTTTGAACAGTATGTTGTGACATAATTTATGGCATGAGACCTTACAGAACTTTGAAATTTTCTATTTTTATGATTTGCAGTTACTATATATGGCAACAGAATGAAATATATAAAATACACACCAACTTGATAAAAAAAATCCTATGTTAAATTCCCCATTTTAAACATAACACAATGTCAACTCCTCTGCAAATGCCAGTCTGTGGATCTGTAGACACACACAAGCTCATCTCTGTACTGCTGCCTCTCTCCTCTGTTGAAGTAAGCACTGAATTAAAATAGGAAACATTCTGAAGCACAATTGTTGAGCTGTTCCCAAGGGATAGTCACAGTTTCATGGCTTAATCACTCCAACTTTCCATTTTGTTAATAACATAGTTGAATAAAAATGATCTGATGCTACTTGTGAATTCATTTTAATGAGTCCCTGGAAAGAAATGCCTACAGTGAAGCACGGCCAGATCTCCTGAATCAGTGGGAAAAGTTCTGCACAAAGATTAGAAACATCTTCAGCTTCTATGCATCACTAACATTTTTGATCCTGAATCCTAATTCAGCGCTGAAGAAAAGTAAGTTCTGGAGAAAGTTTCATAGTTAAATATGAAAATCAGTGCCTGAGCTAACATAATCCTCCAACCCCAGGATATTAATCTCCTTTCCTTTTAGCTGCTCCAGTTCTTGCATAACAATGCCATTTCCTGAATTCAAATCTCCACAAATAAACTTTAAAGCTGAATAATACATTATTAAGCCCTATGAATAGTCCCTTAAGCAGGGCAGCCTTAAGAAAACTGGGCTACACTGTCACAACTCAGTATCATTTTCTTTGGATTTTCAGGGTAAGAACAAGCAGCACTTGCAGTAGCCAACAACCTAAAAATCTTCCTGAAATATAAAACTTCTAGCTCTGCAGAGGAGATTTTTAATAAGTTACTAATGCTTTGATGAAATCCCCATCCCTCCATACAGTGGTCACTTATTTCTCTGTGGATATGTAATTTGCACAGGCTCCCAGGGAAATTCTGGACTGGTGTTTTTGGGGGAAGGAAAAGCACACTGCATCCCCACCTTCCTGCATAGCCCTGGGCTACCCACCTCTCCCAAGTGTTCAAACTACCAATGCTCAAACATTCACCTAAATGATCATTCCTGCAATATGAAAATTTTAAAAGTATTTTACCCAAGACGGATGCTCAGTTTCAATACACTTTCTCAGTTTTCATCTGTTCCTTTCCTAGTGCAAACACTCACTAGAGGCTAAAAATGTGTGTAGTTACTGTGTTCAAGCTCCAAGCTGGGCATAGGCTGGAGATTCTCTGCATTACTTGTTATCTCAAATGAGCTGCCTGAAGTGTGACTTGCTAGATGAGGAGGATGGCAGCTGATGGCAATGCAGATTGTACATGGACATGGTCCACAGAAAACTTTTCACCAAAAGTCTATCTCAAGCAAGGCAAAAATAAATCATCTTGAAGAGCAACTACTACAGGGTAAAACGTACTGGATGTCAGAGGGCAAAATTTATTTCTCAATTAGATCCATAAAAGCAAACTATTCATTATCACTGCTTTATCATCCACTCAAGACCCATGAGATACCTTTCCTTAAAGAGGTTGGAGAATACAAACAGTGTTACTGAGAAAAGATTAATTACCTGTTGTAAACTAAACATTTTAAAAATGTCTTTGCAGGAATCCCCTGTGAAAAACATGACTGACATTCAACAGGACAAGACAGTGTTTCACACATGGAAATTAGACAAGTTCATTACACAGAGAAAAAGAAGTAAGGAATTAAGAAACAAAGGGACATAATCTCTCAATTTAAACATTTTTTTTTTATCAGCCACTCAGCAATCAGCACACAGCCTTGCCCCTGCCTGATGGAGCAAGAGCTCAGTACCTTTATCAGCTCAGTTATTCAGTGCAGTAAGTGAATGCTGAGCCTGGAGGATACCTTGGCATGAGGAAATGCCAAGCAGTGAAAACAGCTGAGCCAAAAGCACTCTATGCTAGTCCAGCCTAAGCAGTGCTTTCCTAAGGGAAAAGGAACAGAAATCAATGTAATTTTTAAAAACTGATCCTGAGAATTTACAAACCAGGAAATCACAGCTCTTCAAGTGGTGCCACTATCACCAGCATTTTGTTACCTCCCTCCCCATGCCCTTGAACATACATCCTCCAAAATGAACCTGGAGAATCAACTGAAATGGAAGTGAAGAATCTGGAATGACAGACTAGATCTTAAGGTATAATTACTTATTAAAAAAAAAACAAAAGGAAGCTTGAAAACAAAATTACAGTTTAATCCAACACATTTCATCTCGCTGTGTCACACTGACACCTCTAATTCCAATATCTTGCAAGTCTAGGCATCTGTTTCAAACTTTTAATCTGAAGCTAAAAACTGGGCAAAACTGATGCAGGATGAATACAGCACTATACCACAATTTATGAAGAAGAACCCTTTCTACTTTGTTAAGGTACAAGATGTGTTTTTACAGAGTATTCTGCACCAAAACATCCAAATTTATTCAGTAGTAAGTTTCCTCACAAAATGATCGATTACTCCCTACACAACTACATTTAAAGCAAAGCTTCTGGAGCTTTGTTTTTCTCTTGAAAGCGTAAGGAAGCAGCTAAGCCATCCTGAGCCCATCTGCATGTTAACAAAACATTTCTTATGGTACAGATTTACAATCTGTATAAGAAGATAAAAATCTTCCCTTTTGGTCGAAGGAACTATCCCTGCACTTCTCTGGTAGCTGGAGCTGATGAAAGTGCTTGTGGCTTGTGTAATTAGCCTGATAGATGTGGTCCCTAATCTGGCTGGAAACTAATCCCCCACACAAGAAAACTTCAGCCAGATTGGGAACTTCAGCTTCGTGCTTTTCACATTACTTCAGTTCAAGATTATATACAAGAGGTAACTCTAATTTCCTACCATGTCATTGCATTTTTTTGTTGGTACATTATTTCTGATCATGGAAAAACACTTAGAGAAATGCTCTTCCAGAATTGTAGTAATTGTTAGGTAAAAACTTGGGTTGGGCATGAAATAACAACATTCTCAATAAACTGTAATACTTAGTCCACCAGACTAATTTCCTATAAATTGCATGTCCATATTGGTATTCTAAGAAAATGAAGTTTATTGCTACATGTCCTCCCTTAACAAGTGCCAGCCAAATAAAAGGATCATTGGAACTACTGTGTCCAATAATTTGCACATTTTGGGGGGGAAAATGCTACCATCTAGTAAATAAAGACTGCTGAGGAAGGCTTGACAGTTCAAATTCTGTCCTTGGCAGAGGTGACAAAAAGGCCACTGAGGGATGCACTGTGTGTGACAAGGGGATGGTGATAATGGAACAGACTAGGACAGGAAAAGGAGGAACCACGCTCTATCCTCTACTCAGAGATAGTTAAAAAAGACCCCATAAACCCCAGTTTTCTAAGAACTTGTTTTCTGCCCCAAACTGAGAGGAGTAAAAACATTTTTTCAAGGAAATGAGATATTCCACAGCTTTTTTTTTTTTTTCTCCAGTGCTTCGCTTACACAAAGTGATACCACCACACAAAACAATTCAAAGTTAACAGGTTCAACAAAATGTATTTCAACTCCTTTGGAGAAAAAAGGGGAAAACCGTATAAAGTAGCTCAGGACAATTAATGCACCTCTGTAAATTGTATGGTCATAAAACTGACACTTTTCATTTAAAAACATTTATCCATCTTTTCCAAACATGAAAAGACATGTATTTCCACCATAAATCTAATCTTTCTACCCTGACACTGAAAATTTTCCATGACCTCAAGTGCTTCCATTTTCCTCTAAGTCCCAAAACGATAATCAGCAGCATAAAAGCTCCAGCTGAGCAGATACAAGATCCATTACAGTAGAATGGACTGGCTAACTGATCTATAACTATAAAATATTTATCTACATTGGGCATGTGGCTATCAAACACCATCAAGTTCATCAGGTAGTTTGGTCCAAGGACACCTTTCTTGAAAGAATTATTCCAAGAGTTCACAAGAAGATGGGGTATGTTTTCAATCACCACAGCTTATTTAGAATATTATCAATGCATAGAAGAATAATTGGTCAATTGTTAGATCACATAATCAAAAAGTTCTGACAGAATTACCTCATTAATTCCTCCCTCCTACCCACATAGAGTAAAAATCACAGGAAAAAACGCTCACACTGTTTTAAACTGGTCACCTCAGCTTTGTTTTGGGCTTTTTTCCCCTCCGAATAGAAAAATAGAACTAATTTTCTTAGACTGGCAACAGCTTGTCTCTTGAATACACATTTAATAGTTGGCTTTCAGTTTTGAAGATCTGATTTTAGTAGTTCTCTGAACAAAATCCAAAAATCAGCAGCTAGTCCCTAAAGAAACTTTCTTCTTTTGGGGAGAGATCTCATCCCTTTTTCTCCGAGCATCTCACAAAAAAATGCAGTCACTACCAGACTCAGGATTCCAGATTGATATTTTTCTGTGTGGCTCTCAGTTTAGACTGAGTTATTACAGTAAGAGATTCACTATGCCCATCTCCCATATTAGCTAAGATGAACTTGTTGGAAAATGACAATTTAGCAGCTGGAGACAGGTGGAAACTGAATTTCTCAATATATGGATAAAGGACAACCCTTTTCTATTTATAGGTAAGAACCAAGGAAGGGAAGAAAAAGAATAGCAAATTACCAAGATACAACTGCTGCAATACATTATATAAACAAATATTTCCAATCCTAGCCAAATCTATTTGTTATTATGTGAATGTATTTGACACATCAGAATGAAATCACTAAATAGTAAATGTTCTGGAGACAAAACTCCTTCTATGATAATCTGGTGGTAAAGCAGACAGGCTTTTTATTCTGCTTTTCATTAAAAAAATGCAAGCCCAAGAAGACTGACCAGATACTGCAACAAGTTACAGCTTCATGTATTACAATCAACCATTACCAAGTCTACAGAGATAATCAAAATCATCTGATGGACAAAGCAACCTGGTACAAAAAGTGGTTTTCAAGACAGCGATTACAGCTTGACATGTTTCACTTTTTTTTGTAGACAGCAGAGAAGGACAAGTCAAGGGTACCCAAGAAGCAGTTTTTCCAAGTTTCTAAAAAGAAATCTTTTCTGTTGTACTCCTAGTTCAATGAAGACGAAACTCTTAAAATTTTGAATTATTTTAAACTCCCAAAACCTGAACAAAAATTATTTTTCCAGAACTGCAGCACCACTTGCAATATACTCAGAAGACAAATTCTGCTTGTTTTCCAGCATTAAAACACAGATGCTCTTCTGCGCATTAACAGCACTTGATTATAAAATAAATTTATCCTCTGTGCAAAGAGGAGTGAACATAATGGCTCCCTGAAGGCACAGCTTCGAGGTATGAGGAGTATTAGTTCAATTTCTTTTTCAAATGCTGCAGAGAAGGATGACAGAAAGCTTCCAGTTGTGATTCTCCTAATCCATCCGGTCCATGGATGCCTTTACTCCAGATTTCCCTAATAAATTCTATTACAGCACAACCCCGCCCTGTCCTCACAACACACAAACTACAATCTGTGTGGTCTAGTTAGAGAATAGTTCATTATAGTTTTGGGTTTCCAACAATTATTTTTTTAAAACCTGGGGTAGCAAGAGATGGTAATTTCATTTAAAGCACCCACCCACAGGAATCTCATAACATTTCAAACATTTTTATTTGTGTGTGAAGACAGACATTTATGTGGGATGTGGAGGGGAAATTTTGGGTTTCTATATTAGTTTATTTGGGCAGAGGACGCTTGCTGGTTTCCTACCAGTGTTTTTGCTAAACTGCTTTGCTAAACTCTCTCCAGTATTGTTTACCTGTTAAAATATTTAACTTGTGCAATTAATGAAGCAGAAATAACACAGCAAGGTAATCAGTCAAAAGCAAAAATTATCAAAAGAGGCAGCAAATCTGTGTTGTTTGGGAGTGGGAGAACAACAATGTACCACTGGTACATTTAAATAGCAAAGATACATTTAGGGGAATATAAATGCAATCAAGCATGTAAGAGGGAGAAAGCAAACCAGGCAGAAGCATAAAGCACAGATGAATGAAGAGAATGAAGGGTGACTGAGTAACAACCTATGCAAAGAGGACCATCTTGGAGAAATCTGATCTAGCTGCTACAGATTCTTTTGCAAAGCACAGATAGCCTTTACAACAGTCCACATGACTTAAAATTCAAAGCATGCTGCGTCACAAAGCTCAAATCCTACAAATAACTTTATTTTAACCACATGGTTAAAACATAGGCTATGTTTAGCCCATAAACATTTCATTGCATTTTTTTAACAACCAGCTACTGGCTATACCTCCAACTTTTTCAAATAAAAGCATCAGAAACATGCACAATGTGAGAGTACGGGTAATGAATATTTCCTTTGTGACAGACTTGACTCCAAACATTATCACCTCCCCACCCAGCTCTCCCAAATTTTGCTGCTGCTGTTCTGCAGATCTGCTGCTCCACAGGCACCTTCCCACTCCAGGTGCTAAGCCCACAAGGCTTCCATGGCCTGCTTTCCAGTATAGCCCTATGAACCTGTTTTTTGCACAAATGAGAGAAGAGCAACAGATTTGTGATAAGCAGATGGAATGCAATATGGCCAAGGGGCTGTAAAAAAAAAGTCTGACATAACTAATTCCTGGTAATGCTGACATCATTCTGCATGGCCACAGGTTGAACTCATCTGGGTAAACAGAAACTCAGCTAAATAAGCACTTGCCTCATGCCCATTTTTTCTGGGATCCATTTCTGGACACAGCTACATGAGTACACGTGCTAACCAAGAGTTATGGTTAAGCAGAATGAAGAATTTAATTATTTCATTGTGTTAAATACAGAGATATTGCACAGGTCCCTCTCCCTTACCATGCTCCTGGTGCCAGTGTGGCTCCCTCCTGGTGTGCTGGTCCTGATGTTTATAAGCCTCATCACTGAGCCAATGTGAATTGCAAACCTAGTGCTAAAGCTCTCTTTCTCCACTGGAGTAACTCTCTGTTGCTTTAACAAGTTCACTCAAGTTCAGTGGAGAGCCCACAGGTGTTGGTGGCAGTGGAAGAAGCAGAGGCAGCTGGGAAGAGGGAAGACAGGAGGAAGAAGCAAGCCATTATTTTTGGATCAATTTAGGTGCTGTTTCATGCTGCAGTTGAGAGAGAGAAAGGAAATAAGACCTAAAAAGAGAAATGAACTGCTGCAGAGTAATTAAGACCTAGGAATAAACATGCCAAATGGTGTTTGCTACATACAACAAACAAATGTGAATCAGAATGTGAATCAGTACCAGAGCAGAGGAGGGAATGCTTTTTCTGCTACTCAGGAAGCACTTCAATTGTTCCAGAAAGGTGTGAGTCATTAACTCTCGCATGTACAAGTGAGACATCCAAAGCTATAAATACTTGACATACTTCAAGAGCTCTTTGAATGGAAGAATGGAAATCTACATGTATTTTTTCAAAATTACAGAAGCATGAAGCCATGCATCACTTCACAGATTTTGATTTGTTGGGTTTAGGCTCTTCTGAATTGCATTATTCAAGCATGATGAGCTCTAACCTTGAAAGGCTCTGCTTTCTTTCTTCTGAGCTCTGGGTAGCTAAACGAGTCTTTGGGATAAAAGACAAGAGGTGCACAGGTACTGAAAGAATGCTATTTTAATGCAGCACTTTTCTACGTCTCAATTGGTAGCTGATCACAGCCATTTAGCAAAATTACCTTTCTGATGGCAACCAAGAATCTCATGGCAACAGTCACATGCCATAAAAACAATCCTCCTCCTCTCTGATTTCGCATCTGCTTGCAGGAGCTCAGCATGAAGGCAGTAAGGAAGTTTTACTGACACCTTGCAACATTGACTTTTATGGATTCTTCAGACTATAATGCACTGAAGCTCTTAATCTATTTCTAACTCCTACCATAATTTATTACTTCTAGACACAGGTAAAAAGGTTGGTTGGACTTCAGCAGGGTTTTCATTCCCAGCTGAAACCCACCACAGTGGGATTATTAAGCCATGGTGAAGGGCTTGGCTCCTGAGCTAGATTTAGCCAGTCTAGCAGTCTGATGGGAAATGTTAGTGTAATAATCAAAGTACAGATCACATTCCTTCAGAATGCAGATTTAACATTTTTCCCTATGAACATCATCAAACTGAGATGGTATTAAACACCTACACAATCCTTCTAGAGAAAAATATGGGTTTTTTTCCCCCATGATGTATGTGTTCTTCAAAAAGATTCTCACACTGCCTTATACCTTGGATATCAGCGATTCCAAGGAGTACTCGTGGACTGCAGGTGATGACGCTACAGGCACCTTCCAGAAGGGGATCATGAAATACCCCAAGAATCCTGGCTAACGCAAGTTCAGGGAGTAAGTGCATTACTCCACAGCGACTGACAAACTCCTGGGAAAACAGATTACACAACAGGAAGAGGGCAAAACAGCTTAAGAGCTTGGACACATATGAGGGTCATTCATTTACCCCTGACTTCAAATCAGAACAGAAACAAGAGGAACACAAAAAGAATGCTTGGCTTTACGTAGGCACATGGACAGTATGATTGTGCAGTAACATAAATGTTTAATTACACTTGTATGCAACCAGTGATATCCTTTCTTAATAAAAATTCCTTTTAAAATTCCCACTTATAAAACCTCTTTAGAACTATTCTCCTATTTCCTTAATTTAATAAAAGGCTATGAAAAAATTTTTTATGAAGAACTTATTTTCTCCCAAACACGTCTAAGTTATTTTGTCCTCAAGAGAGATTGATCAGGTATTCTTACAAGCCAGCTGATCTGTAAAACCTTTGATGAAGAGCCTTAAGAATGTAGAAGTCTGACTGCCCAGCCTATGGCTGCATTTTGAATGCTGCAGTCTGCATTTAACCGGTGCTACTCACATCCAACTTCCTTTAGGTTGGGAAACCAGTGTAGTGTGAGGTGATATCCCTTCCTTTGCTAGGAGGTTCTAAGTTTTATTAAATTCTCTCACTCAGTGCAGGCTTCAGTTGTTGAACACTTGGTATTACAGTCTTTTCATAAAGTGAGCAACTTTCTATATATTCAGTAAAAACCTCCCATGTCTAAAAACCTACAAGTCTGAAACAAGTATTCCATTTTCTGCTTCAGAGCAAGTAAATCAAGAAACAGGAGCTCATCAGGAAAGGTTCTGCATGCCAGAGCTTCCCAGACTGCAATGTGATAATATAGACCCTCACAAGTACAGCTGCATTATTCTGATGATGTATTTGCACAGTCACCAAGGCAATGCTGACAATTTATGTAATAAGACATGTAAAGAAAAATTAACTACCTTGTACTAGGGCACTGGTTCATTTTCTCTATTATCCCAGGAAGCAGAAGCACTGCTTTTGCACTGAGATTTGCCACACTTACCTGTGTCTGAAGGACACTGATGCTGCTTAAAGAGCTGCTGCTGTAAAATCATGAGCTACATTTGCAGCACAGTTCATACAGTTCATTCATGCTCTAACACGGCAGCAATAAGAAAACATCATGGAAAAAGCTAAATATGCAAAGAAAGACATACATGTATAAACACATCTAAGTGTTTCAGAGAAATGCCTTCTAAAGTGTCATTCAAATGAAGACATACTAAAGTGATTCTTCCATATGGACTGCAGGAACGTAGCCCGGAGGTCCCTTCTGGGGTCACTCAGCAGAGGTTCTGTCCCCCAGGGGGGCACAGCCAGCTACTGCTCCCTCAGCCCAACAACTTCTGCCTTTAGCAGGTGGGTTGGCAAATTTTACCACTGCATCCACATATTCTTTTCTCACATAACAAGACACCTGAAGAATGGAAAAAAAACCCACCTCATTTGTGAGTGGGCTGAAGGTACCAGTCAAGAAGTAAAAACTTGCTCTTGTCAGATGGAGGGATTTCTCAAGCTGCTGTCTCTCATCAAGGATATGGAGAATGCCTGTGCAAGCTCACTGCAGTGCAAAGGAAAACAACTTAGATTTGAGATGTTTAAATCCCTAAGTAAACGAATCTGCCTCACTCTGTACTTAAATCAAGTGAGAGGTGTTGCAGCTCTGTCCTGTACTGTGGAGGCAACAGGGGCAGTAACCTGTAGCTGAGGGATGATTGACAGGTGAGGCACAATGTCCCCTTAATGGATTCTAACTTGACCTAGAAAGAATTTAACAGTCTGCATCAAAAGAGCGCTGAACAGAACTGCAGGAACATGCCTGGCAGGTCTAAGGACTTCATAAGTTCCTGAATCAAAAACAAAATTATCAATGTATGAAATATTCTGAAAAAATCTTTATTAACTAATTTATTTTTTTTTGTAAATACACAGTCTCATTTTCAGAAATAGTAGTGGCAGACACACCATCATCAGCAGAACTCATCCATAAGAAAGAAAGATTTTGGGATTGTACCAGTGTTCTAGGCTCTCAGGTCTGCTCCATTTTCTCCTTGATGTCAGTAAGTTATTCATCTTATTAGTTCAAGCTTTATCTTTTTGATCAAACTTTTGTAATACATAATTTGGAAATTGGTTTCTTAGAGGGACAAGAGTTGTCAAATCAGATCGACCCCAACAAAGCAGTAACAGCTTAGGACAAGCCAGAGCCAAAGTCGGAATTTCAGAGCATACATGGAAGTTATTATTTTCTAAAAACCACAATGTTGACATTACAAGGGAAGAAAAGAGAGGAAAGATCCTATCTCCTGAGCCCTTGATCAAATTACTTCATAATTCACCCACTAACCCTACCCCCTGGTTCCTAAAACAGACAGCAACTTGAGACTGAAAAAGCCTGTGGATTTTAGAGCATTAAGGGAGAAAAGGTAACAAACTACAGTGCTGCAACTAAATCTCTAGAGGATGTAGAAGCTCTCAGAGGTATTTTACATAGCAGAAGCATTTTATGGAATCTTGCAGATAGAAAATATGGGGATGACTTGAAATTAGCCACAGTCCATGTGCAAGACATAAAAACTAGGAGTCCAGAACTCTACAGTGTCTGCAGTTTCCTGTGGTTTCTTTCAGAAACGTTTTTCAAAGTAATTGTCAAAGATATTAGATTCCAGTATTTCAAAGATGGTATCTCCTAATTCTTAATTTATCCTAGCCTCTTATCTTTGAAGCAATTCAGTTTCTGTCTCAGCACCTAATTTCCATTTTACACATCCTATAATTGTATTTGTCCTTTTGTCCTTTAAAGTTGACTTCTAAAGATTCCCATAATTAACACATCTACAAGGAACAAACAACTTGCTCTCTGTGTTCTTTGGTTGAGATCTAAATAATGAAGTTATAATTATTTCTCCTTACGGATTTTAATAAATTGGAGCTTGCTTTAAATTGCTCGTTTACTGAAAGCTGTGGGCTTAGACATTTCTTTCTTTAGGAAGAGATGTGTACTTTGCAGAGGTTTCAAATCCTTAACCTTTAAACTAACTTGTTGCATGAGTTACTATACACTTTGCCTTCTGTTAAGTCTTGGCTATTTTCAATCCTATTTAGTTTCCCTTTGCATATTTAGGAACTACTCCTCTCAGCCCAGAAATTTTATGCAATGTTTCTAGAATTCCTTACCAAGATTTTTAAACATTTTACCTTCTTTCTCTTTTCTTCAATATCTATTTTCTTAATGGGTAAAGCATGAACTTTATCTTCTTAGGATATGGACATGCTAACACTTTTTAATATGTAAATCCAAGAGCTGGCAATCCCTCTCCAAGATTAAAAAACCATGAAAAATAACCCACAACATTGAGCTGTGCTTCGTTCATGGTACAGACTCTTTTTTATAAGGAAAATATAAATAGTGTCCACAGCTGTGCAATTTATCCTCAGCCATTAAATGTATCCACAGTCTTACAATTCCTAAAAGTGTCTGCACTGCCTACAAATGAGTTGCATTAATATAAACAGCATGGGAATGTCCAGAGAGTCTATAAAACAAAAGCCCTAGGAACAGACCTTAACTAAAAAGTGCCACTCTCAGATATAAAAAATAAGAGCTTGTTACTATTTCACAGTTGATCAATTTGCCAAGAACCCTTTCCAATGTTTTGATCCCTCAATCTTGAATCCCTGGATTAGATACCTGGAGGGAAAACAAGAGCTTGTTTGAGAAGTCTGGAGCCAACCTGCCATGTGCCCTCTGCACTGTGCCCAAGTGCTGGGGCACCAGGCATCCTGCTCTAAGTCCCAGAACGGTCTGGTTTCACCAAAACCCAGCACTCTCCAGACAGACAGGATGAATTAACCTGCAAAGACTGACAGATTCAAACAAGGGATCACTGACAGGTATGTACAGGAAACATAACTAAACATGGGTTCATTGGCTCAGGTCCTAAATAAACACACTCATGGTATAGATATATACTATTATTAATCCAGCATTGTTCACTTACAATACTTTGCAGAGAAATAAGTGAGACTAAAATAAGCTGTACACTGTATCTTATCTCCATTTTAAGAATGAGCAAGTTTCTTAACCTCTTTGTCTCAGTTTCCAAGGCTGCAAGTGAGGCATGACAAAGGCAGGAAGAAAACCCAGATATTTTTTGGCTCTTAGTTTTTTCTTTTTCTTTTTTTTATTGCTGTTTTGTCATCTTATCTTCCTAAACTCTGGGATTTAGTTACTTAAACATAGATATTATTCTGCGTTCAGCCTACCTTCTTGGTGATTCTAATCAGTTTTTCTCTACACAAATCTGGCCAATTGTTTGGTGATTAAATTTGATCACTTCTTGCTTATATGCACATAGAAATAATTAAGGAAACAATACTCCAATCAGCACTAGCAGAGGAAAGGATACATTCCTATAAAACAAAGTTAAATCAAGCTATTTTTTAATGGTATGCAAACAATGCGAGAGAAGACAGGAAACCACACTTAAAGCGTAAATCAAATCCCTTGCTTTGTTAAATTTCTGGAAAAGCTTTGAAAAATGGCTTTTTCTACTTTTCTCTTGCAGAATTTCTTTGTTCACTGCAAAAGGAAAAACAAAGCAACAGGAAAATGAAGTGATGTTCCTCCTCTGGCAGAGAAGTAATGAAGTCTCCTCCCCCTTCCAAAGGGGATCACAGTTTGTCAGCTTTGGCAGCCACTGTAGTATTTAAAATAGAAATGAATCCCGAAATGTGATTTGGCAAAGACATGCTGAAATACTCAGTAAGTCTGTTTCCCGTTTTTAACTTCCTTTCTAGCAATCTAATAATACAGAGAGATGCTTGCAGGCCCCTCGGGGATGAAAGGCACCCGTGGCTGACACCCAGACAAAGAGCCTCATGAATTTTAACACATATGGAATACACAGAGCAGGCAGACCAGCTTTGTACGGAGGACTCCTTGTATGGCCACAGCCCTGGGTGCTGGGACACTTCCAACAGCTGCTCTTGTTCTACACCCCCATGCCTCCCCAGACCTGACAGTATAGCCCCCCTGGAACAAGCCAACAACACCAGTTTTGCCACCGATTCCAGCACATTTTCAGCAGACACAGACAGAACTATGCTTTTTGTAATGCTTTTGTTTTCACCTACACTGAGGTGAATTCTACAAGCCAGAACACACAGTATTTTATAGATATGCTGTATTGAAAGAAAGAATAAAGAAAATACAAGTGCAAAAGATGAGAGAGGAATCCAAGATGTGCACTCTTCAGAGGGATATGCAAATCAACTGCCAGAGTGAAGAATGCTAGCTGGAGTCAGCATGACCTTCAATCAAAACAATTGCTTTGGAAAAAAATGACTTAACATGAAACACACTTCGAAATGGGTGGGACAATAAGCCAGTTGTCACAGATGCTTGAAGCAGTAACAGAAAGCATGTTTGATTAACTCAGAGGTGCTGAGCTCAAGATGAAGGAACCATGACAGCTCAGCTTTAAAGAACTGTCTTCAACAAGAGGAGCAGATTGTGTGGCATCTATAACCACTGCTTCACTGAGCATTAAAACTACTGATTTCTCTCTGACTAGGAAGTGTTGTATACAAATTAATCCATCTTATTCATTCACAGAATAAAAGCTATCAAGTATCTGAACCTACAAAATGTTAGCTTTAACATGCAAGCAGCCAGCCGACTCATTTGTACCATACTTTCAGTTTGAAAGGTGGGCAAAATGTCTCCAATATATTTATGCAACAGCAACACATTACCAAAGTAATTCTGTTCAGGATCTTGTGACATACCTCCAGAAAATGTCAGGACCAAAACCTCCAGAAAATGTCAGGACCAAAACTCTCATTCCAAGCATAAAGAAATGGAATTTCCAAGCATCAACATTTTGTCTTCTGTATGCTTTGAGGTTTAGAATTTTTATAATCACATTCCATAGCCTGAGTAATTTCTACTTTACCATCAATGAAACTATTCAAAGGCAGCAGCAGGAAGACTCAAAGATTGATTTCACAGATCATTGGTCCAGGCAGTGTTTGTAAACTGTTGACCCCAACCGTGGAGAATTGCTAAGGCCTTGCAGATTGAAGGGAGACTTCCAGTTTAAAACTGATTTTAAACCTGAGGTTAGCCTGCCAGCTTTTCCTAAAAAAAACTCTTTTAAAGCAGTTCATTCTAAATGAGTCATATTAGCCCACACAAGCAAATCAGCACATTGTTCTGATTTCCCCTCCCTAAAATGCATCGTGTCCTCAGTACAATGCTGCTGCACAAAGAACTTGCCAAAAAGCTACTACCAAGCTTTAAATACAGCAGTCCTATTTTGTATGTTTTTGAATCAAACAAGAACTAAATCAGTCTGCAAAAAAACCAGACAGTACTTCAAAATTTCCAATGAAGATTAAGAAATAAATCTCTGCAAGAAAGCATTAGCCAGCTCAGAAGGAGCCTCATTTTCTTGCTTCAAGATAAGACTCTTGTACACACGTGAAAACTGCTGTGCAAAAGAAATAACAGAAAGCACCAATTAATCGCAACAAATTATTTTAATGCAGATCATTGCTATTAAATGTTTCAGACAACTTTATAATATTTCCACTTTGCCTTTTTGGCTGCTCTTTCCAACTCATTCAGCTCCACAAGTGAGAATGTTGGCATTGTCAAAGTTTCTGTTACTGTCAGCATTTTGTTGAGAACATCATGCCCCATTTCAGATTTCAATATATTTTATAGAAGAGTTATAAAAAATTGAGGGTGCATATCATTCTGACAGTCATTCTCATCTCAAGCTTTTGTCATGGCCTGACAATACCAAAAGACTTGAATGCATTTTCTGTTTTGCAAGCAGACTGCTTTCTCTCTTATCATAAATTATAGAAAATGTGATCCTGAGGTCAACAAGGAAAATTGTACAAATGAGGCTTTCTTACTTACAAGTATTTGTTCAGTCTCTGGCTTGGAGCTTAAAGGCAGAATTTCCATGCTCTAAAAACAGCAAAAATATGTTTTAATCCAAAATTTCAATTTTTAGATAGAAAAGCACCTAGTTTAAATAATCTGAAATTTGAGCAACAAACCAAGCATCATCCCAGTT
Source organism: Thryothorus ludovicianus (assembly GCA_013397245.1). Classification (NCBI taxonomy): domain Eukaryota; kingdom Metazoa; phylum Chordata; class Aves; order Passeriformes; family Certhiidae; genus Thryothorus; species Thryothorus ludovicianus. The sequence continues at coordinate 516,815 of VZTB01001863.1, forward strand.
CCCAAGTTTTTCCCATGGCTGAAAAATACAGAAATTAATTCCAAGATGACTCCAAAATCATGTATTAAGTGTTTGGCCATAAGCAAAGCAAATACTCATCAGCAGGCTGGACTGCAAGCCTATGATATGCAAGGCAGCTCTTGCAGCTCCCAGAGAGAAATATTTAACTGGCAAAATGTGTGTATGCTCTGAACTGACTGTAACACATGACCTGGCGTGTGCTTTGAGAGCAAGTTATTCAAGAAAGATGATAATACAACAGAGTTACAAAAACAAGATACAGCAGTGCCAGGATAAGCCTTTGGAAACACAATTTGTGATGTAAAGCCATAAATCTTTAACATTCAAACTTAAAGACTTGAAGCTTTTAGAAGCAGCAGCCTTATTGCCGAGGTTGGAAGACATTCTCATACCCTATTATGGCAACTAAATAAATATTTACCATGGTTCTTTTCAAAAGTCTGGGTTAGCAAAGTGAATAAGACTATAAGAGTGTTCTGGGTCCTCTTCTAAACACTAGAATAATTGACTTCAGGCAAACCAAGCTTTTAGTTCTCTTATTTGTAAAATGAGTAAATTATAGAGTTCTGGGTTTTGATAGGGGTTGACTTAAAAAGCCATTTCAGTCTGCTGCCTCTCTGCTCCCAACACACAGACAGCTAGCTGGGATGCTCGTTAAAAGTCTCCTCAACTAGCAGTTGAAAGGAAAAAAATACTTTAGCAAACCAAAATCCCAGCAAATTTCTAAGATGAGCACTTCAGTCCCATTTCTACAGTCAGTGAAATGTCTAAATCACCTCTACCCTCTACTGTACTACTCTGAAGATAAAAATGGACTCTTCCCAAAACATGAATACAGCAGAAGATTCAACACTACTTCCTAAGCCAGCATGAATATTAATTTCAAACAAATATATATGTAAGATATACATATCCACATCCAGATAAATCTAAGTAAAGACACACACCATTCTCAGGATGAAAACAAAAGATGTCTCCTTTTTGAATGAAAGTTTGTAGAACATATTTTTTCCCCAATAACACTAAGAAGTTGATTTTGAGATAGAAGTTTTTATTAAGCTGCAGATTTCAGAACAACATAGTGTAGAATGATCACATTTGTCCAAATCTTCATGGCTAAAGGTATTTACAGAAAGTCCTCTTGAACTATTGACAAAAATTTTATAGCTTGACTTCCACAACTAGTAAAATGGATCAGTCAACTACTGTTTCCTATGAAACTATGAAGTTATTTATACACATAAGATATGAAATCATAGAAGTTGGTGCAAAATAAAGCCAGAACTGACTGGTCTGCAGAGTGAAACAACAAAAATAAGCCACAGCACCTAAAATTGTTTCTTCAATTCAGGCACTTCCTTTTTCTCCACCCAAAAGACACTCCCTTTTCCAAGTGATTGCCTTTCTGTCAGATTCCAAAGCAGGCCCTTCAGCCCCGAGTTTGCTTTGTCCATCAGCTTTTAATTATGAGGTGAAAGAGAAATAAAGCAGAGAAAATGAGTAATTTGATTATAAGTTCCAAAACCTAACAGCTTCCACAGTTTGTGCCAATATTCCTTCAGAAAGTCATAATTTTATACAGAGCAAATTCTAATGATTTTGAATTAAATCAGTATTAAAGAAAATATTTTCTACTCAAAACATTGCAGAGTTAAGGCTCCCAAACAATCAGTGGGGGATTAGAGATGTTACAGAGCTAGAATAAAGGGAAGCATATCCATTTTTACATGGCTACAAGCAGCAAATACTTTATGAATGCAAAATAAGAAGTTGTGGTCGTGCTTTCAACTTAAAAAACTTAAATTTATGTAATAGAAAGCACAAAGCTCAAGAGAGTTGCTCATCTGAAAAATATGAAAAAGCCCTTTCAAAACAACATATTTATTCCAACACATCTTAGAGAAGCAGAAGAGACCATGCTCCCTCTATCTGCACATTGTGTACAGCTTTTCTAAAAGGAAATGTTTATCCCAGGTCCCAGCACACGCTGTGAAGCGGTGCAGACACAGTGGGGTCACATCAATTAGCAAAGCAGCATTCAGAAAGAGTTGTCTTCATCATGAGATGCCTTCATTTTCCTCTCTAACAGTACAAATAAAGAAGGCAAACTTCTATTTCAGTATTTTTTCCTTATCTAAAGGCCAGATAGCTGATTTTTTAGATGCAGCACAGTTAACTTCAAGACTGACATCCCTTTTGTCTTCTCTATATTCCGTTCCTCAGTGCTGCTGTCATGCACCCAAAGATGATGGAAGGGAGCAGTCCTTGTGGTTTATACTGTGTGTTGATTATTAGCCTGAGGAAGGCACCTCAGCGAGATATGATTGTACATTCTCCTACTTTTTAAGCCCTCAGAATACAACTTGAGTCTAGTTCATCTCTCAAATTCATGAGAATGTCTTGTGTGGTGTAACCTCTCTCCTTTCTAGGCTCCATCACAAACCAAGAAAACAAGGATGTTCAAGAAAAACTTTACAGGTGCAGGCTGATGCCTGCAATGTACCTCTGAGACAGCAAATCCCCTGCCACTGGTCCCAGGAAGGATGCAGGAGCTGCCCAGGCTTTGAGCTGTCCTCTGGCTGTCAGTTTTCATAACTTTTTAGCAGATCATGCAGCTGGGGCAGATATTTTACCAAGCATCATCGAATCAACATTTGTATGTCTGATACACATTTACCTTGCTTGCAGAACAGTAACTCCATGAAGTCATGGAGAAATAGTGATGGAAAAGAAACCTTTACCCATGTGGAAAAGTCAATTTAATATAAGTAGCTGAAATCTATGGATTTTAAAATACCCTAAGTTGCAGACATTTGTAAACTGGCAGGTGAAAGCCAAAAAAAAATTAAAAAAAAACAAACACCCCAGCTCTTGTATCACATTTGCAGTAGGAAAGAAACAGAGTTTTTAAATTACAACTGTTCCCATTTCATTTGAAACATCAGCTTGAATGGACAAGCATCTCACTCATCAGCAAGAGAAAGCCAAGAAGCCACATCCATCTGCCGTAGTGACTAGTATGGGACTGTCCCCTCCTCTACAGTGTCTACACTGATGCAAATGCTATCATTTTTGGAAAAGCAGAGCTTACCTTGGCTTAGAAACTGATACTGATTTTCAATTATTTCACTGATTCAGTAGTTTTTTTTCCACAGTTCAGGTATTTGCATCCAGCACAATCACTGCAGCTATGAACTGAATACTGGCTGCTTATTTTTCCAGAATATTTTCAAACTTCTATTGTGATTACTTGATTGAAAATGTACACCAACACTTTTAGTCAGCAGAACACAAAAAACATTCAATGTGTTATCCTTGCAATACAATTTAGTGACTATTGACTTGAACTTATAACCCCCTCAGTAAGCTCTGCTTGCTGCTGAAGACAACAGTATTCATTATATGGATTCATATTTCCTTCTGTGTTCTACAGATCTCATCCTGTTTGGGTGTTTAAATACTTTTTAATGAAAGCACCCCAAGTTAGCTCCCTATGAAGACAGACCAATATTTAATATGTGAAGAACTGCAGAAATTGAACTCCAGGGGGACAACCCAATTATGTAACATTTGATATATTAAATCTAATTCCCACTTATTTAAATGCTTTTGCTTTGGTATATCACATGTTTACTGTTATTCCTCCTTTAAATTATTAATGTATGCATGAACCTTCCAGCTGACCCAGCAGTTGTGCAGGAGTATTTTAGAAAATACCATTATTCCACAGCATTTCCACCATCCCCTCTGGGGGGACTGAGCAGAACTCCCCAATAACCTGTGCTGGTTATCTTTCCCGCCATGTTTCTGTACAACACAGTTTTTCACTCTGCAAATTTGGTTTCAAAAGGTCTGTCTGTTGCTATCTCCATCGTTCAGGAATAGCACTGTTGATTTACACTGATAAACAAAGATAATGTACAACCATAAGCAATGAAGCAAAGGACACAGTAGGAAAAAAGCTTGCAATGTTATCACTATTATGTACTACAGAGAAAAATTACAGCCTTGTGGAAAAAAAAAGTTGAGGGGTGAAAATTGGGCACCTTTTTTATGCATCACTTCTTGCTGTTTACAACATTATGCAATCCAGTATGACATGCAATTCTGTATGTAAAGAATGTATTTACTGAATCCTCTTGTGATGCTGATGGCAATACCCATCAGAAAGGAACTTGATTCAGCTTCTCTCTTTGAAAACAACAAACACTTCCTACACTCCAACAAGCAGAACAACAGAGAATTATGCAGAACACAGGGGAACTCACCATGACTAAAGCCCCCGTAAGGTTGAGGAATCTCCATCTAAACCACTCTGCAAACGCACGGTAATGCTGTGGCAGGAGGTTTTTCACGGCAACTGTTACTGTGTCTCTCTATCAGCTGCTAAAAAACAGCTACTTTATGTACCAGAGCACAACACTCTTGCTGATGCACCAGTTACAGAACAACTCGACTAAAGGAAGCACCTTTGGAAGAAATTTGCTGCTGCTCTGAGAAGATAAGTGGGTTAACTTGTAAGAACCATGATCCAGCACACTGCCTGCCCACAGGTTCTTGCAGCAAGATGCCAATTAGGATACAGCACAGAGCTCACGGGTTAAATGAAATACAGGGGAAGCTCTGAGCTCTGCTTCTACTGACATTTTCTCTCACAGGGATTATGCCTTTGCTGCACACAAAATACTTACCAGGCAAAATCCAGAGGAACAGGAGCCTCAGCAAGCTTCATTTTCTGAGCTCCCCTAGCAATCTTCTCTAGCCAAAAATACTGTCCTTTTAATCTGCATGTCCCACTTCAAGGCTTGCAATAACACTTTCAAATTTTTATTGCTACAATTGAAAAGTAAGTTATTGACAGCTTCATTAGCAGCAGAGCAGGTTTGAGACTTCTTGCTAATAATCTGATATTCCAAATTAAAAAAACAAACCCAAACAACACAGTATGAAAATACAATTTTACATACGTTAAGTTCCAAAATAGTCAGCATTTTTGCATTGGATGTGTATTTAACACCAAGTTCAGTGAATTCTTCCACTGACTGCAACATACCACAAGCTGTTGCACAATCACAGCATGTATAAATGATCACACCGGCAGCTTTCACATGCCCCCCACTCTCTGCATCTTTATTACGAGCTGTCTCCCTGCTTCTAAAAACTGAGAATGTCTACAATTTACAGAACAAGTCATTAAAACAACTATCTCCTCCAAAGAGCATTCCAAATGGCAGGAATCACACTCTTTAACCATATAGTTACAGACTTAAAAGTCTCAAGACTGGGGAATATTGTGCTACCTGTTTTTATGGAAAACTATCCGATCTAGACGAGGAAGGCCCAAAAGGACAATTAGCAAGGTTTAATGCAAATGGAAAAACAATTAAACAACATGACTTACTCCCCTGTGGAAAACTCCTGGACTAATATTTATTCTCTCTGAGCTTGTATATATTTGCATTAAACTTTGAACTTTATTAAAGCAATATTGATGTAATTCTGAGCCTTTACAGAAGGAACCAGTGATTTTAACAGGATGCCAAAGAGGCTAAAAGGGCACTCTGCAGAAGACTATTTGGGCTAAAACAAGGTAAAGACAAAGACAGAACTGTGGGGGAGGAGGAAAGGTGCCAGAAGACTTAATAATTACCCAAGGACATCTTCACTCCAGAGGCACTGAAATTTGAAGCATCTCTGTTACCTTCAGACACATATGCTTCTGAATTTTCTGGCCAATCTGGGGGAAGATGACATTTTTAAAACTGTTCTTCCTTCTTGTTGCATCACAAAAGCCCCTAGAAAGGACACCAATGAGGATAAAAGCAGAATAATACACACTAAGGAAATTTGGCAGCTAAGACAACAAGAAGAGCATCTGTAATATGTACAGAGACCTATACTAAGAGGGAATATACATGAAGCCAGTGTTGAAGGATGTCTATATTTGTTCATGTTTATAGTATAAGATTTAAATGTCTTTGAAATGTGTTTGAAGGCTTTTCTGACAGTAAGACCCTCAGAGCTGGAAGAATTGGTATAAATATATACATGCAGAATTTATATCTCCTGTATTACAGATTGTATTCCTCTTCTGGGGAGCTTTGTAGAGGGGCCTGTGTAAATACAGGCATGCATCCAAGAGGGAACATTTTAGGATTGAGATCAATTTTACAAAAACATGGAAGGTCGAACTGTGAACACTAAACAGCTTCTTACAGAACCTCTAGCCAACAATACAATAACCCAAATCTGCTTGAACACCAGTAATGTTGCTTTGGCAATTTCTGTGCTAGTAGCAGTATTTTCTGAAATAGCACAAACTTTATCAAGTCAGTGATCTTACTTTTTAGCACCACACTGAACTGGCATCTCAGACAAGATGTTACTAAAACAAGTATTGCTAGAAGCTTACAATGTTTAGCCTGGTATGATTTTTATCCATTTGTTTACCGTGATTTCAAAAACTTTGTTAAAAATGTCTCCTGCAGTCAATAGTGACTGCATTAAGACAGTTGAGCATTTTTCAGCATTTATGTTTAAGCACATGTAAGGCTTTTTAACTGAAATATTAGTCTTAATGAAAATGTGGGGAAAAGTCTACAAATGGAAAGATTTTAAAATGCCTTTCCCAGATAATATTTCTATTTTTTGTACTTTATGTGGATAAAATACTTTTTCCCCCATTTCCCCAGAATCAAGGGCTTAAAAAAGGAAATCAATTACAGATTGATTACAAAACACTTCTCTAAGTAGTATGGTTTAAAACTAAGTTTGTCTTCATCCTGCACAGCACTATGTGATTACTAGGAGGAGATAAATGATGTCTGAGGATCCCAGGGGTTCTGAAATCCTGTTGTTCTTCTTGTCATCTGAACAGACAAACCCAAAAACATCTGTGGTAAAACCATTTTCTAACTTTGAGTTAATATCGTAATTTTGTAATAGCAGATGGGGTCCCAAAAGAAATTCAGTTCAAAGAAGGTGACCTCAGAGTTACACTCACTGTGTAGTTTTCCTCTATCCATATTTTACACTATCAGGCAATCTCAAATCAACTCAGTCCACTTAAAGAGACATGGGGAAAGAAATTGCTTGAGTCACTAGCTACTTAATCTATCTCAGGCAAAAGGAAAACTGAAAACTTCTTACAGTTGATAATTTCTGCTTATGATTTGGAAACACAGAGCCCACAGTGCTAAATCACAATTTATGGAAATTGCAGCTCAGATACTGGACAACTAGCTATAATTGTTACCAAGTAAAAACAAGTCATTTATCCTTGCCACTAACGTTGCAGAAATTCAAAAGCTGTCACATTCTCCTCAATGTACACCGTTGACTTGCTCCACTTCATCCTGCTTTAAAACAGTGAAAGTCAACTAGCAACTCGTACTCCAGTTTGCAGTCTGTATTTTTCCACTCCAGATTTAAAACAGTAGGGTAATGGAAATTCTGCATTATTGTGCTGATCCATATGAAACAATGGAAGTATTTCAGCCTTGGGCATAAGTAAATCCCAGTGTAACTCCTGATCCTTACACAGTGGTTATGTGTGGGAGCACAGGAAGGTGGGAAGACTGGTAATGCCAAGAAAGGCTCTGCAGATAAGGTCCCTGCACCAGCCTGTCACAAGTAACACACTCAGAACTTGCTCCATCCATTCCTCCAGGTATCAGCATGGAGAATGCAAAGCGTTTTCTGGTGGGTCTGGGGATACACATCTCCAAATTCCATGGTAATTTACGTACTTAGAGAGTGAAATTTCCCCCACTGGTGATATTTGGCTGCCACTAACAGCCAGTAAATTCTACATATGGCTGCAAACAACTTGACATGCTCTCTTTGAAGTTTGCTTCAACTATTAAACCAAAACATGTTCTAAAGATTCTTCTTTTTGTACTAAAAGTCGGTTAAAAACACCTGGAGGTGTTAATAGCAGAAAGATAAGTAAGTTACATTTTTAGTTTCCCTACCAGGTGTTTTCTTTACAATCTCTTTTTACACCACAGGTATTCCACAACCTTCTCAGTGCTTTCCACCAGCTGAGCACCATCTCCTCGTCATAGCCGAGGCATTAGAATTTCAATGCCCTGCCCGTACCCGAATATCAGCTCTGACACACTGACTGCACGGGAAGGAGCAGCTCGGCAGGATTCCTCGGGAGCTGCAGCAGTACAGGAAGTGGGAGCAGTGTGGAGCTTGCAGGAGACAGCCCTCACGTCGGAGCCCTACCTAGCAATCCCAGGGGGACCTTTGGGGCACTCTGATGAGGGGCTGGGCAACAGAGGCTCCAACTGCCTCACATACAAAAAAAAAAAAGAAAAAAGAGAAAGGATTTTTAATAACGCCTGAAACCCAATCTCATCAGAAAGTGATCAGAAAAACAAAACAGGGGCCACTAGCAGGGATGGCAGAGTGTGATCCTACACTGGGATGTGGGGCAGCAGCTGGAAGGAAAAGGGAGCCTAAGAGCAAAGACTAAACAGGAAAAGGGAAAAGGAAAGGAGACATACAGGAATGTAAATTCAGAAACAAGGTAGAGAAAACATGTTACAACTTGTTAACTTAGAAAATGCTTTTTCACATACATATTTTTCCTAGCCTGTAACAGTAATTGTGAACGTCTTTGACCCTAATCAATAGATTACAATAGTTACCTTAATATTTTACTATTCTATTTAGGAAAAAAAATTAAAAATCAACATTTAAGAGTCATTTAGCCAAATAGCATCTCTCCCTTTATTTTCCTTTAAACAACTGATTCTAACCAATTCCTTTACTTGGAAAGTAAACAGGAAAGAATACATATGTTAGTAAACATGGCTGAAGTGGATTTTCTAAAGAGCTGAAAAGTCAGAAACATTAATTAGCCAAGAAGTTGAAATTATATTTTGTTTCTTTACTCTCTCTTTCAATGAAACAACCATAAGGCTTGGAGATATGTAGAAAATGCTGCTCCTTCAAACTAACTGTATGCTCTGAAGTAGAAGGAGATGCAAACATTGCATCCATTATGAACTGCAGCTGTGTGAGAGTGCCTACCGGTAGCCAGGCTGGGCAGCAAAGTCTGCTGCTTCTTGATCAGCAGCTGGTACCTCCTGCCCAGGCTGAGGAATCACACCCTACCTGCCACTGCTGTTCAGGTGAGAAAGGTATAGTTGAGCCATAGAGATCTGTCCAAAAAGGTAATTTAGGAAGTCTGTGAATTAAGTTATCTACATGGGATATCCATCCTCACAATAAGGTAAAGCCATCAAGAAATGAATACATGAGTTTAATCATGGAAAGTTACTCACGGAAAAATTGGTAATTCCTTCTTGCATAGTTCTGTATTTTAGAGAATAAAATTAAATTTTCCTGAAAACACACTGAGCAGTAACTCAGCCAGGAAGATGCTTCATCTGGATAAAACAGCTGCTCTACAGACACAACCTTTTAAGTCTGTATGAAATGAGATTAAGAGCTCTAACAAGTTCCAAACAATCAAATAAAATCTCCACAAGTATTTGCTGCTCTTGCTACACCCCTGGATTCAGACTGTCTAAAGGAGGTTGTAAGTCAAACAAAAGTCACACAGAAGGAAGTACATCCAGTTTGTCACAAAGGTAGTTGTTCAGTCGGCAGTTTTAAATGAGTTAAACTTTCTAACTATAGAACCTAATTACTGGAATTCCATAAAGTCTCGGTTCCTAAAACAATTGCGTGGTCTTTCCATCCTGCCCGTATATCTCCGTATATTATTTTTTCTGCAAATGTCCAAGAATAAAGTGTTTTAGCAGACATTAGACAGCCTTTAAGCCACAGCAAGTAAAGGGGAAAACTTTGGAGGCACCTAAAGGCTCCAAAGCGATTAAAGAAGAATGAGCTCTATAAAAGTAAATGGCAAAGACCTAAAGTAAACAGAAATTACGTCCTCTAAGAAGGAACCCCTACTAAATTCGAGGTCAGAGATCCACCAGACGACGTTCCCCCTTGCCCCTGTGCTCACCTCGGAGCAGCCGGGCCATTCGGCATCAGGTATCAGCTGCTCCACGAATAACCGGCGATACTGCAAAGTATTCATATCGTTTCACTGGCTGTCCCAGCGCAAATCCCAGCTTTCCCAGCCCAGCCTCAACTTCACCTGCAACAAAAACTGGCAAACAGACCGACCCACCTACAAGCCCAAAATAACCTTCGAGAGAAAGAACTGACTGGATGTAACGCAGCTACACACGTACACACTAACACCTAAAGCCTTTCAAGTCAATAATTCGTAATAATAACAGAGCAGGGACAGCCCTGGCAGGAATAGCATCCACCTGGCACCCACAGCGGCTTTATCCCGGGAAATTCCTCGAAGGTGTCAGCGCGGAGGCAGGCGCTTCCCAGCGAGGTGCGGAAACGCGCCGCACGCTCCCAGCCATGCTGCGGGCTCGGGCAGCGCCCGGGGCTGCTGGCGAGCGCCCGGGGGGCCCGCGCCGCGACCGGGGGCGAGGGCGCCACAGAGCCCCGTGGGGGCCCCGGCGCGGCTGCCGGCGCCAGACGGGCTCTGCGGGCGCCGCTGCGACCGGGACCGCAGCGGGACGAGGGGAGCCGAGGTTGTGACGGGCAGGCGGCGGCTACGCCCCGCCACCCCCTACGTCCCGCCGGAGCCCTGCTCGCTGCCCCCGCCCGCAGCTCCGCTGAGGAAAGCTGACCGTCGCCGTCCCCCGGCCTCCCCTCACGGCGTGAAGGGCCGTCACTCCCCTCCTACCTCTCACCTGGCAGGAGCGCCCCGGCTCCTCGGCGCCTCCCGCGGGGACGCGGCAGCTACACCCAGGAGGCTCCGTGCGGGCTCGGGCTCCAGGATCCCGTTCCCGCCGGGCCCCGGCGAGGACGCGGCTCCCGGGACGGGGCTGCGACTGCCGCGCCCGCGCGCAACAACCAACTCTGGGCGCCGCCTCCCCCGCGCGCGCCGCCTGGGAAGCCCTGCCCCCTGCTCACCCATTGGCTGCGGGAGGCGAGGGGGCGTGGCGCAACTGCGGGGTGGTTCGAGGCCCTTGGGCGGCCAGGGGAACAGCCGTGAAACTACTACAACTCCCGGCGTGCACTGCGCGCGGCCCTTTAAAAGCGTCCGTCGGTTCGCGTGTGCTTGTGGTGATCGTGTCCTTCCGCCTGCGGTAGTGAAGTAGTCCTGGTGCGTGGTTTGAGCTCCAGTCCCGCGCTGGGCCGCTGAGGGGAACGGAACGGCGGGCGCTGAGCCAGAAGTGCTCCCGGCTCGGCTGGGCCTTCTCCCGAGAGGCTCCTCTGGGGGAGGCGAGAGGGCCGCGCTGAGGCGGGAGCGGAGAGATCCGAGCAGGCAGGGTTGTAAGGGGGCCGTGCGCGTACGGGAGGCGCGGCTGCGCGGGCTGAGGGGACCCGGCTGAGGGGACGCGGCCACCCCCGGCGACCCCGGCCCCGCGCGGGAGCCGCCGGCGGCAGGTCAGTAGGGACGGCCGTAGGCCCTCCGCCCCTCCTCGGCCGCGGCGGGCCAGGAATCGGCGGGCGGCTGTGGGTGCTGTGACCCTTCCGTGAGGGGGCTGGCGGAGCCGTCGGAGCTCACGGGGGGTGAGGGGCAAGAACCAGATGAGGGTCTAAACGCTTGGCTTTCGGTATTCTGCATTAAATATCTTTCCGTGGTTCCCCCAAAGTGATATTTTATGGCTCCATAGTTCTCTTTATTTGTCTTTTCTGTAGACTCACTTAATGTTCCCTTATCAATGGTGATAAATCAGGTGATTTATCATAGCGTGATTTTCTGGTACTTCTGCCCAGGTTTCCACATTCAATTCCTGGGGAGCTAAGTGTCTTTTTTCTAGGTGACTAAAAGAAGCTCCCACCGTGGGGTTGAAAACACCGGGGCCACGTGCCTCTTGCGAGGCGCCATTCATTCCAGTTGTCCGGAAAACCAGCGCTAGCGTGAAAAGGAGAAAGGGTAGGGCAAATATAAAGAAAAGCTCCTGCTCTCTAGAGTAGCGGCCTCCAACTTTTTTTGGCTGCCCGTTCCAGTAAAGAAAGAGCAGTTTTTATCGTGCATTTCTCATGTATGTAAACTTACAGATTTATCAGTTGTATGCAGGTAGTACTGTACCGATAGATACATTATAAAACATAGAAATTGAGAAGGAATAAGACAAAAATGAAATAGATGCTATTTTAAAACATTATTTCTTAAAGCTGCAAAAAATGTACCTTTTTGATTTGCCGTGTGTGTGACCCCTTGACCCCTTTTATAGCGCATAATTATTCTGAAGTGATCATTCTTAACTTATTAAGAATGTAAACATGAATCACTGATGAAAACAAAGAATTTATTTTTCATAGGTTTTCTTTTTTAATCCTGGCTGCATATGTAAGGAGCACAACCTATTTGAAAATAATGAAATGATGATGAAATGCTATTTTACCTTTTCTTGGCTTTTCTCACATCTGTATCCTGTGCCTGCTAGAAGGGATGAGATGTTCAGTAGTTCTAGAACTATATCACTTGGTGGCAAAAACTGTAACTTCAGAGTACAGGAAATCAAGGGAAAGTGATAATTTCTTTTTCCTTTCCGTAGAAATCTGGTGTGTCTTGAAATAGAAGTTGAGAAGTTGGCTTAGAAATTATATCTAAAACAGAGTATTTGGATTAGTCTTTAAATTCCTAAGGTAACTTTTATATAGCATCCCAGCAGTTTTCAAAACAGAAAAATGAGACATTGTGTGATCTGACCACACTGTCTTGGCTAGGAATGGAATTTTTGTTCCTTTGGTTGCCCATGGATGGGCACGCACAGAGTACGTGGTGATAACCTTTCATGGCTCTGAAATGGGAGAAGAGAGTCGTGTTCATTAGTGGCATTCCTTTAGTACCTGAGGCTTGGACCCAGCTCCTGTGTGTACCTGACTATTAGAAGGTGACTATAACAATTTCTAGTGTTTGCAATAAAACAACCACCAGGAGAGAAATTCTCACTGTTTTCCACCTTCTGCTCTGGCCGAGCTCCGGTTTCCTGAGTGTTGATGGCCAGGACTGCCCCGAGAATTGAGGGGAGGTACTGATTGCCCTGTGCTACTGGACTGTTGAGTGCCGACGCCCACTGTGAGCTGTGGTTTTGCATGTATGGCATCACGATGCTACTCTAAGTATTAGCACAGGAACGGAGAACATTGTGCACTGACGTGTTGGGGTTAACTTTGTAACCTTTGTTATTGTGTCTGTTCCCAGTGTAGTTAAATGAAGGGTCACTCAATATCCAGGTGTGTACCCATTAGCAAGGTGTATTCTCACCTGCCACAGCGGCTCAGCCTTCCATGCTAATTGCTTCTCCTCGACTAAATAGCAAGTGGTTTAGGACCAGTTCTTCAAATGAGGTTTTTTCCAAGCTTACAGGCTTATACAGGTTTCTCAATTCTTGCTCTACTTCTTGCCCTCTCTAGGCTGTGGGTGGAAAATTTTAAGTATTCTTACTCACTGTTGCTGCAGTGCACACAGAGCTGTGCTTGTTTTTTTGAGTGTTGTAGCATATGCTGTGAGGAATTATTAGAGCACAGATGAAGAGGCTGCACTTGAAATAATGGAGACGCTCTTGATAGCGATCTGTGGGGGAGATGGTGACTCAAGGGAACGTGCCTTTACAATTTTGCGGAAAATAGGTGAATACAGAAAGGTTGTCTTTTATTTCCAGTTGTTCATGTGCCTTTAATAAAATACTGTTTCAGTCTATAACGTGATTGGCTTGAGAGTCCCAAAATGAAGTTGTTTTCTGTATTCCTTCTAGCTTTTTTGGTTTTTCACTTCCATGATTTCCCTTAGAAAGAGAGAGGGAATGTTTCTTATGTTCATGGGAGCTGTAAAACTTCTGCTATTTTTAAGACAAGAAGAATAATCAATAAGAACACTTCAACACTAAATGTTCACAAGGTATGAATTACCAAGTGTAGATTGTTTTCAGAAACCACTGTTTTTTCCAGGGGATTAGTTTATGAAAGCAAGTAAGGCTAGCTGATGGCTATTTGAAATACACAGTCAAGTGGTAGTTAAAGCTTTATTGATGTAGGTCAGGGTCCACTGTCAGGATCTGCAATGGTGGCCATATTGTGTTGTCTGACTCCAGAAGTGGCTTCTTCCTGTCCACTGGCATCAGCAGCACAGCTGTTGGCTCTGATGGCAGCTGTTAGTTTTTACTGGGAGTTGGGCTCAATGGTCCTTTCCAAATCAGCGTATTCTGTGGTGCAAGCTTGTATTCTGATACCGGATCTTGAATTCTGACGGCAAAACAGCCAGTTCTGAGTTTGTGCAAGCACTGCCAGTGGGACAGGTCTGATGATATGCATTTTATTACCAGACTAGTCTGTTTTAATCTCTTGCATAATGGGATTGTTGGGATGTATATGGTAAAGCTATTTGTATGCATATTAATCCCACAGAGGAGTAATTCTTATTAAAGGAATAACTTGCGTTGTTCATAGCTGTTAGGGGCGAAGCTGAGACTGACGTTTGATTTCTGAAGGTCTACTTGATATCAGTTTGAGAAGGACAGTTTCTGGTGAATTGCAGGTGCAGCTACTTTTGAGTGACTGTTTATTTGGGAGAAATCTTCATTCTGTGTTACAGGGAAACAAAACCACTTAGCTATGGAATACCTGAATTTCTTCTAAGTTCTAAATTTGTTAGGAAATTTTCCTTGTTCCTTGACCTTACTTTTGCAAGTTGTGATGTGCGTGGAAAAAGCCTGTCTTCCAGAAACATTAGGAACATTATTGACTGGAGTGTTTTAATAGTAGATATGCTAAAATGAGGGTGTGCTGTGTTGTCTTCAAAGAAGGCTTATTACCAATTTTAATCCTAGAAACAAATAATCCTGCATTGTTTTGCGGGAGACTGTGGCAAGAGCTGATTTTGACTAACTGATTTCAGTCTTTTGGACCACACATCTTACGTGGCATACAGTGAACTGCAAAATAAACCTTGTATTTCGCTGTTTCTGATATTCTTATGGCTTGGATTGTTTATATTGTTTCTTCATGTAAAAGGGAATGTAAATCTAAGACATTGGAATGTGCCTTTTGTGCATTGTGGCTGGGATAAGTAATAATGAGCAGCGGACAACCTTAGCCTGCAGTTGAGGATACTGTGACAGCATGAGAATGGCAAGAAGTGATTTAATCGCAAGGTTGAGTGGCAGAAGGCTTTGTTGCTTACAATAAAATGTGTGAAGTGTGTAAGAGAATGAGAGTAGTCAGTGTTGGTTATTAGTTGACTTCAAGAGGCTTAAGACTGACAGGATTTATTTCTGGATAGCTTTTTTCATTTTTTTTTTCTTTCACTAACAAGTGCAGAACACAGAGGATATCTTGGTAATTTAGTGAATTAACAGGGGGAAAGTCTACTTTTATTATTGTGTTCAAAGATGAAAAGATGATAAATTCATAGCTGTAATTATACAGTGATGTCTGAGGAATTGTTTGCAGCCAAAAGAAATTCAACAGTTTTCAACTGCCCTTCAAAATGTCATCTGTAGAACTTGCCAGATTTTGTTTGGAGGGGTTCTCAGATAGTCTTAACCAAATAGTGGTTAAAGAAGGTCTGACTTAGCTGTGTCTGTTCCGTAGTTCCTGTTATTTCAAGTAGGTGATGTGGCATGAATTAATGGGCTTTATGTGATTTTTTTTTTCTGTTTCTTAATTAAGAAATGAACTATTTGTTCATCTTGAAATTCCCTTGACTGCTGTTTTGAAGCCTTGGAAATAAGATAGTGTGTTTCTTCTTAACTTTGGAGGTTGTTTTCTGAAATCTGGTAATTAACAAAACATTTAGTAACGGAAATGAGAGATTTTGGGAGAATGGACTTTGTATAAGAGTAGGCGAAGTAATCTCAGGCTGATGTGCAGGCCATAATTATATGTTCATCAAAGGTTGAATTTCTGGTGTAACAGAATTAGTGTCCCATACCAGTATTGCGGATGTGCTGTGCCTAGCAATACATGGAAAGTGTCAGTCCCTATAATTGGAAAAGCAGTGAGAGAGAGCTGTGACAAAACAAGTTCTGGAATAGTATGAGACTATACAGGAGAGAAAAGAGATCAACACTGAGTGAAGTACTGAGAACAGTGAACTGTTAATCTTCTCTAACACTTTGAAATCTGGAGTTTGCTAACATTGCATTTCTGCCAGGAAAACTGGGGAGTGAGGAGGGTGTTTCCAGCACAGGATAATGGCACTTGGAGGTAAGAGGAGAGAGCTTGGAGTACAGTGTAGTTTTAGGGGTGTTGTTTCCTTACAAAATGTTTTCCCTGGGTATGGTGCTGTTCTTGTGCCCCAGTTTTCCCTGTCTTACTTTAAGAATAGTCTGCCTTGTTTGAATTTTCACTTTTCCAGGACATTGACAAAGACACGTTCTGATACCTAAAGGATAAAAAAGTAATACTTACTGAAGAAAAATATTCTATTTAAAGCTACCATCTCTTCAAATATACAAGCATCTGGTTGGAATATCTTAATGATCACAAATTCTGTGGGATTTCTAGAGCAGAAGAACAAATTTTCAGAGTGCCCAAAAGTACTGAAATATAGGCATATTGAAATGCATTTTTTTCCAGTCCTGACATCTAGTCAGTAACTATCATAGGTAACCTACTAAAGTCTTTTGGAGCAGAGTGCTAGCTCAGGGTGCATTTACTGCAGTATGTTTTAGCTGCAATTTCACATGACTCATGCTGCTGCAGAAATGAAATCGCAATAACCAATATTTGACTATATCCTCGCTTTTTCAGTATGTGGGAAACATGACAGAATAGACTCTAACTACTCTTTGCTGAGCTTAGGATAAGAAATTGCTGCAATTAATGACAGATATTAAGCCAGTATAATAAACTATAAGTAGAAATTAATCAGAATTGTAGAATTGAAGTTCTTTTCCCAGACTTATGGGGAAGAATCTCATCTTTCATCAAGAGAATATATGTTGTGCTTTAGATTGGAAAGGGGAGAAAAAAGTCATGTCAGTTTATGATATAATCCTAATTTTTTCTAGTAATCATATTTTGTTCCACTTAAGACTATTTTGGGGCCCTCTGTTACTGGCATAGCTTCAAATGTTCTTTGTTTCTGGCAGCAGTAGAATTTTAGGGAGAGTTGAATTGCAGCCTGTGGAGTTATAGCAGTGTACATCACTAACTTCTGGCTGTGTTACTCACATCCCTCTTTCTTCTGCCAACTGCTTGTTGGATCCTTTGCTGAGCAGTTTCACCCTTTCTTTTGGCATAAACTAATTTGGTAAATGAGCTAAATACTCTTCTGTTTCTTCAGCATGCTGAACCACCATGTGATCTGTCCAGGGAGCAGGTGCCAGGCTGAAAGATGATGCTCTAGGAGAAGTTGGTAGCTCAACAGGCTTAGGCTGCAGTGGAACTGTAGCCTTAGGCAGTGGACAGCTGGTGTCTGCACCTTCCAGCAGCTGGCTTGCCTTCACGAAGGCAGAGGACCTTTCTGGATGCTTCGCTTGATATCTTGTGTAAACTACAGCCCACTGTTGGCAGAATGAATCCAAAAAGTTATCTTGGGTGATTGGAGGTGGCTCTTGAAGCTTAATATGATTTACCACGCATGGCAGTGGGAGTTCCCATACACATTCTTTTTTAATAAGCTCTGGTATTTCTTTGAGCCCTTCCTTTCAGCTATGTCTACTTGAAGATATGGAGTCTCCTTGCTTTCCTGGGATTCTCCCAAAGGGGAGAGTTAGAGGGTTAAGTAGCTCTATAAGATATCCAGTAAACTGTGGAGGTGGCTGTAACCAGTTGGAAAAGGGGGAGAGGGCAAGACCTAACTCTTTGTGGCAGCAAGTTACTGCTTTGTAAGCCATCCTTAAATCTAGGTTGTAGCAAAACATGCAGAGCTGGAGTGTTAGAGAAATACAACTTCCAGGCCTCTTCCAGCTTATGCCTCCAGTATTTTGCTGGTTTTCCATTCTGTGTTGGTTGATAGCAGTGTAGAAATCGTGTGACATCATCAAGATTCTGTGAATTGTTCACTAACACCAAACATTTACTTGAAATGTAGGACCACAAATATTTTTTTTCTTAAGGCTCTAAATATAGGAAAAAGAATGTGAGAGAGAAGCTTCTGAATCATATTAGTTTGATCCCTGCTTTTTAAATGTCAATTTCAAGTAACAAGTAGTGCATGATTCATACTGATTGATGAAATTTGATGCTTTAGAACAAAATGCCATCAATTTAAAACTTGGTTTTTGTGGAGAGGTAATGTGTCAAGTGCTTTTTCAGTAGCTCTGGTTGACTAATCTGGTTCAGCTTTCTGTTTTTAAAGAATGTACTCAAGCAAACCAGACTTGATATTTGATAACATTAAAACAAGTATAGCTCTGGAGGGATGTAGGCTGGGAAAGCTTCCTTGGATATATTGACATGAAGAGGTGTTGGAGGTGATTAGATAATCCAGCTTGGGAACATTAGTATTTAGTGAAGCTTGAGCAGCTAAGCCTTAGGTGTAAGTAAGAGTACAGAAGAATCTTAACAGGCGAGGTGTAACACGTGTCTCCTGCAGCTGGCACTGGCACTGCTACAGCTACTTTGGAATTCAGAAAGGGTTGCTAGCACACTGGAAAAAGATCAGTTTGCACATGAGTTTAAGGCATATTTTAACTCCTAAAAATACATGCAAGTGCAGCTTTGTTTTTGAAATGATACATTTTTTCCTTGAAATGATGCATTTATCAAATAACTCAATAAGAGTTTATTGATGCAGGCTCTTAGCTTTTTGGGTCTAACCTGTGAAATTGTAACAAAATCTAGGCGACTGCTGCCGTAAGAAGTTCTACAAATTTGCCGTTTGCCTAAAGTGCCACGTGGGACAGCTGTGGTAGCCACACTTACTTTAAAAGAAGACTGGGTAACCATGATGAAGGTTTGAATTACTCTGCGTTTCTGTTTTTTAGCAGAGGGTAGTGCCTGGTGTTAAATGGGTCACAGTGATCACAGTCATCCCCTCTGGCCTCTGCCTGTGTCTCTACTGCTGCTTTTTTTGTAAGGAAATAAGCTTTTTTAGTTCTAGCCCAGGAAATTTTTGGGAAGTACAAAAACTGCAGGTATTTGTATTAAAGTAACGCAAGTTGTCTTTGTCTTGACATAAGATTTGATTGCTCTTCTGTTTACATTTGGATATAAAAAGCTGTAGAATTATTAACTGAATTTTAAATTTAGACTGTGAGACTTTATGTGAATTGTTTTGAATGTGTAGTGATGTGAAAATTTTCTAAAGATACTTTTCTTACATGAGAAATCTTTTATGTTAATATTACTTTAACCTTAGAAAACTTAAAGTTCATTGCAAGTATGAAAAACTGTGAATTCTGTTACAGATGGCTTACTTGCATTTTCTGTATAGAAATACACTTTACATGTTTGGGTTTTAGGCAAGTTATTTATATAATTTTATTGCCACTTGTAAAAACATACATTCTATCCTAAAGTAATTTTTTTCAACAGTGTTTCTCAAGGAATTACAAAACAGATGTTTATCAGGAGATGTTTGCAAGGCATGCAGAAAGTAACTGATCACAAGGAGCTTTTCAGCATGTTTGTCAAATTTTTGTTCTCACATTGCCATTACATGGAAAAGTATTGATATTCAAATAACTGCATACAAAGAGTTTACATTTTTATAGTGAGGAAGAGTGGGAAGATTTCAAATGCGTACTAAAGGCTGGATACTTTTATAAATAAGATAACCTTCAACTTTTATCTTAGTGTGTTTATATTATAGACTTCTGGGAATTATATTAGAAAAGTATTTTTTCTTCATTGACACACAGTCCCTTATTCTCAAGTCTGAGATCAGTAATGTTTGTAGCTCGGTGTCTATAATGGACTTTTTATGGAGAGGTTTGAGTAATGCTGTATAAATGTAGGGACCTATTGGTCTCTAACTCTGATGCATGGTTGGGTGTTTTCTTTCCAGCATGTGCAAATGGAGATCAGTGACTGATCAGTAGAAGACTCTGGGCAAGTGATGAATCAGAACTGTGGTAATGTAGCAATATATTCCCTGAAAAATAACCTTTCAGGGAAATAGATAAATTTTACTCAAATCAGTTCTCAGTCAGTAATAGGAAATATATCTATCTATTTATAGTTTTGAGACTTGTGTGTCTCTGCTTCTGAACTACTTGGTAGCATCTCAGTTCTCTGGGTGTATTTGTATACTATTGTAATTAAAAAGACATAAATTTGAGTAATTGGAGATTTTGAAGATCAGATAAAGGAGTTTCTTGGCATTTGCCGTAACTTGCAATTGCTAAAAAATTTAGCATTTAAAAGGTAAATAAAATGCAAAGAATCACAACTGCATCAACGAAACCAGACAAGAATTAGAATGACAATTTATTGAAAGAATAGAGAAGTGTCAAATCAGTGAAACAGTTGACAAATCCGTTGCTTTCTGGGTGTTGAATGTAGAGGGGGGGTTGCAAGTGTGTTACCACTGCAGTGGTTATTCTGGTAGGGTTTGAGTATCACTGCAAAGATGGTTTCATGCTGCTAGTGGCAGGAGTGTTAGTTGGTGATTCATAATCCAGCTTTGGCACAGAATGTCTCTTCAATTTTTCATACAATGCTGACTATTTCTTTTAAGATTTAAAACCCTTTTGTCATGCAGATAACAATATATCCTCTGTCAGCCTAGAAATGAGAACATTCTTTGCTCATATACGATGAAGGGCTTGATGTTACAATTTCATCTTGGTCCCTCAGTCATCTGTCCCTATAATCTTGTGAAAGTGTGTGCAATTCATTTTGCTGTGCCCTCCACTTGAAGGACAGATTGAACAAGTGGACTAGTTAGTGGAGTGGCAAACACAGGAGCCCGAAGCTAAGCTCTCCATTGGAAGAAAAGAAAAAGAACTTGCTTAAAGCTGCTACTGAATTAAACCCACTTGAAATTGCTGAAAGTTGGGTTCTGTGGAGTAAGCCTAGCACAGGACTCCTCTTGGAAATGGCAGCTCATCATTGTTTTTTACAGTTTGTTGAAATGGTGTGAGTTGGGGAAAATACTGCTTATTGTATTTATTCAGAGTTGAGAGTAAATCTGAGCTTAATTCAAAGCGTGAGGGAGTCTTTGATTAGGGGCAGTATTTGAAGTCCAGCTCTAGCTTCACTGATAGGAGAGAAGATGCTGGATTCCTCGCTAAGGTTGTTCTTGATGGATTTTCTGGTTAATAGATGAATGAAGTGAAAACTTTCTCTCTGTTCTGGTGTTCTTTTGTCCCTCCAGTTTTGTCAAGACTGGGGCAGATGTTTGATATGCCTCTGTTCTTGTGGCCACTGTACGGGCTTTTTCAACTGTTTTTGTCCTGCCTTCCATCCATCACTGTCTGTGTCCTGAGAATACGCAGTGCTTATTTCTTCAGCTCTTGGTAACCTTCCTAGCAAAAAACCAAAGCAATTGAGGACATTTGATGATTTAAATCAGTGTTTAACAGGATTTGAGCCAGACAGTGTCACATGGCATCTGCCATAAAGATGATCCTCACCTTGGTTTTGAGTGGGTGTTGGGATCAAATGACCTCTAAAACCCACTTCTAGTCTAAACTTGGAATCATTAAGTGTGAATGATATGAGAGATGTAATTCTTGATTTCTGGGAATAGATTCAATTCAGTGTAGCAGAAAATGTGGATCTTCTCCCGTTGTTTCCTTTTTCCCCCCCTATAGCCTGGCAGGGGCAGCCAACAAAGAAACTGTGGTGACTAGACAAGTGCTTGGCTGGGTGGATTTTAATCAGCAAAACTAGTTGGAATCTTCAGATTTTTTTATATGCTTTGGAGATATTTATGTATAAAATGTGTAATTATCCGGTGATGTCAGCAAGTGTTGTTGAGAAAGACATTTTAAATAGGAATACAAGCGAGTTTGTGCTGATTAAGACATGGATACTTGAGTATAAGAATTTCATTGTGAAGTGAATGAATGTTTTTGCTTCTTGTTAATTGAACTGTTAGCTGTAAATGAAATACACTTCAATTGTAAAGAGCCACAGTTTTTATAAAGTGAAATTTCAAACAGAGTTTCCTCTTCAGCTCAGTTAGTTGGCACAGTTTCAAATAATAACCTGCTTGTTTCCTACATGCTAAACTCCAAGACTTGCTGTGCTGTGGATGGGAGGTGTTAAGTACAGATCGGTGCAGTATCTTCTCCCAGGATTCTTTACTTACACAGGGCAACCTGCTCTGGGGTTTACTTATTACTGTTCCTGATCAGGCAGCGGTGGGACTGGAGACTTGTGTTTTGGGCATGTCCTCATTGCTGAAGGACCAGTGTGTGCTGCGTACAGCAGCTGGGTAAGGCTTCACTCAGACTTAATGCTTTCTTCTGAGTGTCTGTTCTATCATGAAAAACAAAGCTCAGTTGAGATGTGAACTGAACCTACTGAATTCTTTTTGGTAATCTTACCACGGAGCTTTGGAATGCTATGGCTGGATTTTGTCTGGAGTTATACATAGATGACCCTTTCTAGAGGTCAGGAAACAGTTCCAGGATGGGAATTAGATGTTTTGGGAGACTGTTAAAGACCAGGAAAAACAAGCTTCCATTACTGTAATAAATGTTTTGTCTTGGGATATTTATAAGCTCAAATATGATTGAAGTTTTCATAAAATCTGAAGACTTTTTACTTTTAAAAATATTAAAAATATAATGTTTAAAAAGCAATATCATGCTTTTTTGCCTTTGTTTTGGGAGATGTAGGGAAGAGCAAAATATAAGTGACTGTTTTTTCAGAGGAGTCTTTTTAAATGAAAAGGGAATGCTGGTGACTGAAAAGGCAGTTGTCTAACTCAGAAAGCCATTGAACTAACTTTGGGGATTAAATGTGGTATTTGATTCTCATCTAATCTATATGCTTACTTCTAACAGAGTGCAAAAGATAATCTAATAAAGTAACTTATGTGCTTGTACTTCTGTTGTAAAATGTTTAGGCTCCACAAATCAAAAACGACAGTGGTGCCTGAACACTTGTTTTCCACTAGTTGGCTTTGTCTGTTTCTGCTCAAGGCAATGAACTTCAGGTTATGATATTATACTCAGGTGAAATCTGTGTTGTAGCCATTTTGAAAATAGTAATGTTTTTCTACTTTCCCACTGTTTAATGCTGTGTAAACCAGGGCGTTGCTGACCTTTTGTAAGGATCACAAAGACTCTAGTTCTTATTTCTCTTTGCAGTAAGAATTGCATGATGTGTATTCAGGTCAGTGTCTCAGAGCAACTTGAGATCTCAGAAACCAAGCAAAGACTAACAATTAGTTGAGGTGTCCAAAATAGAGATTAAGATTGGTACTGCTTCAAAGTTTGTGAAGTTTGGTTGTATTCTTTGTTTTAAGATATTTCCATTATGACCTTTAAATTAGCTGTATATCTCTTCCCATATGTAGGGAAATTGGGTTAAAATTTCTGCTTTAGCTCAGAGGAACCATATTTACTTAACAAATATATATATAGAAATGGAATCATGCAAAAGAAATGTAAAAGCAGTATAAATCTGCTGTTTGCTAAATATGGTAAATACTCAAACCTGAATGCCAGATATCTTTCAGAACACTTGTAACTAAACATAAATTAGGAAACTTTCCAAGTATAAGTGCTTGAAGACATTGTGTTATGAGATCCCCCCATCCTCATGTCTGTTCAATCATCAACCTCTTTGAAAAGATTTACGTTCTCTTTTAGGGATAAATTTATCGAGTACATTGATCAACTGTATTTTTCAAAGCTTGTGCATGTTTCCCACCTGCAGTTTCTTGTTTCCAGCATGAGGAGCAGCTGTGGAAGATGGAAGTTGTAAGAGCAGATTAAGTCTTGGGTGGGCTTTTCCCAGGTTCTTCTTTGCTCTTTGGTTCTAAGCTCTAGGCAGTGATACTCTGCTCTTAGGGTTTTTTCCTCACCTCTTTTGCCTTCTTGCCTATGATATTACAGGAGATGCACGAAGAAGAGGTTGCAGTAGGTAGTTCACCACTGCCCTCAGAGCAGTTTCTTTGGGCTACTGGAGATGGTTTGAGGATCAGGTGCAATATTGCAAGTGTTTAGTTGTTGTACCATGAACTCAGCCTAGGATATTTAGGCACACTGCTGGCATGGATACTTTTTTCTCAATCCTGCTTCAGCTCCAAATGAACTATTTTCATTACATATGCTACAGGTTTTCCGAAGATGTGCCCTCTGCCTGCATGTTCCCATCCCTCAGATGCATCTCTGGATCTCTTATGTGTTGCTTGACACTGGAGAGCAGGCAGACCCCTCCTGTGGGTTTATGCTTTTCTTGGTTTTTCCTCATTTTCCATTCATGATGCTAAATATTGACATTTCCTCTTGCTTTTGGATGAAGATGAGTATAGAGAAAGCTTTATTTTAACTTGTCTACGTTCTGCTGTTGATTTAAGTTGATTCTTTTATGGAGCCATGGAAGTACCTGCATTTTGTATGATTTTTAAATTTCTTTGAGCTCTCCCTTTGGTGCTGAGAGGGGTATCCTGGTATGAGCTTAGTTTAGAGCATAAAGTTTGTGTTTTTAAATTTTACTGATCTTTTTTTTTTTTTTTTTACGGGTGTAGTCTTTTCCTCTTGTATCCATTTTAACATATTTTGTCTGTGAACTCAGACAGCTTTCAAATCTTGTTAAACGTGGTCAAAGGAGCTGTCTGCTGTTCCTGGAGAGGATGCTTTGGTGGGACTGGGCTGTCTTTTCTGTTTCTTTTCTTTTCGGGAATCCAGACAAGGTTTTGTAAGCAGTGTCCGCTGTTGTGTTGATACTTACATGAACCTCCTGTCTGTTCTTTTGTGCTCACTTTCCTTGTTAGTTTTTCCATTAGTGTGTTTCCAAGGCCTTTACAATTTTTACCCTGTGATGCTAGTGGTACCATGTGGGGCTGCAAGAAGAGCCTTGGCTGAAAAGGGATTTTGGTTCACTTCATGCAATGTACCTCCAAACTTTAATTTCTGATAGATATTAATATTACCAGAGAGTTTTAAGGCCAGATTAGAAACAAACAGCCCAACCAAATTCTTCATTATTCTTGCTATTAGAAAGTATTTGCTAATAGCAGTTCTGTTGTTCAGGTTTATTTGCCTGTTATTTTGCACAACTAAGGCTATCAAAAAATTGTGATTTCTTCTTCATGATGGGTTTGAGTGCTCAAACTCACTTGTTTTATGTTGGAATAGCACATGGCAACAGCAAGAAAATAAGAACAAAAATGTATGGAAGCTGATGTCATATTTTTTTCTAAAGATGGATCTTCTCTGAAAACAGGCATTATAAGTTGCATGTTTTCTTTGAGAATCACTGACTCTTCCCACACTTCATTTCCTATAACCTTTGTCCCTGTACCTATATCAGTGCATTTAAAATATCCAGTTTCATGCTGTCTTTGTGGCTTTTGAGGTCAGAATAGATGCTTTTGTGTTGGGTCATGATGCCTGTAGTGAGTCATTCTTTTAAGTATATACTCAATCTCTTTCTCAGTATATTCTCACATCCAAAGTATTCGACCCCATATTCTGTAAAATGTTTGTAATGACTTGTTTTGGTGGGTATGTGCATGAAAAATTCCAATCTGTATTCCTCTGTGGCTGCCGCCAGAGCTTCCTCTCACATATATGTGAGCTCCTTTACAACTTCTGTTATGAATAAAGCTCTGAGGAAGAGCAAAAGTGCTAAAATAGCTTTTAAATGACTTTCCAATTTCATCAGGTGTATGCAATCTTCAATTATTTTATTGCCAAATACGTGACATTGAATTTCACTGGCCAGTCACAATCACAATTCCTTGACATTGTTACCTCTAGTTCAGAATAATTGTTTGGCATTTTAAATCAAAATACTCCTCAAGCATTTATTAATACTGTTTCTTGTTTCACTTGTGTGATGCTGGTAAATGTTTGAACTAGGTAAACACCATTAAAAACTTCTGAGTCTGTTCATTTACATTTTTTAATAAACTGCTTTGCTCATGGCACTTTTCTGTTTGCATTGCACAAACAGTGAGTGATTGAGTCTTACAGACATAAATAATCAGAGGAATGGAACTTCAGTTTTGAAGGGAAGTAGCCATCTGCTCACTCCTGGGGAGGTTAGCGGGGTCTGGTGAGGTCTGGGTGATTTATGGGTACTGTGGTTTGAGAAGTGTCTATGCTTCAGGCGCTGTTTGTGATGCTATGTGACTGCTGGTTGTAGAGTATTATGGGGTGTCCCTTTTACCTCATTAATGGGAAAGGAGGTATTGGACAACTTTGTCGTGTGAAATACAAGGTCCTCAGATCCCAGAGAAACTTTCAAGTAGCAGAGCAGGTGAAGAAGTATACTAAATTGCCCATAGTAACTGGAAATTCAGAAGACATTTTTATGGGCAGATTACAAAACTCAATCCCATACCTGGTAGTCATCTATTTGACTTATTTTAGGTAGAGTGATCAATGAAAATTAAAAAATTCTCAGGATTTATTTTGAGACTTATTTTTTGTGATCTGAATGGTTTCTCTTTTCTCATGTGAGATCTGTAACACAAGCATTAAATTAATTTTGCAGAATTGTATTTGTTAGTGGTATTACTTTAAATGACAATTGATGCTATCATGAACAAAGTTAATTCAGAATAAAATGAACTCTGCTAATCCATAGGTATGCAATTCCTGCAGTGAAGGGCTAGATTGTAAAGCCTTCCCTCTGGATACCAGTGGTAACCACAGTTACTGATTTTAACTATCCAGAGATCTATAGCACAGTTACTTTTCATCTCATTGTGGGCTTTTGCTTTCCCTGAAGAGCTCTAAGAAGCTGTTTTATTGGTAATGCATAATTTCACATATATATTTGAAGGGAGAGAATCAATATGGGGCTGTTCTTATCTTTATCTGGAGAGTGGAGTCCATACCTTTCCTGTGGCTTTCTCCAAAGAACTGCAAGATTTTACATGCACACACATACACAAATCTATGACAGAGGGCTTGTATGTGCCTCATCCTAAAACTTTTATATAAATATGAGTAGAATGTAGAATTGAACACTTGGGTTTTTAAAATACATGTTTGCAGATGTTTGACAGCTGTTTCTAAGGTCAAAGTATGGATAGCTTTGTTAGTGTTTGCTGCAAAGATTCAATTAAACTAAGCATGAATGTAAACTTTCCTTCTTTCCTTAAGCTGCTTGGAAATGCAGTGGAACTCTGGAATCTTTTCAACTTTTTCCTACAAGTCTCTATTTTGGTCTGCAGTGTTTCTTTGTTTTTACTGGCAAGAAGTAAAAATAAAAGCAGTTGGCTATTCTCTGGTATGTGTTTTCTGGTTTGTCAGAAAAACCTTCATCCCATTAAGTTGAGCTTGCAATTTTCCTAGTCACAAAAACCTTTGTCTAATGAGTTGCCTGTAGGGGAAAAGTCAAATCTGATTTTTTGCAGTGAAGTATGTTGTATGTTTCTGCTCCAGCTTGATGGAAGAAAAGGCTCTGTCAGAGGAATCTGAACTTCCTCTGACAGCTCCGAGAGCATTGTGGTTTTAATAGGAGATGGACTTTGTTCAGTTTTCTTATGTTCTGGCTACATGTGGAAAGATGGTTCTGTGGGTTTTTCTCTCAGGTAATCATCTGAATTTAGATTGTTTGCATTCTGAAGTGCTTGGATTCTGATGGTGAGATAAAGAATACTGTGCCTCTTCTGTGATGTAGCAGATGATTTTTTTTTT
>VZTB01001863.1:544579-558849 GCA_013397245.1 Thryothorus ludovicianus
TTTTTTTTGGTAATCTGTTAGCCTCTGAATGTTAAAATTTGGACTTATTTACTCTGGCAAAGGGGGATGAGAGTCTTGAGGAGAAAAATTCTCCACTCAGCAGTAACGCTTCTAAAACTAGAGCTGAGGATGAGGTAAATGGAACTCCTGCAGTGTTTTATAATCAGCCTGTAAGTTGGATTCCTGATGCTAACTTTATATTTAAATATGCTTAACCATAATAAATAATATGTATTTATAATCGTACCTTGTAATTGAATGTCTAAAGAGTTTAATTTTTTTAAAATTATTATTCATAAGATTATCTGTTGTAATGTAGCAATTGAGAAGGGCTGTTCACCCTTTTCCCAGTGTTCAGGGTCATCTTAGCACTTGGCCTGGCACTGGAATGAGAAGAAGTCAGTCTTCCTGTGGCAGTAACTTATTAGTGACCAGAGCTGTGCAGAGCCTCGGGTCATACTTGTTGGCAGTGACTGCACAAGCACAGCAGTTTAGGTTTTGGCGAGCAGTGAACCTTTTGGATGGGCAATGATTGCTGTGCTTAGGCTCTGGAATGAACTTCACCGGGGGTGAGCCCTGGGCCAGGAGTGCCTGCAGAGGGAGAAGGGCTGCGGGTGGCTTCTGTGGGGACGAAGTGGCCGTGCTGCTCTGACTCCAGCTGGCTCCTGACAAATAAGAGTAATGCAGCTGTGCTGTGCTGAGGTGATCTGCTAGATAAAATTGCACATTTTAAATGACATTTTTGTAGTTTATGATGCTTTGATGAAAAGGTTGACTGTGGTAAATTTTACCCTTCATTTATAGCATGTATAAAAGGCCCTTGAACTTTGTCATGTTTTTACGTGTGCTGCCCTGTGGTAGTGCTGTGAACAGTGCATCCACAGTAATGTTGTGGAAAAGTGAGTCATTCTGTCTAGCTCCAGCCATGGATTTGTTCTCACTCTGATTTTAAAGCTACCTACTTTTGAATTTTCCTCTCTGCTGTACAAATGTGGTTTGAAATTTGATCATATGGTAGCTTTCAGTGTATGCAAAATGTAACAGCTACTTTATATTTACCACTAGAATAATAATTACATATCATGGCCTACAAAAGGTAATGTGAGAAGAAATTAGGAAAGTTTATTTAAACCATAATTGGGTTTTGAATGGTATTTAATTACTCACTGTTTGATCCTTGATGATGTGTATAGTAGCACTTAGGTCTTCATGCTCTAAAAGTTTTGCTTTTCCTGAGTAATTCCATCAGACCATGTTGGTACACTTTGTACAATTTTTTACAAGTATAATCTCTGTGGCATGCAACCATAGTGTCCAGCTGAAAAATTTAAACTGAGGTTCAAAATTTTATTGTCCACTTTCTATATCAAGAAGTCATGATTGATCAGGGACAAGAGGGAAAGGAAAAGATAAATTTAGCCACATTCTTGATAATGTAGGATTTTTTCTAGACTCATATAGAGGTTTAACTAATGCTAGTATATGTTAATTGAACTTCTGAAATCTTGTCAAATACTGCTATTAATGAATAAATCATTCTCTCTATTCCTGCTTAGCTGGTTGCTTTCCTGAGCCAACACAGCCAGAAGTGCAGCAGCACAGTTTTATTTGGAGGAGGTGCTTCCCTGCATTGAATTGTTGGGCTGGTAGGGTTTAGAGTTTAACAGCAGTTTCAGTTTTGTTTTTGCGTTTGGGTAGATATAGTTAAACAATGAAAATAGGGTATATATGTGAGCCATTAGAAAACCAAATGTAAGTTGTTTCTGTTGCATTTAGTTAAATGTGTTTCAATAAACATGGCTGCAGTGGAACTGAAACTAAGTGGATAGTAATTTTGGAGCAGAGGTATGGGAGGGTTAGCCCTGAGAAATGGGACTGAAAGATTTGTGTAGGTTCCCATCTGCCCTCAGTGAGTTTTAGGGGAAACTGTTTTTGTTTTTTTGCTTTCTGGAACTGATTAGAAGCCATTATAAATTTACTGATGTTACTTTTTCTTTAGGATGTGAGTCAGCATCATCTGAAAGAGTTACTATCTAAAACATATGGGTTAAATAAAAAAAGTCTATGTTCTCCTGGCTTCCTGTGTTTGTGTTTTGTTTATGTGTTGTTAAGATTGGTGTCCAGCTGCCTCCCTGCAGTTTGAAAATGAGCTTGGGCCAGATGTGAGCCGGCAGATCAGGACCTGGTGAGAAGGTCACAATGGGCATAATGGTTTAGGCTTCTGATGAATATTGTGTAACATGAAACAGAACTTAATTTCCCTCTTAGATGATAACTGCATGAAGTGATTTAGGTTGTATGTTTAGAAGCTGTGCTTAAACAGCTTCCTGGGTAGTGAAGAGCATAATTTTCAAGTCAGTTGAATTTTCAGGTTTCTTGTGATACATCAAGTCCCAGCCTTTATGTAATTTCTTTTCTATGTGTGTAGATTCTTATCTGTGTGTGAGGAAATATTATTTGTGCTGTCTTCTTTAAGATTAAAATGCTATTTGTTTCACCAGAAACATATTTCACTACTTTTCCTAATAGCATTCTTTTATTTGAGTTGTCTTTCTTTTCCTGTCAGAGATGCAGGTATTTGAAAAAAACAAAACCCATTATGTGGAGCTGTGATTTCTAGAACTGCAGATGTTGCTTGGAAGGGACATCTGGAGGGAGATCATCTTAGTTCAGCCTCCCACTCAGAGCAATATTATTGCCAACACTAGTTTGGGTCAGTTATAGCTTTTAGCATTTAAAATCTGCTAGAATAAACTTCACCTCTCTGGGAACGCTTCCTGGTGTCCAGCCTGAATGTGCAAAGCAATATAAGTGGGGAGAATTTGGTTCTGTCTTCTCTGCCACATCCATCCAGTAGCTTTAGGCTCTATAAGACTGGCCCTTGGCCCCCTCTGCCAGACTTAGCAAGCCTGTTTCCCTTACCATCCCTTATCAGGCCAGGAGATTTAGATCCCTGAGCATCTTTGCTTCTCAGAAGCCCTTTGCTTCTCAGTCTCCATCTATGCCACAGCTTTAAGGCTGAGCCCCCAAAACTCTACTCAGTCCCTGGTTTGTAATGGCAGAGCAGGAATTCAGTTTCTTTATGCCTGGATGAACCTTTCCTATACACAAGTAAAGGTGTTCCTCTGCTAGAGATCAATGTCTGTTCCACCTAGGAGCAGTCTACTTAGCTTTAGTTATTTTCTAGGTGAAGAATCAGGATGATGGGATCTTTAAGGGTGGTCTAAGGATCTCAGCAGTTGGAAAAGCAGAAGAGAAAAGGGTGAGCATCATCCATGTCATACTTGTGATAGAGATCTGCAAAATCTGTAAGATGCGAGAAGCAGTGACCTTTGAACTGGGGTGGGATGTGGCAAAACACATCTAATATTCAAAACATGGAGCAGGATTTTATTCTCGGGTCACTTTGATTTTGATGCTGAATGGAAAGCGTTCCAGGACCAGCACCAACCCAGGAGAAAGCAGTACAAGGTCCCTTGAGGGCTAAAACCCAAGTGTACTGGATGAAAGGGACAGCAGAAATTGAGTTGAGTATCTGCTGCTCATCAAAGGTGTCTCCAAAATCGAAGGAACAGGATTTTAAGTAGTATGGCCGTTCAAAATGGCCTGAACTGGCAACTCATAATCGTAGAGTTTGTTAAGGCTTTTTGGTTTTGTTTGGGCTTTTTCTACTAAAATACAACAATTTTGTATTTTAGTAAGGAAGAGGATAAATTAAGCTTCAGATTTTATCTCTGTCATTAAATTCCCATGACAAGCCACAAGGTTACAAATGGAATTAAATCTGATTTGGGGGCACTTTGTATTCAATGAGAAATACACAGCGCTTACACCACTTGCTTCAGCAACTGTTCTGTGGAATTGAAGATAAAATACTCTAAATAGCAATGTTCTCTTAGTGCTCAACTGCAGACATACATTAATTGTGAAAATCTGGACAAGGAATTACTAGTCTAATCTTAGTTTGAAATTTCAGGGGGGAATTGGTTTCAGTTTTCTTCTGGGGTCAATACAAACCTCTGGTGAAGGGTGCACCATGAAGAATAATCAGGCAGGTCGACTGGAGGAGCAGGATCTACCTAGCTGTGTGCTGAGTATGGTGAATAAAGGTTTGTCTTGAGGGATAGAATAGAACTTCAGGGGTTTCCAGCAGCACTGTGGCACTGGCATAGGGCACAGTTAAAATGGAAACTCAGAATTGGAGTGTCATTTACTGTCTTTATTCTCTGCCCCTAAGCACATCTGCCCACAGGATCTGTCCTGTAGCCAATCAGCTGTGACTGGCCAATTGGTTCATAGGGTAAAAGAATTCCTGGTATGTTGTGTCATTTGAATTGAAGTGCTGCTGATGGGAAACAGTGACATAGTTTACTTAACCTTTTTTTTACCTTTATTTTTTTTCCTCAGAGGTATGGAGAACTTGGTAGCTGGCTCTAATCTTCCTCCACTTTTTACAGATGAGCATGGATCTAAGGAAGGTAGTGAAATTAATGTAACTGGGTAAGCAGCTCCTTTTTCACCTTCAGCAGGTAGATATTATCTCTGCACTTGTCAGGGAAATTGTTCCAGTGGGAATAGGACATTCTAAGTAATTTTTTAAAAGAAAAATAAACCTGACGTTGCAAGAATTCAATCTTGCAACATTCCCTTGGCCTTGATCGAAGATCACAGGACTCTGTTTAGAAGAAACCAGAACTCTTCTGAACTGATGGAAGTAGTCATAAATTGTTCTTTAGTATCTTTTAGCTTTAAGAGCTAATTCCCTAGGATTTCAGTCTTAAGACAAGTGATGTTATGGGGACAGAGAGGGAGGAAGTATCTATTGGCCTTAGAGGTCCCTACTAAGTAAATAATTTCAATTAAAAATGCGCTGTTCATCAATGATCTCTGAAACTGATATCTCATTTTTGTCAGTCTGACCCTGCTTTTACAAACTGCAGCGATGGCCTCTTAAAACCACAATGCCAAGAGAAGTTTTCTTTTAAGAATATGTGGAACTTCTGCTGTGTTTTGATAATTGAAGCTTCTTTTCTGTTTTGCAAAGCACCAAACAGTAAAATTCAGACTTTGCAGTCAAGTAAAGCCCTGTAAAAATGAGTGTAAACACTTTCACTTCAAATGGGTCTGAATTTAAATTTACTTATCTGGGACTTCAAACTTGTTGGTGCCAAATTAGGTCCCTGTTCAAATTTTGCTTGTATTTAAGAGATATTAAGGTTTTGGCTGAGCTTTCATCAGTGTTTGCTGGAAATGGCTGCATCACATGAAGTTTTTCCTGTATTTTAAAGAGCTTCTCTGCTTAGGGGGAGTGGAGAGGAAAACTGAAATACTCTTCAAACCCTAACAGTGAGTCCAGAGCTGTGTTGTTCCTATTCTTTTTGACACATACAAAATATGATTAACTTATGGGAGGGTGCCTGCTTTGTTCTTCTCCCTCTCTAATTGTCAGTCATATGAACTCAATCTGGTGTCTCAAAGTCAGCCATGATCTCTCCAGCCCCTCACCAGTAATTATGACACAATTGCTGATTGTAGTCAGTAATGAAAATATGCTGTTCTCTCCAAAGACAGATATTCCCATGGACATTCAAATAACAATTCTGTTAATATGTATCAAATTTTTATAGCTGTATTCTACATCAACAGGAACAGTTATTTTGAATATTTAAAATTTGCCAAAGACATGAGTAGCTCTAGACTAGAATAAATGAGCAAAGGAGACTTGAAGCATGCTGTTAAAGGAATTTCCATGAATGTAACTGGGTAAGGCCAAATATTCTTTAGCCTCAAGAAGGGTTTAGAATCTGAGATGAGTCCAAAAATCTTACATTAATTTGCCTACTGAGCACAGTGCTGAGAATGTCCAGGGGGTTGTTGCCCCAAAATATATATTCCTCATTGTCAGTCTACCTTCAGAAGTATTTCTGCACACTTGCTCTTCTTTTTTGCCTGCAGACATCTTGCTCTTTTTTGGAGTAAGGTAGATTGATACAGTTCTTGCAGTAAAATTAAATAATGGCCATTCAGGAGCCTGTTGGGACCTAGTCATCTTTCTGTTTAAACAATCACATGTATGAACAGGAGATTGTGTGGAATGAAATTCAATTCAAGATCATACCCAATCACAGACCTCTACATGTGTTTGGGGAGAAATATATTAGACACATCCAGAAAGGTCTGTCTTGGTTGATGATGAAACTTTTAATTTCAAATTCCTTATGCTACTTTTGAAGAAGGGTAGATTCACGCTGTCTGGTTTCTGATCCAAATGTACACTTGCCTGCAAGTTGTTTGTGTAATCAAATGCTTCACTAAAAATGGAACAAAATCTCACTTTAAAAATCAAACTGGGCCTAAAAGTCCATAGGAATTGTGGTAATTATAGTGGTTACTTGGATGGAATGTCTAGTTCTTCAAAAATCACTTTTAAATCCCATTTTTTCTTGCTGGTATGAGAATGAATATATTTGCAACATTTTTTCATGTTTTAGAAGATTTGGAAGGAAGTGATTTAGGAATGATGATTAAATTTTTTTGTTCTCCACTTTTGTGCTTTTTCAGATTAGCTAATTCGGAGAGTTCATTCAATAGTGGAACTTCACAGCCTGTGAATAACCCAGATTTGGTGGAGGACTTGTCACAGGCTCAGCAGCAGCAAAATGAGTCTTCTAATGCTGCTGAAATCACTGAGCAGAAGCCTGAGGAGGAGGTGAGATGAAATAATAGTAACTTTCTAATGAAGAAAAGGCATGGAATTTTATCATTATATTGTCTTACCTGCTCAGATTTTTTTTTTTTAATTGGATCACAAATTTTTATCCATTTGCCATTTCAGTCTTCTGATTCCCTAATTTTCTCCTATATTGTACAGCTGCACACAAATAGCTGGCAGTTGGAGTGTGCAGAGAACAGCACATGGGTCTCAGCTTAGCCAGAGGGGCCCAGAAGCTGGTGTTGCATTCAGGACTGAATGTTCAACTGCCACAATTTATCTTCTCTCTTGTGAGCCAGCAAAGTGAGACCATTGTACTGTTCTGGTAGTAACTGATGTCTTTAAAACCATTATGTTTTTACTGCTTTAGACTATACATTGTGTACCATCCAACACTGATTTTTAGTGTCTAAACCATGAAGGACCTAAAGTTGGACTAGGAAGTGGTTTTGGGGTTTTCTGTGTGGTTGGTTTTTTTTTTGAAAGACATATTTGATATTCCTCCTTGTAGCTTGTTTTCAGCTGTGAGGTCCTTTTTAAATTAAGTAATAAAATTCCAAGAGGGAAACAAAAGGTAACACAATGGCAGGAACATGCTGATCTGGGGAAAGATTAGAAGTACTGAAAATAATTGTATGTACATAGCATTAGAAAACAGGCTTTTCCAGAGGTTGTTGTAGAAATTGTTTGAAGCCAAGAGGATGGAGGATAATGATGTTATTCCTGTGAATTCACAGTGTGCCCCAGGCACATCATACAATTTTCCCTCCTTTGGATTTCATTTGTTTCTCCATTGGAGGTGATTAGTGGGAAAGACAATCTACTGAACAGATGAGAGTAGAAAAGCCTGTCTACTGTATTTACACCCACATTTTGGGCACATTGTGCACGAAGGTCAAAGATCTGGAAGGTGCAAAATAACTAGTTATCAATTATTAACTAATACACAAAATGTCTCCAGAAAACCTATTCAAGCAAATGACTTGCAGGGGAGGGTAAGTGAGGGTGTGGATAACTAAACCCAAGCAAACAAGTAATAAAAAAATATTTGCAGTTGCATTAGTTGAGATGATCATGTTGTAGATTATCAGTCCCTGTGATTTTACAATCAGATGTTGATGCCGATGTTATTTTGTTGTCCCTGTGGACTAGGATAAACTGTAAGCTACTTTTCACAATAAGACTCCTTTGGCTTTGTTTAGGCAAAAGTCAGGATAGTTCTAAAGCAGGGTTTGAAACCTGCATCCATGGGGAGGATTGCAGCCATGTGCTCCTGATGAAGTTGTTTATTCCTTCCAGAGGTGGTTATTTTCACTCAATGTGAATTATCTTCCATTTTCATTGTGCAGCAGCAAAGAACCAAACGAGGAGGCTGGGCCAAAGGGAGAAAAAGGAAGAAACCCCTCCGGGACAGCAATGCCCCCAAATCCCCCCTCACTGGGTATGTGCGGTTCATGAATGAGCGCAGGGAGCAGCTGCGAGCCAAGAGGCCGGAAGTCCCTTTCCCAGAGATCACCAGGATGCTGGGCAATGAGTGGAGCAAGCTGCCTCCTGAGGAGAAACGGGTACCATTGCACTTCCTTGTCCTAGCTGCATGTGACTGCTGTTACATGGAAATGTTTAGTGAGGAAAGTGACACAGGCTTTTGGTTGAAATCCTGTATAGGAGAATATTTCAAAATGAGGGCCACAGGTTCACATGATTGACCCTGGCTGGGCCGTAGCATCTCTTCCAGGGGTGACTGGGGGAGAACTGTATCCTCTAGGTGATGCAAGAACACATCCAAAATGGGGGGGATTGCTCTAATGGGACATCCCACAGTTCCTGTGATATATCTGGATGTAACTCTGCTGTACCAACTCAGATACAGATGTGATGTCTCATAACTGGGACTCCTGTGGCCTTCTGCACTACCTGGTGAGTGAATGAAGCTCAAGGCCATGTTTGGGCTGTTTTTTAGGGCCTTCTGGAGTAGACCTTGTTACTGAGTTAATTGCTAATGGGTGTGCTACTGTCCATACCTAATTGCCAGTTGGAGATTACTGCAAAGCAGTTTTTAAATCACAGCACAACTGAATGCTCTCATATGAATTTAATCTTCATATTTGAACTTTGCAAAATACTTTAAGGGTGTAATGAAGAATGAAATGAGACAAAAAAAAAGGATTTGCTTTTACTGGTCTACTAAGCTTGTAGAATACAACTTACAGAGATGATATAAAATGGTGCATACGCACTGTGATTTAACCATAATGGAAAATATGTGGCAAGGCAAGGCAGTTGTTTTGATGGCAAGGGTAGTGAGAATAATGTTGCTTAGAGAAGTCAGGATTGCTCCTATGTAAAGTTGGAAATATACATCCATGGAGAGGATGTCTTGTGGTGATGAAAATGTCTGCTGGGAGAGAAGGGAAAAATACGTCTGCCCTTCTGTCTTCTGCACTTTGCCGTATTCTTATCATGTCTCAGGCAGATTTTTAACCTAGAAAGAAGGAAACTGAGTTCATATCTCTATTTTATATGCTGCTTTTGAAATCCCCAGGGAATCTGTCCTTGAGTAAAGCTATAAGTTTCTAGCTCAGAGCAGGTCAAGGGAAGACTGCTGAGCCCTTTCAGCAACACATTGCTGGAGATGGAAAAAAATAATATCTTACAGACAAATAACATGTTCAAAAGCAATGCCAACCCAGCATCACCAAATTTGCACCCCAATCCAGAATGTTATCACTGTCACCAGCAGGGTCAAAACTGTTGCAAATGTAAGGAAATCATAACTTAAATGTATTGTCATGATGACTTAAAGAAAATACCAGGTGACTAAGGTTCACTGATTTAATTCTTATGTACGTTGAATTTTAAACTCATTTGGGGAAAAAATTGGGAAGGCAGCTTTTTTTTAGAAAGGATCCCATTAGGAAGCATTGTGACTATTCATTAAATGTTTTTCAATTCATCAGTTCCCCTAAAGAATTCTCCAGCTAAGCTCATTCTGTCATGCAGATGTGTGAAATACCTTCAGGCTAATAGAAAAAGGTTTCTATTAACCAAAATGCAGATAGATTATATCAATTAAAACCAGGCTCTTTTATCTTTATGCTGCTCTTTGCAATAGCCACGATGTTTTGTTCACCTCTCTGATGTGCCAAATGTGTGGTGGTGCTTTTTGTCTGTGGGGCATGAAAACAAGAGTGTACTTGGAACTCCGCTGTTATGGGTGTGAACCATAAAGCATCATCTGACAAGATGTTACTGTTTGGCAGCATTTCATCCTGGCCACAGAACAGGAATTCTGAAGCGTTTCGTCTGTAACGTGTAGGTAACATTCCATTGAGTAGAGTAGCTTAGTAGCAAGTTACTCCTAGGCCTAGCAAAAAAGAATGAACACAATAGTTATTATAAAAAAGAGAGAGAAAATGGGACACCAGAGTACAGTAATTTTATCCAGAGATCTTAAGTCTTTGCACCTCATTGTTTCTTCACTCTTCTGTTTGCAGAGGTGAAGTGGATCAGCACTTTGGCTGACAAGTTCTTTTTCTTCCCTTCTTCCCTGAAACTCTTGGACTTTTCTTGTTTCAGCGATACCTTGATGAAGCAGACAGAGATAAGGAGCGTTACATGCGGGAGCTGGAGCAGTACCAGAAGACTGAAGCCTACAAAGTCTTTAGCAGGAAAGCACAGGACAGACAAAAAGGCAAATCACACAGACAAGGTATTGAATAGGACAAAAGTATGTGCCTAGATAGAACAGTAGAAAATTCCCAGCCATGTAGCCTGAAACTCTTTTAAAGCTTTGGATTTAAAGGCTGGTTAAAAAGTGTGTTCTTTCCACAGCATGTACCTCATCTGGGTGTAAAGGGAATTAGACTTATGTGAATTTAACTGTATCTAGATTGTGTTGGAGGATATGCTTTAAGGGCATCAAAGTTAGACACAGCTTCTCTGTGACTTTGTAGGAGAGCTGCACAAGTCTGTATTGAATTGTTGTGTAATTAGGGTTATATAACTGCCTTAATTCTTTTTTCATGTTTTCTTAAGTTTTGTTTGTTTTGAGAAACTTCTTGTTTGATTTCTTTTTCAGATGGAGCAAGACAGCCAGCTCATGATCATGAGGTAAACCTCTTAATTCTACATTTACATCAGTGGGTAGACTTTCAGGTGAAAAAGAACTTCTACTGAAGTCAAAACCCAGTTTGTCAGAAATTGAGTGTGAATTCTTCCTCTTCCTAATGCAGGTTTTGAAAAGTTATAAATTACTGAGCATACTTACACTCATTGGTATAATAAAACTGACTTTAATAAGGCTTGGGCAGGTACAAATGATAGATGAAATGGAGCATAGGGTGCACTTAAAACAAGTCTGTTTCGTAATGCAATGTTAAGAACTCAAAAATAGTGTGAGACCTCAATAAACCTACCAAGTTAGCACCTTTAGGTGGCTGTTTTTAGGTACTGATTTTTTGTAGTAACACAAATGCTTGTGGCTTCCTTGAGAAGAAAATTGGTAAAGTAGCCAAATAATTGGAAAATCTCTGGCTTAAATCTCCTCCTGCCCTCCCTTGCCCTCTGCATATGTAATATTGGAAAAGAGTGATAATGTCTGGAGATAAAGCTCATCAATTGCAGCACAGGCATCCTACCACACAAATCTTGTGTGTCCTGGCTGACTGTGGTTTCTCTCTCCTTGAAATGCTGCAGCTTTCTCCAGCTGTATTACCTAGGGCCACAGAGCTTCTTTCATGCTTACCAATAAATTGCAAACAAAGAGCAATGAAAAAAATCTTGCTTATACACAGCCTCTTCGCTTGTAAGCAATAGGGCTTTCTGAAAGATCTGTTTTTCTTTGTGAGATTTTTTGCCTTGGGAAAGGAATCCGGTTGGCTTCTAATGTGTTCATTACAGTAGTGACAAGGCTGAGCACTGCTGAGAGGCAACTAGTGGTCTTGAAGGAAAGTAAGTTTCACTTTCAGGAAAATGTTTTGGTAGGATGTTTTTTATATTCCTTTCATTAACTTCTTAAGGAAGTGCTTGCAGTGAGATTATCCTTTAGAAGTACATGGTCCCTAAGTTTTCTGATTCTACAATCACTGAATCCAAGTTTGTCTTGATTGTACAAAAACTGAAGGCTTCCAGTTCTAGGTTGACTGTGACTGTTGCATAATGTTTACATTATTCAGGCAAACTACAAATTTGGAGTCTTCCCTCTTACCCTTCTAATTCAAACTATCATTGCTGGTCTTTCACATCATAAATGCAGTTAAAAATGAGTTCTCCTCACCCTGTGGGACATAGAAGCTTCATGAGATACAGCTGAACATCAACCTGTCAGTCAGACATCCTACTCTGAACTGTGTCTTTGACTACTTGGTGTTTTTCACTTTTATTTTTATAAAATCCCACATGTTTATCACCAGATGTGCTTTCACATCTTCTGTGCAGGGGTGCCAAGTATTATAATCCTGTATAGATGAGGAATAAGCAGAAAAAACTTAGATTGCTTTTAGAAGTGTCTGCTCAAATTGTTAATGGAAGTGAGGCTAAAGCTTTTTGTCATCTTGCTGTTTTCTCCTGACCACACTGACTTTTGTTGCTGTCTTTGTGCTTAGCAGGTACAAGTTCATGAAATTATTTCTTGAGAGAATATAAGACAATAAGATCAAAGAATGCTTTTTTCTTTCCCTCGCTCACTTAAGTGTTGCTGATGTAGTTTCTGTGAGTTGATGTTGAAGTTATTTTAAACATTATACATAGAGTTGATCTCTAAAGAGTTTTGTGATGGGCAATTCAAATACTAATTATAATAAAATATAACTAAAGGATGAGAGAGAACTTTTAATAGATATTGCCTTGAAAAACATGCACACACTTGTCCCATGAGCTCATCTATGGGCATGAAATAGAACATTTTTCTTCCTTCAATTTCTAGTTTCATAAATGACACACAGCAATATACATTGCAACTATTGTCATCAGCAGTGACTAAACCCCTGGATAATTGTTCTGTTGTTCTGTTATTGTTTATTTCCTCAAGCTGCTTGATTCCAAGTAGGTCTGGCATCATGCACTCAGTTACACTTGTTACTGGAAAGCTTTCAAATGTTTGTGCACATAGGTTGGGAGCAGGGGTTGCCTTGTGGTACCTACTCTGAGAACATTTAATGGAGTAGTACATTTTTTATATCTGTTCCTTCCACTGTCTGCAGCCTCACCATGGCAGGAGAGGTGAGCTTAAACCCCCCAAAATCTCAGCTATCTCATACTTCACCCAGTCTCTAAGAACTTCAAGTCTGATTCATTGCAGAATCTTCAAAGTTCAACCTCAGTTTTAATAACCAGATGAGATTGTTGACTCTTGAAGCGTCTCAGTCTTATTTAAGGCAAATGATAGGAAAAATTCTGATTCTCTTTTGGTTTGAGGTATGACTAAATGATACATGAACTGAACAGACTGGATCCTTTTCAATAGGAGATAATCAAAACCTTAGGATTTTAATCTTCAGTGAACCTCAGAGTGGCTTAAGTACTTCAGGGTTCTCCAGACGATCTTTTATGTGCTGGGTAATGTATTTTGTAATGGGAGACTGCTGATGGTGTTAATGGTCACTCTTCTGCTTAGTAGAATTTCTTGCCTTTTGGAAGCTGGACAGTTACATTTAAAGCCTTAATATCTTCTGGTTTTTACCTGAAGAACCTGTATCCTAGGGCTTCAAAGAGAATACCTTCTTCTCTTTGCAGTACTCTTTCCTCCTCCATCTATTCTTTAGGAGCCAATGATGATCCAAGCCAGTGGCTCTTTGCACACAGGTAGTAAATAGTGAGCATGAATTAGAGTGATAAAGACAGATGTTCTCTAAGTGTTCTAACCAAGCTTCATAACTGCTAACATTTCTTAGTGCACATTAATGTTGAGATCCTAGAT
The DNA here is from genome assembly GCA_013397245.1 of Thryothorus ludovicianus. Lineage (NCBI taxonomy): Eukaryota > Metazoa > Chordata > Aves > Passeriformes > Certhiidae > Thryothorus > Thryothorus ludovicianus. Next base: position 558,208 of record VZTB01001863.1, read on the forward strand.
TTTGGGGTAAAATTAATTCTTAGCCATCTAGGCAGTGTTCTGACGAAATGCATTATTCACACTTCTGTATACGACTTCTCTTTCTAAATATACGCTTGAGTCATTTACCCTGTAGCAGCACATACAAAAACTTCAGTGAAAAGCACGTGTGATGATAAACTCCACGGAGAGCCTACTGTGCCTCAGAGCTGGGAAGAGTTGCCTTTCCCTCTAGTCTTACCTGTTTCTCATGTGTCTCCAGTTGATTCAGGCCAAGTGAGGTTTGAGTTCTCAGTTAATACAGAGCTCCTCAACTGTAATTGTGCCAGACAATAAAAACCAGTTTATCTTTAGGAGCAATCAGTGGACAGTCTGTCTCCTTCGGGAAAGACAGAGTAGCTGTAGTTCCATTTAGCCTTGTCTGTCTTGGTGTTGGGGGTTGGGTTACTTTCTTGTAGAATTTTTTCCCAAAAGAGTGGCTAGGAAGCTAATTGCTGGGTGCTTATGGATACTTTAAGGTATTTGAAAGAGACAAAAGAAGTGCTGTCCAGAGAGGGTGGGATCAACCCCACCTCCCTCTTGGAAGGGCTCGGAAGGAACGGGAGGGGGGGAGGAGGGGGCGGTGGTGTGCAGTTTTTTGCTGACTGGAGAGAGATCTCACTT
>VZTB01001864.1:1045-38692 GCA_013397245.1 Thryothorus ludovicianus
CTTATTATACTCGCTGTTAAGAGATACTAGTTTTGTATACTTTTATGCTTACTCTCATGTTTTCATGACATTGCAGTTGTTATATTGTTATATACCCATTTAGTCCTTTCATGTTCATGCTCAGTAATAAAATGTCAACTTACAGCACAAAGAACAAGTTTCCTCCCAGTATTTATTTGTGGTTATTCAGATTCTCTAACAGTTCTTTTCCAAGGGTTTTCACATTGTTCTTGCAGTTGGGAACTGGGCTTAAAAAGGTAGTGTTGAAACAGCAGTCTCACTTATGCACTGTGCAGAGGCAAACAAGCAATTGTGCCTCAGCCTGTGGCTGCCTGGTACTCTCTCCTATATAGAAGCAATTACAGCTCACTTTGTGTAGAGACATAGAATTTTTAATGGTGAAGTGTCTATCCATGAAAACACAAGATTACTCTCAGACTTACATCTCCTAGATGGTCTCTCACAGTCTGTCGTCACTCTGTTCTCATGCTGCTGTTCCAGAGACAGTCATCTTCCAGGTATGGGTCTGACACATACTCTAAAGATGTTATGGATTTGCTAGATGCTGATGATGTACTGTGCCCAGAACAACAAATGTAAGAGTAAGTTATGCCAGCTGGGAACCTTGGGCGTATTTGGCTTCTTTATTTCCTACCATCACATCCACTTCAAGTGTAGGTGGCATGTTGACTTCTAGCCTGTCCTGGTGCACATAGTTAAAACCTGAAGCAGCCTTAAAGCTGTCTATCTAAATGCAACGAAATTCAACTTCACTGCATTTGTACTACCTGTAATTAAAATATTTCAGACTAGATGTTCTGAGTACATTTGGTTTAGACTTGAATTTTACTTTATCTTTTTTTTCTACTTTAATATAATGAAATTACCTTTTGAAATTAATTTATTTTCTTTGAATGGAAAACTAAAACAAAAGAAAAAGAAAAAGATCTTGACCACATTTTGAAACACAGACACTCATTTCTTCCCAGGCTCCATATTCTTTGAAGACTGATTTCATATTTACTTCTTAACTGAATGTGCTTGAACTTTTTTCTCCAAACTTTGTATCCAAAATCCATGTCTCATCTGGTCTTTATCTCACAGCTGTGATAAAGCAAAAGAGACCATGTTAACGATTTTAATTGAGGTTGATATTTTCTCACTGAATCATTTAGAGATAAAGATTGCATAGCATATGCTCTTTTGATCTATTCAGAGAAACAGCGAGCTCCGTAGTTTGATGTCAAGATAATTAAAATAAGTGCCAGCAATAGCTTTGAGAGCTATTAGAAACATAAAGATTGAAAAATAGGTTGGAGGAGGGTCCAAAGTGGAGCACACATTGCTGAAGTATTCAGAAAAATCTGTTTCTGAATCATTCTGATGACTACAGACCTCACCTGGAGAGTTGTGTACAGTTCTGTGCTCACCAGAAAAGACACAAGAGACATGTGGACATACTGAAGAAAGAGCAGCAAGGGGCCACAGAGAATATGAAGGAGTTGCAGAATTTCTAAAGTGATGAAAAGCTGAGAGAGCTGGGATTGTCAAGCCTGGAGAAGAAAAAGCTCTGGTGGGATCTTATCAATGTCTAGAAGTACTCAAATAGGGATGCAAAGGAGGCAGAATCAGGTTCTTTTCAGTGATGCCCAGTAGCAGGACAACAGGCAAGGGGCATAAACTGAAAAAAACATTGTTCTTTCTGAACATTGAAAAACCCTTTTTTCACTGTAAGGCAGATTTAACCCTGGCTTAGGTTGCCCAGAAGCATTGCAGTCTCCCTCCCTGAAGATACTCAAATCACCTCTGCACAAAGTTCTGAGGAAGCTTTTCTCAGTAGCCCAGTTTGAATCAGATGATGTCCAGAAGTCCACTTCCAACTCAACCTTTGTCTGACTTCACTTGATCCCTTTTGAAGTCAATTCACCCTTTGTAAGACCAAGAGCTACAAGAGTTTAATTTCTTTTTTACCATACCCATATGGTAAAAGACATATCAAGAAGGATTTTCTGTTTCTTCAGTTCATGATCTTGCTGAATCCACACTTTCTTCTTCTCTTGCTTGCTTTGGGAGTTCTTTGGAGTTACTATTCTCTAACTTAGCTGCAATGTATCTGCTTTCAATTTTTTAAAAAAAGTATCTCATAGCTTTTGAATACCAATTTTTACACAATGTTTGGTCACTGATCCCTTGCTGGCCAAGTGTCAGTGTCACCTTGTGTAAATACTTTATTCCTTTAGAGCAAGCATACATCAGATTTATTTTGTATTCACCAAATTTTAATATGAAAAGGATTGCTTTTGTTAATTCTGCAGAGTGAATCTGGTGTCACTGCTGATGTACATATATGCAACATATATAGTATGGAAATTAATTTTACTTATAGCTAAATCAAGAAGGAAAGTGTACTTTATACTAACCAGAAAGTCAGATTTGTTGCAAAAAAGATAAGGAAAACAGTGAAAAGATAGATCTGAACTGATCTAGGTCATCCACTTGACTGAAGATAGAAAGTTATGCAAGTAGGCTTACAAAGGACCATAACAAACGCATGAATTTTAGGAAGAAAAAAAAATCACCTTGGGAAACAGGGTTAATCATAAATAATAACTGAATCTATTTGAACAACCTTTGGCAGGAGTAAAAAGACACTCAAAGGAGCTGGAATTATAAATTGGTTAATGCTGAGTATTAGAGAGAGCATAGCTGGAACCTACATGTTCAATTCTAGAAGCCATATTTTAGGAAAGAAATTATGAAGCATGAAAGGTCTGAGGCTGAAAGATCAACATGAATCAGAGTTTCAGAGATCTTAATTATAAAATTCATTCAGGTGTGGCCTTTGATATACAGACTCAAATAAAAAGAAATAGGAAACCATCCTCTAGATGTTTTATGAAGGACCTCGAAGATAACTGCTGCCAGACAGAGTTTTAAGGTAGTTAGTTACTGCTGAGGGTAAGCTGTACACTGAAAAACAGTTGCTTCCTCACAATTCTGTCTTTTCTGTTACCTTGGGAGGGGGTTAAAATATTTTTTAGGATCAACAAATTGATTTCTTGGTGGAAAGAATGTTATTTAAAGGATGAAATTGAATGTTTTATCTAACAAGCTAAGCTGACAAATTGTCTTGTCTTTCAAATGCATAAATAAACTCAAATAAATGTTGAATGGAAAAGGAAAAATAGCATCAAGGAAGATTTTTTTCTTCTTTGGGTACCATCTTCATTCATTAGTATGCTTACCTGTTCACAAATAGAAGTGCATGCAAATGCCCTTTCCTAGATATTAATCTCAGCATTTGTGTCTACCTTCATGGATTTTGCTGTGCTCAAAATGACTGGACAAACAAAAGAGGGCAGTAAATGGGCCCTCCTAGTGCAGAATTCTTTTGCAACACAGAAAAGCATCATGAACAGAAATATAAAATACTATTCTTCCCTCATGAAATAAAGTAAGAAGTTTCACCCTTACAGGTACAACATAATGGTAGTGCCCATACCTACCACTGTAGCACCATTAACATGTGGGCAAAGACCATGCCAAAATTCCCTTTTCTCTCTCACAAAAATATGTGTCTGGCTAAATGAAGTAAACGAGTTTGCTTGTGTGAGCAGTTGACTAATTAAGTAAAGATCTGCAAATACAGTTTTCAGCCTAAGCTAGCTCAAATTTCTGTATTCCTTGTGAATTTTGTAAAAAAAGAAAAAAGGAAGAAAAGGAAAATGCAGAAGATATTTTCTCTGCTCTTCCTCCAATACTGTTTTTCTTCTTAATGTGAAGCACCTTGGGAGTTAAAACTGAATATTCAAATGTCACCAGAAAACATATGGCAAGCTTTCCTTTCAGGATCCTGAAGCCAGAGACTTCCTTCAACATATTTGTGCCATCTGATTCTATGACAGTGTATTTGCAAAAAGTAAACGGTTCATTCAGGTCAAAAGTTCAGCTTCTCACTCAAAAAAGAGTGTCTTACAGGTGAAGCAAAGGGAGATGGTGAACCTTCACTTTTTTTTTAAAATTGATTTCCTTAAAATTGTTTTGATTATGGATTATGGTGTGGATGACGGAAGACAAACTTTCCATATATAGCTATACTGAACTGGCGTATAAAAGAAAAGGTGAGTGTAGTTTATTTTTTTTAATTGATTAATGTGGAGAAACAAATATCCTGGTAATTGAAATGGCCTCCTGTAGAGGAAAGAAAATTATTTGAGAGTGTCATGTCTGAGGATGCAGGATGCAGTTTGTGTCATGGCTGCTCAATGTAATTGAGCATAAAAGGAAGAAAGAATTTTTGTGTGATTATTTCTTCCAACAATCCTGCTTAGCTCTCTTAAGACCTACTTTATCTACCTCAAAGTTAAGACATCTGCCAAGATGGCCTCATTCTGCTCTCTTGCTCTATTCTGATGAACATTGCTTGGGAAGCGTTTAGTCATGATTTTTCAAGGAAATAACCAAGAAGAGAGCTTTTACTTTTGGGCTCATTTGTTTAAAATCTGGCACTCAGAAAATTCTGGAAACTGTATGAATGACAGAGTTGACCAAAATGAAGCCAAAACACAAATACCAGTAATATTCCTCTGACCCTGTTCATATAGAAAGACTTTATAGCTGTTTATTAATTTCAGTCCCAAACACTGTAACTTATAAACAGAGAAAGTGAAGGAAAATTCAAGTATTGCTGAATCTCAAGGAAGTTCCTAAAATACCTCCTACAGAGGGGTTGATACCTGACATTTTCAGCAAAGACCTGATCCAATAGGCATATGAAGGATCATAGACTAAGGAGGGAGACAAAATCTAGTCTGTGTAGCCGACACCTTTCCAAATTATTTCCATGCTTGTTACTTGTAGTAGAGGTGTCATTGTAGAGTAAGACAATAACACAATGGGGCAGGAGAAGGAAGAGTCTTTGGATTTAGTCCTTGGTATTACCACCCACTTTGGGTGTGGCTTTGGACCAATGAATTTCTCTCTCTCCTTCAGTTTTCCATCTGTTAAATGCAACCATAAAGGAAATAAATGATTAATCCACTTTCATGGACTGCAGAATTTTGGAAAGTCCCTTATATCCTGAATTAGTATAACCCATCATGACTGTCTTTATTACTATGTTAAGATACTCTATTAAAACACACAAAGGAAGCATGCAATAAAGAAAAACATAAAAGCCTCTTCTTTAGACATCTAGATAACATTTTAAAATGCTATCATTTTGAAGTAGTTTGAAAATGTTCATGTTTAAGAGCACTCTAAGCAGCTGAGCCTGTTTCCATTCACAGATGTTATAATTTATGCAAGAAACTGAATAGAAGAATGTTGAAAAATAGGCAAGAAAGGCTGTATAGAAAGCTGTATGTGGGCAGCATCAATTATAAGCTGAATATATGTGCCTAGCACTATCCATTTTAAACACAGAGATCTACCATTAATTAGTTATTGATTATGATCCATAATTTCTATGCCTAAATTCTAATAATATATGGAAAATAAATAAAAGATTGGGTAAAAGGAACTATTCTCCACTTTTTCTTTTGGTTTTTTTTTTTTGGAGAAAAGCAATTTAAGTCTTTTTGAGTATGCAATTAATATTTCCATTACTCCATGTTGGAAGAAACATTAATACAACAAAGTAATGGGTTGGGTTTTTTTCCTACAATACAGCAAGATTTAATGAATTGAATGAATTTATATTTGAGCCCATCTGAGTGTATCTGAGGAAAGTGGATTTTCTTCCTGCCTAGTAAACAGAATGAAAGAAAATGATGTACCAACACATAAGGAAAACAAGCTTTATTTTCTGAGGCCAACATCTACCTTCCACATCTTCTGTCTCTGTCTCTATTGCATTCATGCTTTTCTTCCTTGTAAAAGGGGGCCCTTACAATTCCACAAGAGAGTGTTCTGAGTGTTTAACTGTGTCTTCACAGTTGAGATTATGGCACTTGTGCACTACAGGAGAAATAGTCTTCTGTAATTTTCTCCCTCTGAAGTGTAAGGACTCCAAATAATGCTCACTTCCTTTCTCCCACCATAGAAAAGAAGTGTCTTTAGTCAGTTGTGTATCACTTACCCCAGTCCATCTCCACAACTGCAGAATAGTTTTGACTTTGAACACAGTGATACCCATTCATTCAAAATCAGGAAACTGGTACCTTAAATTTATTTTTAGACTCTTTACAAGAAAAAACTCCCTCTGCCCCCATCCACAACAACTTGACACCACATTTAGCTTGATTTTTGATTTATTTTGTAGTAAAAGTTCTCAGGTTCTCAATGTAGCTACAGATGGTACATAGGAAGGGTTAGGTTCACCAGGGAAATTTAGTATTTTGTAAATTATGGGGACTAAGTTTGGTGTGATATCTTACTCACTGTGGATGGCTGACATTAAATTACCCTGGTCAGTCAAATTTGTTCCATATTACCAGGAAAAACAGACCTCATCTCCTGTTTCCTGGAGTTACAGAATCCACTTTATTTCATTCCCTTTTTACTTTGAAGCCTTAGAAAAAAAATTTCCTTTTTTTTAAACTTGAATAATTGTCACATTATTCAGGTTTTAGAGAACATACTGTGGAGAAAACAGCCCACAATTCATTCTTCTTCTACAGCAAATTTAGATTTGTAGCAAATGAACAATTTATGATACCATTTCATAATTTTCCCCCTTATGATATTACTCCATGTTATGTACAAAAGCTTGTACAAATAATTCCTTTCATATTGAAAACCCATGTAATTTCCTTCAGATTGCTTTTCCATCTCTGTGTGTCTTTTAATATTTTCTCTTAGGTTAAACAAAATAACTGTTATTTGACGTTCTTTTCCTGGGGTTGGGAAGAAACCTAAATTATCTATTCCTATATCCTGTGTCATAAAAAAGTAGTAGCATTTCCCGGGTTAGCATTCTTTACATTATAGTTCTTCCCCTTATTTTCTTCTCATCCATGTACATTATTATAACTCTTCTTCTTGAGCTTATCAGTACTTTTTCAGATTTTTTGTCCCTCTTTTTTGCTTCAAGCATTAATTTTCATGGTTGTGCCATGCTGAATTTTCTACTTCTTTTATTTATTTACCTCCACTCCTCCTCCTTTTTCTCTTCAGTGGAAAGATATGGCCACTCTTTCTCTGCTCTGAAATTTGCTTTCCTTATTGATAGACTTGTCTCTGGTCAAATGTGAACAAGTCTTTTATTTTTGTTGAACATTTTCATGGTATCTTTTTATCTCACTTGTGCATTTGGGCTGTAATACCAAATTTGATACTTTAATTAAGGCTGCATGCTGGATTTCAGTTCTGCAGTACAAGAGGCAACATTTTTTTCAAGTATTTCTGTCCTCCCTCCGCTTCAATTTGGATTTTACCAGCTTTGTTTTGTCTTGTCAGCGTGTGGATGTGGGAACTCAGATTGGGCCAATGTTTTTCTAACAAATGTGCTCATTTTGGCAGGGGTAGGGTTACCTTTCTTCACAGTGGCTGGCATTGGGCTGTGTTTTGGATTTGTGCTGAACACAGGGTAGATAATACAGAGATGTTTTTGTTACTGCTGAGCAGGGCTTACATAGAGCCAAGGCCTTTTCTGCTTTAGGTGCTGCCACACTGGTGAGGGGCCTGGGGGTGCTTGGGAGGCTGGGAGAGACAGAGCCAAGACAGGTGACCCAAACTGACCAAAGGGACATTCCAGACCATGTGGCATCATGTCAGTGTATAAAATGGGGGGAAGATGGTGGAAGGGTGGTAAGTTTGGACTGATGGCTCTGCTCTCCTGGAGATGAAAAAACACCTGTCTGCCCATGAGAAGCAGTGGATTACTTCCTTGTTTTAATTTGCTTCTGTGTCTTTTCCTTTCCCTATTAAACTGTCTTTATATCAGCTCAGAAATTTTTTTTCTTTTTATTTCTCCAATTCTCTCCCTGTTCTCACTGGTGGGTGTGAGAGCAAGAGGCTCTTTGGGGCGTGGCTGCTGACCGGGGTTAAACCATGATGAAGTATTATAGGTCTGGAAGTGACAGCTGTGTGTTTCATGTGGTGAGGAGGAGTGCTGTGCTTCCTGCTGTTAGGCATAAATAAAGATTGGTTGTAAAACCTAATTCTAAACCCAAAACTGTCGTGCACTTGTTGGGTGCACAAGTATGGCATCAGTTAGCCAGGTCTTAAACTGAGGTTCATGAGCAGTGCTGATGTTAGATTAGTGGATCTGGAATTAGCTTGAAAATATAGTGCCATGTATTTGCCTCAAGAAATAAGGAACACCTGGAAAACTGCCCAAGTTTTGAAAGAAAAATATGGAAATCTTTGATTTCTTCCTTGCATTGAGTACCTGTCCTTATTTAATTTGAGGACTCATATTTTCATTATACTCATAGATAGAGAGAAAGAGGACAAAAAGGTACTGATCAACTGCAATGATCATTACCTCTGGTATAGGCCTATACATGCCTAGGTTCTAGGACCAGATACTTCTGGAGGAAAGATGTGATTCTATGACTCACTTCTGCCTTCAGTGCTCAAAACTGGAAAATTATGTCAGGGTTCTGAAGGGCTGAAACTGGCTTACTTATTGCCAAAGTACTTTGGAGACTGATTTGGGAAGTGATAATTTTTTATTTTAGCCAGCACTGAACTCAAACCTTGGCACAGACTGTGGAATGGAGGAGTATTCTACTGTGGCACACTGACCCACAAAATTCATCCTTTCCTACTATAAATCATTAAAGATCCCTTGAGAGTATTCAATGTAGGGATGGCAAAGTCACCATCTTGGACATATGCCAATTTGAATTACTCTGTTCTGCTTGTCAATTATCTCTTTAATTTTATATGAATATGGGATTACTGTGTGCTGTTGACACTCGTCGAGGTCCAGCCAATAGCTGACAGCAAAGTAACCATTTAAAGTCAATCCATTGTTAAATATCCAGGTTTTCAGAATAAATGTCCTATTGCAGGTTTTGAGCCTTTCAGTCAAAATAGGATTTTCCAAGCAAGGTTGCTTTTTGTTAGTAGTTAGCATATAGGGTGAGCTCTGTAAAAGAAGCAAGAGATGGTGTTAGTATCAAGGACTATGCAATTTCAGGTGTTCTTAGGACCTTCTGAAACACTGTCCATTTGACAGGATTACTCACAGGATGGTACTAGTTCTCATGAAAATAAAAGTCGTGATGATACTTAAGCAGATTCTTGGTAGGTCTGCCTTACACTTTACAAAACATATGATTCTGACTGCCGCAGCATACAAAAAGCTCTGCTTGCATGGGAGGGTGCAGGCATTGTAATTTTCCTTGTGCTAGTTGCACCTCAGACACCTCTGATGAAGAAGTTGTATATTAGAGAAGTTCGTTGCTTGGCAGCTAACAAGACGTGCTCAGAGCCAGATGAATTGGTCCAATTACAGTAGAAAGTTAATGCCGAGATACATCTTGTGAACTCAGCCTGCCTTGTACTTGATCAGCCCCAACAGGGCAGGCAGAGGGTCACTGAGTCATCTTTGTTTCCTGGTGCATGCCTAAACGTTTGCCTTAACTGCATAGACAGTGTCATCAATATAGTCTGTGACATCTAAGGCAGTGGATGTCAAAATCTCTCTCAGACCCTTACGTAGTGGTTTGTCTTATACTTAGTACTCAGGAAGGCAACTTGTTTGACTAGTCAGAAATATACATGTTGTAGTTTTTTTTTTTTATTTTATTTTTTAAACATATTAACACATATTTCAATGTAAACATATTTTTGTGAAAATTATCAAAAATTCTCCTTGGGTGGGATGATTTTCATGCTAGGTCATTTAATGTCAAAACCAGCCACTTAAGGTACACTCTTGGCATAGAAGATCTAACAAGAGCACTTTCTGTTATAGCATGACATTTCATTGCTTCATATTACTTTTTATATCTGTGCCATTACCTGTGTTAGTTGCCATACTGAACTCTAGGAACTTGATCTAAACTTAATACGTAGAGTTTAATAGTCAACACTTTGAAAATATGTCTCTCTCTAGAGTTAACAATCTGAAAACATACAAAATACCACTCTAAAACTCATCCAAAACATTTTAAATATACCTACTTTTTTCACAAACTTCCGGGTTGTACAGGCCTGAGATAAGCAACAAGACACAGTGACTACTATGACTACTAAACACATAAATCCATATATCGCAATGACTTCTATAGCTTGTTTAATTCTCTGTCCAAAAAAATGTTGTTCACAAGAAAAAGTCAATTTAGGGATCTAATGTGATAGATTATGGTCCCATCTGCTGTAGTCAAAGTCAGAAAGAATGATGCTTTGTTTCAGAGGGCTGCCAATGAGTGATACCTGAAGTACCTGAGCCTTCTCCTCTTCCCCTGTGTGACCTGTTTCTTCTTGAAACAAGAGTCTGGACTAGAGGATGTCTAGTCCAAGGCTTTAAATTCCACATATATTTTTTAAAAAAGAGAAATCATTGATTTACATTTCTGCTCTTGTGTACCTTTTCCACAACATTATACGCTGGAATCCTTTCTACAGATGACTTACATAAGGGTTTTAGTGAGAAGATACTGCAATGCATTTAGTCCTTGTCATGAGTAAACAAGCAACTGAAAAGAATATTCTTATTGAAAACAGTATAAATCTGGTTTAGATGTGCTTTCTATACCTCAACGCAATTTCAAGATAGAAGTTTTGCCATTAATAAGAGCAATTTACAATGGTATAGTGTAATAATATACACAATAGGACATGAGGCTCAGAGGTATCGCTTTGGACTAAATATTGCCGCAGATGCAAATATGCAAAAGTAATGATGCTGGTGTTTTAGAGAGGATATTATTCAGTCTAAAAGGCTATAAGGGATTACCAGACAGGAGGTATCAATGGAAGAGTTAACAGGGAAATGTGGAAGAAAACTGCTTCAGCAAAAGGTCTTTGGGTGTTGGAAGGGGAGGAGGAAAGCTTTCTGAGCAGCTTTTATAGGACATGTCTGTATAGGGAACATCTACTCATACTGAGTCATTACAGACAATAATTTCTTAAAGATTTTTATTTTTAGAGTTTCAAAACACTATCTTATTCTCTATGAATCTTTACAATAGAAGCTGAGACTAGTATGAGTACTGTGGCCTATCACAGATTACAGATTGGATACTGTTGGCTGAAATATATTCATAAACTTGGAAAAGCAAATAGCCTTTTCGAAGCATCTGCCTAGGTCTCTTCTGTTTGAAGAAGCCACATATTTTAGGATGCAAGGACATATTTCAGAAAATGTGATAAGGTCTTCCAAAACTGACCAATGCACTTCATGCAAATATGTGTTTTCCTGTGACACAATCCTTGCAGCAGGTGCATAAAAAAAAAGTTCAAGGTAACAGTGTGACTGTCAGGAATGCTGTTGGGTACAGGTGTGCACCTAATCAGTAGAGCTGAAAATGTCAATAGTTTTCATGACAGGAAAGGGGACCAAGGGGGAAATCAATGTGGACTTAAGAATGACTATTTGGTTTTCCAGATATTTGAGTTCCTTTTAACTTATGCACCTGAGATAACCCAAAATATTTAATTTTTTCCACTATATAGTGCTGAAGAATTTATCTTTTGACTGCAAAGTTTTTAAGCATTGGTTGGTCCCTTACAATTTCTTTATCTGAAAACTGTGATATTCAAATCAATATACCTCTGTAAAATGTTCCAGCTTCTGTGAAACACTTATTAAAGGTAAAGATATTTACCTGCAAATCTTCCAATGAGCTCTAGAAGAACCACATAAAACATTTCTAAACCACTAGTACCACAAAGCTGCTCTGAGCTAGATGACCTTCCCCCCTTTATTTTTACATTCATGTTTATAAGATTTGACATTAACTGTGTTTTCTCTTACAGTGAGACTTTAAATGACACATTTTAGCCTAGTTTTTGCTCCTTGAATTCAGACTTCTTATTTTCCCTATATTAGTATGTAGAAGTTCTGTTTGCCTGGAGCTTTTCTATTCAGTGTTGTGTACTGATTTTTCTTTCTTTTCTCCTTCATAGCTTTGACATCTTGGCTGCTGAATTTGCTTTGCTTCTTGTAGTAAGACAGAAATTAATTAATCTCCTTTCTTAATTGCACAATCAAAATAAATGATGGCGACAAATTGGAAGACACAGAAATGACATGTACATTTTGGATGCCTAGATAATGTCCAAAAATATTTTTTCATGTAAATTGCATGCTTAATTAATTGCTTTTAAATGTCCACATTTTTTTGTGCAAATACATCTTTGCTTGCGAGTCATGAAAAGGAAAAACAAATTAAATTGCCCTCCCACATATGAAAATGTTGCCCTTAGTGTAGCCTAACTGTGCTTGGTCATCTGCTTTTTTCCCAGTCATAGTCATAAATTTGGATGAGATCCTTGCACTCTGAATTGCCACCGGGAATCCAACAGATTTAATTTTCTTCTGAGTTACTGACATGTGAGGTTTTGTTGTTCGATTAAGATGAACACATTGTAATATGACTGAAATATATTTGAAGAAAAATTGTCTCAACAAGAAGGAAAGAATAAAATAAATTAAACCAAGGAAATTAGGAATTTATTTTGCACTTTTATTTGACTGCATCTTTAATTAACTCATTGTTTTTGAATTATTCATTTGTAGTTAAAGGTACAATTGTATAATCTAAAAATATCCCTAAACCAAGGTTAGACATCAATTTGTTTCAATAAACTAAAGTTAATTTATAAAGATGACCATGAAGAAAACGTTCTATCTTTTTAGTTAAATATATATATATATATGTGTGTAGGTCAACTAGCTCTTTGCTTTTATTTCCTAAAAGGAGTGGTCTGAAGCTGGAAACAAAGCTACAACACATTTTGGATTGATGAATTTTCTTGTAACACAAATCTGTCTCTTTTTCCTGTTGCTTCTGGGTAGAGGTTTTGTGTGCTGTGTTTTTCCTTTGGTTTTATTGTTTTGGTAAATTTATGCAACCTTAAGAAGTAAAAGGTTAACAGTGCTCCAGTTTTTATACAAAGAAAATCCGTAAACTTTCCATTCCTGGATTTACTGTGAGGTGTGGGTGTGAAAACTCTGTGTCTTGGTTTTGGGAAGAAGAAGAATATATCTGAAGATGCTATGCTTAAAATTGCCTTGTCTGTCTAAATAACGTGTGGAACTCCCACTGTGGAGCATTGTGTTTGCTCAGCTCAGGAGAGGAAACACAGTCTGTACTCTTCATGTAGGAGTAAGATTTAAAAGGATCACGGTTTTTTAGATTAAATTGACATAGAGAACACAGAATACATTTTGAGATTTTAAAGTGATTTCTTTCCCATGCCCTTGATATTCTTTTTCCATACCACTAGTCATGTATCACTAAACAGGAAAAGATCAGCTTGCAGATTTCTGCTAAAACAACAGAAGCTTCTTTTGCAGCTTGACTGGCTCTTTCCGTATCTATTGCTTCTGCAGCTGCCGCTGAAAAAGCAGCTGCTCCCTTCACATGCTCTGATGCTGAAGCTGCACCTTGAGCCTTGCTGGCGGCTCAGGTGGTCGCACAGCTCCTTGGCACGTCAGAGGCGAGCTTATGGCTGTGGCCCCTTCTGAAAGGGTTGCACGCAAGGTCACCAGAGACCTGTGTGAAACAAAGGCTTCTGAGGACAGTGGACTGGGAGGTTCTGGGCCCAGAATTGTGTTCTGCAGCCTGCAGTCCTTTAGCTGTGAAGTCTTGTACTCCAAAAATCAAAGCCCAGTTTAACTATTTAAGGAAAGATGATTTTAGATCACTGTCCTGGTTTAGGGCAAATTTGGGAGAGGGAAAAAAACAAACCTCTGGATGCATCACCCCTCCCCTTAGCTGAATCAGGATAGGAAAAAAGTTTCCTTGGAGGAAAGTGGAAAAAAGTTGTTTATTTAACAGACGAAGCTCTCCCCAGCCCAACAAATGAAGGAACAACAAAAACCTCTCTTGTCTCCTCAGAGATGCCAAGTTCAGAAAGTCTCTCCCGTGGCTGTAGCTCGGCTCAGTTGCTGTCGGTCCCTCAGGGCTGGGAAAGGCCGGGCCCAGGCCAGGCCCTGTGGGACACAGGTGGAAGCTCCTGGGGCCCTTTGGGTGTTTAGTCCAGAGCAGGTTCAAACAGTTCATAGAAAAAGGGAAAAAACTGCAGTCCAGAGAACTTATCTGCCTCAGCCAGCCAAAAACTAAGAAAAAGCAAAGGAGAGCTCTCTTCTGCAGTCCACAACTGCAGACTGCACAGGCCGAATGTGCAGGAAAGCTGAAGACTCTTATCTTTAAGTTTAGAAAACAACTGCCTCAGACAATCCACCACATCTCCTTCACTCTCAGATCCAATTTTTAAAGGTACAACACTTATTTCTGAGCTAAACAGACGTATGGGGATACAATTTAGCATCAACCCAGGACACTCACATTTGAGCCAATTGGCCTCAATCATTCCTTGCAGAGGAATGAATGAAGGGTAGAGGAAGCAGCTCCCAGCAAACCTCAGCCCCACAATAGCAGGCCAAGAGTGTGAGATGCATAGCTTTTACCCAAGCCAGAATAAAGTCAGGAACCATGGGTGCCACAAGAAGAGTAATTTGATAGAATTAATGCCCAGGTATTTGTGATCAGACAATAGATTGAAGGAATGTGGGCACCTTATGAAGTACTACTCAGTTTTGATTTATGTGTACTATCCAAACCAGACCTTCAAATACTACAGGAAATTCATATTAAATTTTGAAAACTATAATAAATATATCAATTAGCTTACCTGCAAAAATTGATAGTGACCTGGCCTGAGTATAAACAGTGTGAGAGAGCTTCTTGGTATGTTCAATGAATTTGAGACATATTTTTTTTGTCCTCAGGTTTTTTAGGGTTTGAAACTCTGATATTTGAGGAAAAAATCTTCCAGAACACATACTTCAAATACTTAATGTGTTGATAAACAAAATACATATTTAAAAGAAAATTTAAAAAATGAAGGTATGGATAAAATCTAAATGAGAATAAAGTTTCCTTGATAATAGATCAACAAATTAATTTTAGATGTGACAATGGAGCCCCGCTTCTAGTTTGGTTTTATCTAGAAGATATCTAGTTCATTATTTGGACTGAGATTTCACGTAAAGTGTTGCAGGAGGGAACAACCTCAAGTCACTTCCCAAAAACATCCTTGGCTTGAACTAAGATGTTAATGGAGATGCATTATTAGATGTTATGTCTAGTTCATTCATTGCCAGCTAGAACTAGAAACAAGCAATTCCCACATTTGGAGTATTTTTCAGAGCCCTATCAAGGAATCTGCTTAAATGACTAGCTGCTAGGTAAGTGATTCCTCCCCACACTCCCTGTCCCCATTTTTCTTTAACCCTATCATTAGATTGTGTTTAAACTTTCCAATATAACGTAAAAGACTGCTTTTTACCTTTGAGGTTAGAATGACAAATGTAAGAGAAGATAACAATTTCTTTGGCTTAATCATGCATATCCTAATCCATAAAATTAAGCATATGTGAGCTAATATAAGCGAGGTTATTTAACTTCCATCTTTTCTGGAAAATTAAGGAGCCACTCAGAAAATGTCAAGCATTTTCTCTGCTAGCATTTCTTAATATGACCATAGCTAAGCACTTGCTGGAATTAAAAACAGTTACAAACCTCCTAGATACAATTTGTTCTTTATACTATAAAAAGCTGTAAGGAAAAACTATTCCTTGTATTCCATGCTTTAGGGGACAATAAATGTGATTTTTAAGGATCTATCCATCTCCAA
This sequence comes from Thryothorus ludovicianus, assembly GCA_013397245.1. Taxonomy (NCBI): domain Eukaryota; kingdom Metazoa; phylum Chordata; class Aves; order Passeriformes; family Certhiidae; genus Thryothorus; species Thryothorus ludovicianus. The sequence goes on from VZTB01001864.1 coordinate 16,808, forward strand.
AAAGCCAGTACAGGGTTTGAAATATTGAATTAGGGGTTTTGATTTAAGGTATTATACAATATCACCAATATTGCTGGCTAAGAGCACTTTACTTCTAATGACAAAGTTAAGATGCTGCATTTTGTTGGATACTTTGGGCTAACCCTAAAAGGGGGATTAGGAGGTATGCAGATCTACTTGTGGTGCTTGTTGTCTTGGGGTTGGAATCCCTGCAGCACTAAGCAGAAAGGCTGCAGTAAAGGCTGCTACTTTTCTGCCTGCAGTTTTAAGGACTGTGATCTTTATTACTGCTCTTCAAAGCTTGCCAGTCCTAGAAAAATCTACTAAACAATTTAGTGTGTTTTATAAAACACTATTTCAACACGTTTTTAGGTGGGTTCTGCAATATCCACAGTAGTCCATGTTGTCACAGCTGTACTTCATTCAGGCAGTACCTAAACTCTCATCTTGAGAACCAGAGTGGGTTTGCTTGCTGTGACTTCAGTATCTGAAGAGTCTAAAAATAAGTTATAGATACTAGTTGCCTGATTTTTTAATTATTGGCTACCACTATGTTCAAAGTCAAATTATTCCTTAGTGTTTCGCAATTTACAGGTAAATTTTCCCACTATCAAAGCTTGGCCACAGGCAGGCCCAGCACTGTTGAAACAACATTTTACCCGAGGAAATCAAAGATTATTTGGCAGCTGTATGTGCTGAATAATGAGAATGTTTACATTTTATTAAGGGATTTCACCATATGTGGAGCAAGGAGTCACAATATAGACTATGTTGTTAAATGCTTGTTTTTACTTTGCCGAAGGTGTGAAAAAAACCTGTTTTGATTACCCAATTGATAAGGTTACATAGGCTCTGCTTACAAACAAACTGCAATGAGTGAATTCTCTCTTTTAGCTTTGCTTTTTCCCATGTGCTAACAATGCTTTCAAATTAGCCCACTTTATGCCTATGATAGCCCAAATCGCTGTATCTCTGCTTCTAAAGTAATCTAGCCTTATTTTAAAAGTATGATTCTGTTATGGAAAGCATTTATAGAAGGAGTCCTTCTTAGCCATAGGCATTGACAAGACTGGTTGTTCTCTCATTCCGCTTGGTTGCAATCTGTTGCAAATCAGAGGTTTAATCTCAGAACAGTGTAGGAGTATTGACTTTCAGACTACACTGTTAGTCTGCTTTTGCTAGTGCAGTTACTTAGTAATTTAAGACTCAAAATGAGTAGAATGAAAAATTTGCAGAACTGCATACAAGGGGAAGAAAAATCACCGTGGCCTTAATCCTGAAAATGTGCATGCCTGCCTGAGAGTTCATATTATTTTGTCTTCAGCAGGAATAAGCATGTGCTCAACACTGAATACTGCATAAATGTTGCCAAGTAAAGATACTTGCCTTGTTTTCTAGTAGAGCAGAAAGGTCCTCAACAAGAACCTAATGAGAATCCTCTCCCAAAACAGAGACAAGAGGGATAGGGAAATGAACTAGCTTGACTTTGTCATATTTCATTTCAATATTTAATTTTTTCAAAGTAAACACTTGTCAGAAGTCTTGCTTTCCTTTTTGAAAGTCTTTTTGGGTCTCTAGGTCCAGCCTTCTGGTACTGTAAGCAAAATATTGACATAATCCTCTTCATTAAATGGTGAACAACTATATCAAATTAGAAAACTATAATTTTTCCTACATTTTAGAGAGTTGTTTCACTGAATATCCTTTTCAAAAAACTACCTAAATACTCTACCTCAATGATGTCAGGCTATTGCGTGAATTATATCTCCATTCTGAATTCTGCCTTTTTTTTTTCTTTTTTCTTTTTTCTTCTGTTTCTTCTTTACTTTGGAATAGGTGGAAGAAACTGGTAGGGTTTAATAAAGGTTTTAAATAAAATCATTCTGTCCTGATACAATAGCCACCCACTCATGCTACCCCAGAATCTTTAGTGGCTACAGCAGAAGTTAACTAAATTTTGACTCTTCAGAGATCTTGGAAGAACCTCACAGGAACAGGCCCTGCAGGGAAGAGATCTGAGAGCACTGGTTGATATTCAAGTACCACTTCCAAGCTCAGGAATGATACATCCTAATGGACAAGACATTAGGCTAAGACTGAAAGAGGTCTGTGTGGATGAATAAAGAACTCCTGTAAGTTACTCAGTCAGTGTGCAGGAAATACCTAGGAGATGGAGGCAGGCTCAGACTGCTTGGAATGAATAGACGGAGGTTGGGTAAGTAGAAATGAGATAAGGAAGGCTAAGGCACTCCTGGAATTAAATCTGAATAAGGGACATAAAGCCAAGGAGGTCAAGGACAAGAAGAGGGGCTTCTTTAAATACTTTAGTAAGAAAAAAAAACACTAAGGAAAATGTAGATCCATTACTAAATAGAAGAGGGACCCTGTTAACAGAGGACAGAGAGCAGGCAGAAATAGTGAAGGCTGCCTTTGCATCGGTCATCACTGCCAAGGCCAGCCCTCAGGGAAAGAAGGAAGGGTTGAAGGAAGACTTTCCCTTGCTCAAGGAGGACTGAGCTGGAGTCAGGCAAACCAGGCATCCACAAGTCCATGGGATGCACCCACAAGTGCTGAGAGAGCTGATAGACACCAAGGTGGGCAATTGACAACCATCTTTGAAATGCTGTGGTAATCAGATGTGCCTGAGAACTGGGAGAAAGCAAATGTCATACTGGTCATAAAAAGGGAAAGAAGGACCCAGGAAACTACCAGACAGTCAGTCTCAGCTCAGTCCTTGGAAAGGTGATGGAGTGCCTCATTCTGGAGGCCATTTCTATCCACATGGAGGACAAGAAGATGATCAATGAATGGATTCATTGGAAGATATGTTTGAACAACCTGTTCTGCCTTCTGTGATGAAACAAATACCTGAAAGGATGAAGGGAGGGGAGTGAGGGTCAGCAGAGGATGACAAAGATGAGTAAAGGACTGGAACATCTCTTTTATGAACAAAAGCTGTGAGGGCTGGTTCTGTTCTGCCTCAGGAATAGACATCTGAAATCTCATCAATGTATGTATCTGAGGTGAGAGTGTCGACAGGATGGAGCCAGGCTCTTCTCTGTGATGCCAAGCTTTTTTCCAGTGGGATGAAAAGCAGTGGGCAGAAATTGGTTCTCAGGAAATTCCACTGAACATGAGGAAGGATTTAATGTCTGTGCAGTGACTGAGCCCCAAAACCCAGAGAAGCTGTGGAGTCTCCCTCATTGGAGATATTCAAGAATGTCTGGACACAATCCTGTGGCACGCGCTCTGGGATGATCCTACTTGAGCAGGGAGGTTGGACCAGATGACGCACAGAGGTTCCTTCCAACCTGACCTGTTCTGTGATTCTGTGAAGTGCTTGGAGACACCTCCTTATTAACTCCCTTTATTCTGACTTGAAAGCTCTTTTTAAGTGAATTTGACATCCTTCTGAACATTGTGTTATCTCTGCCTCCTTTGGCCACAAGTTCTGGAGGTTGATTGTTGTGAAAAGTGCATACTATCATCATGTTCTACTCTGCTATTCTACCAGTTTCATCAAGTGCCTCTTGTGCTGTTTCAGTTAGTTTCTCTTGTTATATCTGAATCAGTACATGAAAGATTTCATAGATTTGAAAGAAGTAGTACTGCTATGAAACAGCAAGAAAATAGAAAGAAAATGTCTCTGAGACATAATTATATGGAACAAAATTATTCTAAATTTTTACAAATATCAAGGGAATTTGCCTTCTAGTTTTTCTCTGGCCCATGCATGTTCTTCATCTTCTTCCATCAGTTTAATATACATGCATACATGCGAAAATATCTAGTAATCACCAAGCACATTTGGTTGTGAAACCCTGTCAAGAATTTAGGTTATCATTCTGATAATAACCTGAAAAGGTTATTAAAAATCACAGAATTGAATTTTTTGTCTCTTTATAATGATATAATATTATAATGACATTAAAAGTTATTGAGAAGGGAAAAGAAGCTTGTTTTGAGAAACTAAATATTCCCTGTTTTCTTTTTACTGCTTTTCTTCAGAGTCCAGATATATCTGTTATTTATCTTTTTGGGGATAAAACAGTTGGAAGGAGATAAAGATACAACATGAAAACTGTAAGAGAAAAGAATATAAAAGGACTTCAGCATAAATATATTTGCCTTTCATTACAGTCTCTTGAATTTAGTAAGAATTAATTTTAGAGAGAATTTGGAAGTAAATGTATAAGGGTGACCCATAATGAAATAAAAAGTTAGTGAATCTATCTGTAGGGTAATATGAATTTTGTTCATCAGTGTTTTTATGTTTTGTTGTAAAAATACTTTCATACCGTAAATCATGACATAAATCAAACATCAGAGGAGGTTAGGAAATTCAAGGAAATTCCTTGAAAGTCTTCCTTTTATTTTAGCAGGGAAAAACTAGGAATACTAACTGAAGCTCCAGGTTGTTGTTTTTTTTTTCCTTATGTCTATGCAGCCACAACTTGGTGTTTCTATAACTCAGAGAATACAAGATTAAAAGGAAATGACATCATATCAGCTCAAGATATTCTATGAATTTGCTCCACTGTGAGGTCTAGACAGGAGAGGGCAGGTGGAGGTCACTAGGCCTGTGTCTTGGCAAGCCCACAGAGTTGTAGAGCTGTCTTTTCTTAGTGGAAATCTGATCTGCTTACTGACAAGAAACAGCTTTGGGGAAAAATAGTCTCATGGATGTATATTTCTATAAAAAACTGAGCTGTAGAAAGGAGCTCTACATTTGGGAACGTTGGTGAATGGGGACATCTCAAAGATGGGTTTAAATGCATGTATAGACATAGTTGCCATGACAAACTCCACAACCCCTTTCCTCCCTTATCTTTTACTTTTCAGATCTTCCTCAATAGACCTTGGTTAGCCTCACATCTATTAACGATATAACTGTATCTTCACTGAAAACAATACATTGAATAACTTTTTATTTAGATTTCAAAGTAAAACTTCAATCTTCTGGGAGCTTCCCACAGATTTGTTTAATACACCTGTCAATCTCACAGTCCCTTCTCTGTCAGCTAGCTAACTGTTTTCTTTTTAAAAGGACTGGTTGTGTTTATATGCGAGTGAATTTGAAATAGAACAAACTAAGGATGACTGCAGTATGTCAAAAATTAGGAATTTTATTAAAGCATATGTGGAAAAGAAAGTGAGGAAAACATGTATGGCATTTAATTGATATGAAAATACATCATTCTGGATAAAAAAGAGTATTAGTAACTCACACTAAGTTACTATTTTTAGCATGTGTGTGTGTGTGTGTATTTTGCTTAGTTAATGCCTTCCTTCAAGACAAATACCAAAAATATTTCTCCCATATTTCCAGTCTTTAGTTTTTATAAAATTATTGTGGTTAAAGTCTGTACTGTTAATTTACTGCCCACAGTACAAAAAACACCTNTTTTTCCTTCTGAATATAATTTAAAAATGAATCTACTTGTTTTTTGTGGCATTTGATATTTGCAATTGCACTATGACTGTCCCCTAGTCCCCACAAATTAGTTTTGTGCCTTTCTTTTCCTTCAATGTATTTCTCAAACATTTTTTTTATTTATTTCCATATAAGAAAATGTATATTATTGATTAATCATCTAAGGACTGCAGATAGTTTAAAACTGAGAAGCACATTGCTTTCCTTGGTTTGAAAGAGAGTATGATAAAAAGAAAAATATTTTAGAAAGATCAGCAGTTAATTATTTTGAAATCTAGTATTGTCAATTTTTGTGTTTAAATTCCATGGTGTTCAAAGCCTGGATATTTCCAGGTTTTTCACTGGATCTCATCTGGAGACTATTTCCATAAACATTAAAAGGACCCTATCAGACTAGCTATATATAAATGTTGTCTTTTATGAAGACATCATCTAGAAAAGAAATATGGAGTATACTTAAAATTATGTTGAAATGGTTAAGTCATATACAGACACTAGTCACAGTTGTTATGTGTATATTAATTTTTTAGTGGGAGGCATGAAAAGCTTTCATTGATTAAGATATAAGCCACAGTTTTATTTGTGCTTCTTTAAAGAGAAACTATTTATATTTCTCTAGAAAAGATGTGCTTGGATAACTGTGATTTTCCTTTTGACTTACAGTCCCTAGTGAAAGACGTGGTACTTGATAGACCATATTGATTCTCAGGGAAACCCTGCAGTATATTAAGAAAATAATGTAGGCTTTAATGAGCTAACGTGCTCTCTGAACTAAAAAATTGAAAGAGAATTAAGAGATAGCAATCATGGACACTGAAAAGGCAGATGTTTGAGAAGATCAGAGTAATAAGCTTATCTCAACAATTATTCTCTAAATAATCAAAGCGGAGATAGTTCCTTGTTCTATAACACGCTGACCCAGATCTTCAACTGCCATCAATTGTTTTAGCTTGGGTAGTTTCAAGGAGCTGTCCTCTCAGCTTAGCTGAGATTTACAGCAGCTGGCTGGGCTTCAAGCACTTATTTGCATCTCATTTTATTATAGTGTATTATTATTGGCAATGCAATCACAATAGCTGACTTTCGTGTGTAGAAATCTTATGGTCCAGTAGCGTAGAGGACAACTGAAAATGCCCCATGTGGGCCCAATCAAGCAGCAACTTAGGAATGCATAGCTGTAACTTCTGTATTCTCTTAAGGCTGAAATTCCAGGATTGAAAGAACTGCAGTGCTTCAGAAATGGCAGATGCTCTGTGCAGCAGCATTGGGTCATAGGCACGCTGTCCTCTTCTTCCAGTCTCTGCGTCGAATAACCAAACCACTGTAAAGTACTACATATCTATCTTACCTGGGTTACAACACAACCTTTATAATTCCTGCGAGCTTCTTACATTCAAAATCCTTTTGCAGCAGAAAGCCACTGACCTTATATGTGAAGCCAATAATCCATTTTTAGTCTAAAGAAAATCTTAACAGTTTAATTGAAGAATGTTAATTAGTTAGTTGCAATGATACTATCATGTAACCAGTGCTTATAGTTCAAAACAGTTGTAGTTAAAGTGGCATAAAGACAAACCTCCTGAAGTCTACACTTCAGGTTGTGATGTGCTTGGCCTTTCATTAACCTTCCAGGCCCTAAGGTTAATTGTAGCTTCAGACTGAGGACCTTAGGGTATGGCCCATCACCACTATCCTAAGCTATTTGCTGGCTGAAAGGCTGAGTTGAAATTAGCACTTTTTATTTTCCATCTAGGATATATTGGTGGCCAGTTTTGTGCTTAGCAGTACACTCTGCAGCTGGCATTTCCTTCACTGATCTGCAAGTCTATCTTATGCCATATAACGTATGTTTCACTCTTGTTTGGATATTTGTCCTTTTTTCTCTTTATTTCCATGAGAAGTGGTTTTCCCTCTCTCCCAAGGTGAATGACTGGTTAGCTGTCTGTAGCCCAGGGCATCTAGTACTGCTCTACGCTTGGGTTTTGAAGCCCCTGATGCCATCTAACTCTGCTGCTTATCTGTGCTTCATTTATTTCTAAGTCACAGTTATTTCTCTCCATATAGATTAACAACACTTTTGCTGCTTTTATCTACTAAACACATATCTCTGCGTAGTAATAGTTATTTAACACAGTTTGCTTTCAAAGTTGAACAAAACTTACAACAGTAGTTACTTGATCATTAGATGATTGCTTTTTTTGCTGAACTAAAATAAATCTTCTGAGGTGCCAAATGAAATTTAGACAGGCCTTTTCAAGAGCTAAACCCTGAATTCTCAGCTTAAGGCAGAGCTCGTGGCCTGTTATGGGCACTGCTAGTGCCATCATTATGGTGGTGCACAGCTACAAATATTTATATATATACGTATCTGTGCATGATGTGTAATCAACAGATTACACATTCATTCAGTGGCTATACACACGTTGCTGAAAACTTTTCCTGAGTGTCTATGTAGTCTCATATGCTGTTATCAATGTTTGCTGCAAGTGTGAAGCCTTTTGCATTAACCCGATTCAACTCTGGAGCTATTTAGCTTAGAATGTCTAGTTACCTTATCACCAAGAAAAGGCTTTAACATGCACCTTTGCACTGAGGTTAAAGATACATTTCTGTAGATAGAGACCACAGTCAGTGATTCAAACATCTTTGTTCTGATCATTTAGTATGATAGAAGGGCATTTCTTTGCTGAAAAGGTTTTTAATCTCTATCCCATGATTTGAGAGTCACTGAAAATTTCCCTGCTTTTGGCATGGGATAGCTATCTAAAGATCTCTCTAAAGCTTCCATTAAGTTCCTAAGGAAAGATTTTGTGTAGTTAGGGTAACTTCAACTTCACACCTTTGTGAGTATGTAACTACAGTTCCATCCTTTCCAACAGCTGACCCTGCTAATGTGAACATGTTCATATGGTTAAGATTAATGAGTCAATTATTTTTACACAAGCAATCTGTCACGTATGCTGTTTTCCTTGACTTGATTATTTTAATTATAAAAAAAGTGTTCAATTATCTTTTTTATTGATGTTCTCATGTTAATCAGGAACAATTATTAGTGAGACTTTTGTGGATGGTTGCTTCCAAGTTCCTTAACTGAAAATACAATACTTAAAATAGAACAGAGTTTTAGAAAAGCTAATTATTTTTTTTAATTGAAGACTTCTCAGCCAATACTGGTTATTTCTGTTGTGGAAAAGATGGATTGTCACTTAAAGCATAGGCATGTCCAAATCAATGCTAAATGAATTACTACATATTTACTCTGGAGCAAATATTAGCATTTACACTTCACAATTATATCTCAACTATAAACCAATTCTGTCAAGTTAAAATCTTGTTGACTCACTTAGGTGACAAATTTTGGACATGCTAAGTACCCTTTGGCTTCACTGAGTTACTAAGTATTACATGTATTTCCAGCTTTCAGAAAGAGCTTGCGTTTTGAAATTTTTAAATTTGAAATAAAACTTTGAACTATAGCATCTTGGCAATAGAGTGCTAATTGTTTGGACTTAGGTCACTCAATTCAGGGATGCTAGGACCCTATTTATGAATAGTTAATCAATTTAATAGGCTTATTTCATTGTGTTTGACATAATTCAGTCACCAGGTGGCACTATTACATATAGTGTTTATCTTCAAAGTAACCGTTTAATTTTGTGAAAATATTTGTGAACTGTCTTATGCTGCTTTCTAAATTCTGAACAAATCACTAATAAAGCTTTCCTCAAATCTCTACTCTGTTGTCTTAATCTCTTTAACTTGAGATTCTGTTGAATGCTTCTTGTGCCTAAAGGTTGCAAAGATGAGAACAAAAATGTTGCCCAAACTAGCACAGTAAAAACATCTTCTGATTTAGACAGTCTACATTGAAGCTCCTTTGAAAACCATGTTGACTGAGTAAGATAATGACATGCAGTTAAAATACCCTACAGTTGGCCATGGTTTTCTTAGTGACTGTTCAGATACATCTGCAAACATTGTGGCTTTGTGTATATGTCTAACTTGAGATTTGCTCCTAAATTATATGTAACTTAGATCATGAAGTGAAATGAACAGTTTAGCTCTGTGTTTCATAATTCCTCCTCTTGTTGGAATTATGGTCATTTAATAATATTTACTCAGTAGGTATTGCAGGTCTTTCATCTTAAGCATGTAAGAATTTGTTATTTAAATTTCCAGAGTATAGAATCCAAACTGTACTTTTAACTCCAATATTACCAATGCAATTAAAATGCTCAGCAGGGAGTAGTTTGACTGTTATTAATGGCAATATTACATCCAGAAAATGAAAGGAAAGTGAGACAAGTATTCAGTGTTGTACTGGTTTTTTAACCTGGTAAAACTAGTAGTAATTTTTCTTTTGATTGTATATTTCACCTTATGATTCATCTTTAATTACGCTTACACAAATAGCTAGCAATTTACACAGCTTCTACCATCTTAAACTATGGTTAAGATACAAACCCTCACCCACCTTTATGCTGTTGCTAATTTAAAGAAAATGCAGTTCTCAAAATAAAAGGTGTATTACCATAGAACAGCTTGGGTTGAAAGAGCCCCTAAAGATCATGTAGTTATGACCCACTGGCTACTGGGCAGGGATGTCTTTCCCTAGACCAGGTTACTCAGAGCCACTTCCAGCCTGGCCTTCTACTTTGGCATCCACTTTTTTGGGCAATATGTTCTACTGCCTCACTACTCTCACAGTAAAGATCATCTTGTTAATATCTAATCTGGCTAACTTTAAATTTCAAACTATTCCCCCTAGTCCTGTTACAACAGGCTCTTGTAAATAGTCGCTCTCTCCATCTTGTGTAGGCTTCCTTTAGGCACTGGAAAGCTGAAATTAGGTCACTCTGTTGTCTTCTATTTTCCAGGCTGAGCAATTCCAAATCTCTCTGCCCTTCCTCATGAGAGAAGTGCTCCAGCCATTTAAGCAGCTTCTTGGCGTCCTCTGGACTCATTCCAACATCTCCCTGTCCTTCCTGTGCTGGGAGCCCAGAGCTGGTGCAGCCCTGCAGGTGGGGTCTCAGCAGAGCAGAGCAGAGGGGCAGAATCCCCTCCCTGGCCCTGCTGCCCACGGGGCTCTGGATGCAGCCCAGGACACGTTTGGCTCTCTGGGCTGGCAGTGCCCATGGCTGGGTCATGTCCAGCCTCTCACCCCCCAACACCCCCAAGTCCTTCTCCCCACGGCTGCTTTGATCAGTTCATCCCCAGCCTGTGTTGGCACTGGGGGCTGGTTTGGCCCCTGGTTGACCTCATGAGACTCGCATGGACCCCCTTCTCCAGCTTGTCCAGGTCCCCTCTAAATGGCATCCTTCCAGATATTCCATACTTGTCAGCTTGGTGTCATCTGCCAATTTGCTAAGAGTGCACTCAATCTCTTTGTCTATGTCATTAATGACAGTATTATATAACTCTGGTCTCTGTAAGGACAATAAGGACATCCCTTGTCCCTCTTGTTCATCAGGACTCTGAGCCTTTGACCACACATCCAAACACTTTCTTATCCGCCCATGAAATCCCTCTCTCTCTGTTTTAAGGGAGAAGGATGTTGTGGGGGACTGTGTTAAAGGCTTTACAGAAGTCCAGATAAATGACATCTGTAGCCCTTCCCCTTTCCACTCATGCAGTTCCCCCAGCACAGAAGGTGACTGGGTTGGTCTGGCAGGAGCTGCCCTTGGTGCAGCTGTGCTGGCTGTCCCAAACCACCTCCCTGTCCTACGTGTACCTTAGCACAGCTTCTGGGAGGGTCTATTTCATGATCTTCCCAGGTGCAGAGGTGAGGCTGACAGGTCAGTAGTTCCCAGGGTCCTCATTTCTATCCTTTTAATAGATGGGTACAAGGTTTCCCCTTTTTCAGTCACCTGGGACTTCACCTGACTTGCCAAGACTTTTCAAATATCTTGACATGTAGCTTGGCAATTACATTAGCCATTCCCTCAGGACTCCGGGATGCATTTTGTCAGGTCCCAAAGATTTATGTATTTTCAGGTTTCCGAGGTAGTCACGAACAGGATCTTTACTTACAGTGGAAGGGATTTTGTTCTCTCAGTCCCCATCCTCCTGTCCATATATGCCAGAGGTGTGGGAAGAAAGCTTGCCATTGGAGATTGAGGCAAAAGTGTTGTTGAGTACCTCAGCCTTCTCTTCATCCATTGTTACCCATTTTCCTGTTTTCCAGAATTTTTATTGAAGAGCTTCAACTTCTTTGATCTCCAAAATTATATTTTTCCTGATAGCATATAAATATCCAGAATAGAGTTTCCTCTATTAGCATATCAATATCCAGAATAGAGTTTCCTCTATTTTGGAAAAACAGTTGAGGTGATATAGACTAACAGAATAAGATACATTCCTGCAAATTTGTTATTAGTTTCTTATGTAAGGCTTTGTTTTTCAAAATCACAGCTTTCTTTCCACTTGCATCCTTCTAGTACATCTTAATGAAGTCTACCTAGTTCATTCGTTCGTTCGTTCGTTCTTTCATTCGTTCGTTCGTNTTTTCCTTTTCCTTTTCCTTTTCCTTTTCCTTTTCCTTTTCCTTTTCCTTTTCCTTTTCCTTTTCCTTTTCCTTTTCCTTTTCCTTTTCCTTTTCCTTTTCCTTTTCCTTTTCCTTTTCCTTTTCCTTTTCCTTTTCCTTTTCCTTTTCCTTTTCCTTTTCCTTTTCCTTTTCCTTTTCCTTTTCCTTTTCCTTTTCCTTTTCCTTTTCCTTTTCCTTTTCCTTTTCCTTTTCCTTTTCCTTTTCCTTTTCCTTTTCCTTTTCCTTTTCCTTTTCCTTTTCCTTTTCCTTTTCCTTTTCCTTTTCCTTTTCCTTTTCCTTTTCCTTTTCCTTTTCCTTTTCCTTTTCCTTTTCCTTTTCCTTTTCCTTTTCCTTTTCCTTTTCCTTTTCCTTTTCCTTTTCCTTTTCCTTTTCCTTTTCCTTTTCCTTTTCCTTTTCCTTTTCCCTTTTTCCCTTTTCCCTTTTTCCCTTTTTTTCATTTTTCCCTTTTTTCCTTTTTCCCATTTTCCCTTTTCTTTTCCTTTTCTCTTTTCTCTCCCTTTTCCCTTTTCTCTTTTGAAATTCTGTCACAAAAAATTTCATAGGAGAATAACCAGGATCTATAAATATTTTTGTTATAATTGCTATCTCTCTGGATCTGTGTAACAGAATTAAAAAATCATATCTCACCTTATATATATCAAATGAGATCAATTAAACAATAGCAATTAATGAGTTTTGTTACTCTGTTTATAATTACAGTTACATCATTAGGATGAACTAAAAGGTGTGTGCAACCTGGAAAATTACATAGGCAAACCAACAATTTGCCTAAGTCCTTTTAGTTGAGAATGGTTTGACTGGAATCAGATGATGCCAGTTTAAGCATAGTATTTTGCATTTTAACCTAAAAAAGGCCAAATCTTACAAGTATTTAGTCAACATGTTCTGAAATTCAGTAATTCTGAGTGTAGCTCGTGTAATCCAGAAAAAAAATCTGGATGGAGGTGGGCTGAAGACTTGCACCTGGACAAACCTGTGCTGTTGTTTTGATAAACCATTTTTTGTATTTTCATATTTTGTTGGAAGCTAAATGTTAGTAGAAAATAGAAAATCAGCACCAGTAGAATTCTGTTGCTGTCCTTCCATTCTCTGTTTCTTTTCATCTCATGAACTTGTAGGCTCTCTCTGGCCCAATTTGCCATGGATAGACTGTTATACAGCAGTTCATCTGTATTGGATTTAGTTGTAAATGTGTTGAAGTTGTAAAAGTAACACTCATATAAATTATTCAAGCAGCCCCTTGATTCAACTTGAATTTTGCTGGCGGTTGTTATATGGAGCTCAGTTGTCAAGGCAGGCACTTGAAGGCAGTCATTTAGTAAGCATCAGGAATACCACAGAGGCCAAAAGAAGAGTTAACAAGGACAGACAGATATTTAGAGCACTGAATCTGTGTCTAGATGTCTCTTTAAATGTGTATATGCAGCAAATATCCCTGACTACAGTCAAAAATGCACAGCTCTGATCCTCCAGCTCTTTCCCCTTCAGTAATATGAGTGTAAAAGTCACAATAGAGAATCCAAACTAAAATATACTATATCCTTCTGGATAGCTTTTGCAGCTATTGTCAAATTCTAGAAGACGTAGATGATAACTGTCCGTGCTCCTGAAGAGGTAGATGCCCAATTACAATTGTGATGATGGCAGTGGTTATTGAAGGCTGACTATCAATGTAGAAAACCTTTTTAACTTAGTTACATCAGGAGCTTGTGGTTGCAGGCCTATTTCATCAACTATTTATCTGAAGAGTAGATGATGGCCTAGACATATTCATCTAAAGTGCCCAGTTGTACTAAACTGGGAGAGGTTTCAAGCTCGGTGAAGTAAAGGTTCAGAATCCATCACAACACTCTGCAGAAGAGGAGTTTCAATAAAGGCAATTGAAAGGCCATAAATTGTCATGGTCAAATTATATTACACAAAGAGTTAGAAAGGCAATCAGTACACAATTGCTGACCTATGAACTGTGGTGCACAACTTACTGTTTAAAATGACCCTGAAACCAGGAGAGTCAAATCTGAAAAATTTGAAACTTGTTCTTAGGAAGAGATTCACAGCAGATCTGAGTACAAGAGATGAGTACTTTTGACTTCTGTAGTGGACACTGGAGGAAGCTGTAATGCTGACACAGTAATACACGTTTAATATGACATAGTGCGAAACATTCAATTTGGTTTCTGAAGAATTAGGTCATACCCTGAAAATTCATTAGAATTCCTTACAGATGGAGATTATATGGCCGAACAAGATCCTGTTGTTTTTATATAAATACAGCAACAACAATATTGATATTATTCCTACTACTGCTCCTCCTCCTCCTACCACTACTAGCAAAAAAAAGAGGGAATAACTGCCAGGTGTTGCAATATTAAGAGTGGATTTGAGATACATGTTCATCCATATATTCACTAAAATTATGGGGAAAGTGGGTATGTATTGAGAGAGGTAAAAATATTTTCTGGTAGTATAACATTCAGATCTGTTAAATACAACCTGATTGCAGAAGTGCTGAAGGACATCACAATACTGAGTAACTCAGTGATAAAGTGAAAGATAAATTCTGTTTCATGAAAGTAATGCATCTGGGAAAAACCCCGCTACCTATAAGTACACAGGGTGTATACATTCCCAGCGTGTATACATTCCCACTCTAAACGAACTACTGTTCAGAAGGAAGATTGTGGAGCCATTGTGTCTATTTCTATGAAAATATCAATCTAATACCCAGAGACAGTAAAAAAATGAAAATCAACTCTTAGTACTTACTATGAAAGAAAATTAAAGCAAACCACAAAGCATTATTATGCCCTAAGTCCAAGATGTGCTCATATCATTAATACGAAGCAGAATTCTCCTTATAGCATCACAAAAAGGACAATAAAACTAAAAAGGGAAAAAGATGACAACTATGTTCCATTCATTTCCACATGAGGATAGATTAAACAGACTAGGCTTCCATAGTCTGGGAGGAAAAATGACTGGGGGTACTAGATAAATCCAAGAATGATGAGAAGGAAGTGAACAGGGACTGATTAGTCACACTTTCCTGCAATAGAATGAAGAGGAGAAAATGACATTATCTGGCAGGATGTTTACAACAAGAGAAGATTTTTTCCCCACACACAATACGTAATGACACTATAGGATTTATTGTTAGGAAAAATGCATACAGAAACCGAAAATGTTTAGAAAATAGAAGTCCACCAAGTGCTCCTACTCCAAGTATTGAAACTACTTAGTTTATAGATGATAAAAACTAAGAAACCATAAGTAGTGGAAGTGTTATTTTTCCACATTATAATTCGTTTTAAGCAATACACCTGTTGTATTAGTAGCTAGTTTTCCTAGTACTTTCCCATGGCCTTTCCTTAAGCAGAAAGACAAATTCCAGAGTTCCAAGCCCCAGGAGGTACAAGGCTCTGTGCTATCTTGGTTATTCCTGGGAACCAAGGCCGAGAACAACACTTCGAGATACATTCTCATGGGTAAAGCACAACTAGTGCTGAAGGGGAGCTCCAGAGAAGAGACTTGACCTGGGGGGATTTGCATCATCACTTGTCCTCCGAATTGCTGCTTTTTATCAATTATGCTGATTTCCTAAAACTTACAAATGAGTACTCATCCCTGTAGGGGTGGGCTTTTGTGGACATCTTTCCATAACTGCCCCTGAACATCTTCATTAAAGATCCTCTTTTATCTTACCTCCTTACTAAAATTATCTCAAGTTTCATTTCCAGGCTGGGAAAAAAGCAACACTTCAGGGTTGAAGTTGACAATGAGGGGAACCAGTTTGTTTACTCAAGGGCTGGTCTGCCATTCAAAAGTTGTTGGAGCAGGGGGAGAAAGGGGTTGAGAGGGATGCTGTGAAATTCAACATGGGTATTGTCCAAGCTCTGTCCTAGGAAGGCAGAGCCCTTCAAGCATGAAGGCTAGGACAGTGGTGCTGGGCAGAAGCATTGGTGAGGGGGCTCTGGGTCCTGGCAGGTAGCAAGCTGAACGAGGGTTGGGAGACCTCCTGAAGTCTAAGAGAGACCGAATTATCCTAGGAATTTCTGACCATATTCTATGATTTGATCCTACATGGCTACTTTTATGTTCTCTTCTTTCAGTTTTCACATGAATACCGAACAGGCTATCCATTATTACGCAGTCAGTGACTTTGTGCAGAAACCTGTTTAAGACATCCCATGCTCTTCAATACCCTAATCAGGAAGCCAAACAAATTCTGATTTATGTCTGATTTTGTGTTTCTGTTACCCAGGTAACCAGACTCCACCTCTATGCAGGAATTGGAAAGAAGAAAAGTAGCGAAAGCTTTTTTTACAACTGAAGAAAATGGGGTTTTGGGGTTGTGACTACAGAAGGAAATAGAAATATGTCCAAAATACATTGGATCATGGGGCAGTAGACATAACTAAGTTTGGAGGCCACTTTATAGGGACTGTCTCAGGAGTGACACTGTCCTGGGAGACCATCCCTCCTAGTAAGAACTGCAAGCAAAGCAACTGAAGGGGCATAATCTGCTGAAATTTATGATTATTCTGCTTGCAATGACTCATAGCTGTACACAGAAGTAAATGGGTTTGAAATCAGCAAGTGGTTGAAAGAAGCCTCTTTTCCTTTTAAAGGCTTTGAGACTTTTGATTTCTTAGAGAAATTATTTTTCTCTAAGAAGAGCAACATATTAGAATGTTGTTACTGGTTATTGAGGAATATTTTTTATTTCAAAATCCTTCCTTACTTCTCAGGGACACTGGACATTGAGAGTGTCAAGATTCAAAGCTCCATATCATTCATACTTCTGTATCATTTATACTTCTAGAATATTCTATGCCTCATTTAAAATTATTTTTAAGCTTTTATCAGCCTTTCTTTTCCTATCTAAAATTAGTTTGCTATGGATTAGGCATCAGAATTGAAATCTGCTACAGTAAGGTGAGAAATGTCTAGGGTCCAGTGTCAATTCATAGTAATTCATGTCTTTTTTTCCTGAAAGCCCTTCATGTTTCCAAAGCAGAATGAAAATGAGAATTATGTTCCTGTGTTGCCGTGAGTCTTGAAATGCAGCAATTTCATCTTGCTTGACCAAGACTGTTTTGAATGCATAGATTTAAAAAACAAACCCTCTCTGTAAATTTTCCCTTCATACTATAATGGCATTACAGACTAAAAATGTGCTGATGCTTTTCCCCAGTCTTATGATGTGAAATGGCTGAATTGTAAGACAGAAACAGAAGAGGAAAAATATTTAAAATATTTCTCTTATCCGTATTAAGAGTCAGAATTTAAACAACTTGGTTCTGTCTATCATTCTTTATATTTAATAGCTGAACATTTACAATTTCTTTTAATGAAGCAAGAGTTATATAACTGCAGAGGTACAAAAAATTATCTAAATTGGTTGCAATTTTTTTGTAGTAGTATGAATTTTGTAGTAGTATGAAAGTAGGTGAATTTATTTTTGTTGATAGAAGGCATTAGAGACCATAAAAGTAACCTAAAACTTACAAAGGGACTACATTGCTGAATTTAGTCAAATGACATGGCCAATATTTGTCACAAAACACAGCATTCTCCAAAATATGTGCAGTATAGATTAAGAGAGGGTTGCTTAATTTTAAGGCTGGCTGTAGTCTGTTTGAATATCTGTTCCAGATTTGTGAACATTTGCTCATTTGTTATTAGATGAGTCTACAGTGGAGCCAGATGCTTAGCTATAGGGGACACTCTGAGCAGCATTTGCTGAGACACATTCACCTTCAGCAAGGGCCAAGAATTGTAAATAGCTATCTTGGGTCAGGGACCAAGTTGCTCTGAAAATCTAGTATGTCTAAAGAATTTGCCTTCCTCTTTTGATTTGTTCAGTAAATCCCTTTACAGAATTTATATTATTTCAGAATCAATCTTGATAGAGCTCTCTATTTTTTCTCAGCGTCTCTTCTTAGAATGTAGCTCAAGGTGCTTTAGATGTTCTTTCGGAATACAAAGGAGTAGTTAGCTAAAAAAATAAAGGTAGTATGAGCACACTGAGTTGAGAAAAAGTTCTGGAGAATCCTTAGGCAGCAGATATGAGTGATGCTGTATGTCCACAGACTGAATGAACAAGCTGTGTCCAGGTTTTTAAGCACCAGGTATTTAGATATGTAAATAAATATTTATAGAAAAAAAATCTGATTGAAGAAATTACAATAGAGCTAACGGACTCTCAGCAACATTTTTAAAATATCACCCCAGCTGTGACAGTTGGGCACTTGAAAACAGGCCCCTTATAGTCAAGAATAAACAATCTCAATGTATCAATCTGTTTCCCCAGAATGTACCTTCCTGAAAGCATTGATCTAATTGCATATCTGAATTAATCACATGGATGCTGTGGCTACTTCTGCAAATCTCTCATTAAGGTTGTGACTGAAAGCAGTATTGTTCAGAGCCTAAATCCTGTAAATCCTGTAAACTGACAGTGCCTGCAGAGGCATTGCTATCATGACACTCAGATGGAAATATACTTGGAAAAAAGTAGACAGAGGCCTCTGCTAACTTACTTTCCATGTTAGTGTTTAATTTATTTCTCAAGCCTCTGAATTTTAATTATATGTGTTTATTTAACCACTTTTGGCAGTGATAATTTCTCTAATTCCTTTGCAGTTCCACACACTGGCTTGTGTGCATTAACATATTGCTGCTGTTGCATGTGACTGTCATATTTATGTTTCTTCCTGGAAATCAGATGGCTGCTGTGGTCTTTAATGCTGTAGTTGATCTTTGAGTTCCAGAGCTAAATCAGTATGGAAATTTATATGGTCCATGAATTGCTAATCAGGAGTGATAAAGACAAATGAATCCTGGGACTCGCATCACAAGACTGTGTGAGAATGCTCATACTAAATCAAAAACATTCTCTACCTTAATTAAAATATTGTTCTTGACATTTTTGTTAAAGTTCAGGAAATGATAACTTGGGCCATAATGGTTGCAGTGGCTAGTCACTTACATGTGAAGCTAGCTTGTTTTTTAAAAGAATTGTGGAAGTGTGCATGGATTGCTAAGAGACTGGCCTTTCCAACACTTGTTTTGCTCTCTGACATTGACTTGAAATAAAATGGTCAGAGTAAAACAAGCTTTCAAAGGATGAAATCCCATAAGGGACAAGATTTGGTTTTCTGTTCCGATTAGAGTTTCTCATGATTGACTTCCCATCCTTTAGGAGGAAGAGGTTTGCAGCAATTGCTACTCACTACAATAATAAAAACTATTCTTACCTAATTTCCTAAAGCTACTTTAAAGTCTTTTTCCAATTAGTCGGCAACTGTTATAGGGATTTTTAATCTAAATTAAAAAAAGTAATCAAGGCAGTATGACTCTGCTCAGCCCTTAGGGAAGATTATCCATATTCAGCCTCTTCTAATGGCCTATTGCAACCTGATATATTGGCAGCCATCCAGCTGTGTAGCAGTCCTAACAGAGGCTTGGGCCTTGAGCACTCAAAAGACTTTTTATAAAATAAAGCAGCCTGTTTTTTGACATATTTATTTTTTCTTTTCTATTTTTTGGATATATCCTTATTTAGAGTGATTTTTTACCCCGAGCCCATAAAAGAATTTTTTTGTTAAATTAAGACAACATGTTTTGTTTGACATGCTCCTGCTCCTTTTCTTTCCTTGTTTTTCCCCCTTACATTCTTACTTAGTGTGATTTTTACCTTGCTGTGATTTCTGCCAAAATCTGAGCTCAAAATTCAGTCAGGGGAAAAGGATGTATTCTGCAGTATTAGAAGCGATAAATGCTCTGGTGCCACAAATATTCCCTACTGTTCTTCAATCCATCCTCTTAACATCAGTGCCCAGTTTATAAATTGCATGACATCCAGGAAGTAAGGATGGCTAGGAATAATCTCTGTTGTGTGCAGAATGACAAATACATCTTGTATCCAGAGGAATGCTGCTGATACAGAAACTAGAAATGTATAGAAAGGCAGGATCTTGCCATCCTGGGTGTACTGTGGGTTCAAACTGTTAGATATATCATTCCAGAGGGAACTGCTAGCATGAATTTGGTAGATGAAGATTCCTCAGAGATTTATTTCAGCAATTTGTTTTAATTCAGATTTTCTTGCCTCTGTATAGGAGACTGAGTCCTTTCTGAAAAGTAAATAAGGCTAAGGGAATTAAATTTTATTATTTGTTCATCAATCCAAAGAACAAATTACAGCATGCGATAGGGCTATGTCCCAGAGCTGCTAGAGAGTTTGGGGGAGTCTGGCTTCTGAAAAGTTGGGAACAAAGCAAGCATATGAAGATAAAGTATATTGATTTGGGTTTGGGATTTTTGACTGCACAGTTCACAGGCAGATCGCAAATCTCCTAGGAACATTCCAGACTAGCTTAAGTAACATTAAGAAAAATATATTCCTGGATTGAGGAAATATGTCTGTGTATCTGTATCTGTGTTTACATATATTTGCATACTGAGGGAGGATTCACGACTCTGTTGTGATATTTCAGATTCTGGAGTTTGTGACAGCTGTTTATGTTTGTCTGCGTACTCTAGGGTTATCTGATCATCACTGCAGTCGTTTGGAGGCAATAATTATGTGCTTATTCACTTGGATCTCTCCAATAGGGCTTCCTCAAGGTATTTCTTTCCCTCCTGATTTTGTTTCATTGAAGCAATGCTCACACAGACAGCAGAATAACACTACCACAGTACACCTTCTGTCATTTCTTGTACATCACTGCTCTTAGATAGACTGACCCTGAAGAGTGGTCAGGATCTGATTAATTCAGGGTGCTGTTTGTAGCTAAATTAAAGGAATTTAGTTATTCCTAATTCCCAGTCTGGTAGGCTCTCTCAGGTCATCAACATAGACAGTTTCCACAAACTCTACTCTGGAGCAAGAGTAACTGCTAATGCATTATGGCTCAGAAAAGGAAAGCAAAAAAGGCTGTTTCAGTGAAAGTTAAAATTAAGCACACACATTTATGCAGTTGTCTGTGGAGATAAGTGTCCATGTACTGATGTACTTCTGAAAGTTTTCTCGTCTGATTATTTTTCTGCACACTTCAGAAAATGGTTAGTTTGTATAGCTAGTGTCCATTAAGTTCAGCATATCATATAAGTAAGATTTCTCTTGATTAAACACAGTATATATACCCAAGTCAACAATAATACAAGTCTTCTAAAAATATACATGTTTCTCATATGTCATCATTACTCAGTATGCCAGGAAAATGTAATTCATATGCAATGTAATAAAGTGGAAAAATCATCAATGTTCTTGTAAGTCTTTTTGGTTTTCCTCACTTTCTAGATATTCCAGCAATTTTTAAAAATATGCACTGTTTTTGCAATTTTGCTGCCAAGAAAGAAAAGCTAGTTCATTCTGTAATATAACCCTGTAATGTGCTTGCCTTATATACAGCTTTTATATTATTCAATACTGTTTGAAGTGTTTCCAAGGTGACATCTAGCACACCCTGGCTCTTAGTAAAGTATTTAATTAGCACAATGACTAGCCAATATGATGAGGGGAAAAAAACCCTCTCTGGGTCAAGTCAGGAGACAAACTTATCCTGAACTATATTTGAACTGTTTTAAACAAACTGCTCTTTTATTAGACAGACTGGTTTTTTACCATAAGTTCTTCGNCCATTCCTCATTTTCTACAGGGAAAAAAATATTTGAAGATGTGCTTGCTAGGGTGACACTGCTTCTTAAATTCTCCAATTTTTTAATTTTTAATTTTTTTTCCCCTGCTAAATACATAGCAGTCTTAGGTTCAGTTGGGAAGACATTCTTTGTCTTTTTGTCACTTATAGATTCATTAAAAAAAAGGGTATATAAGATTTTGTTTCCTTGGTAGATGATGACAAATATTGCCAGGCACTCAATAGGTGGCACTCTTACCCAC
>VZTB01001865.1:1567-23296 GCA_013397245.1 Thryothorus ludovicianus
AAAGCCCTGAAAATTGAAAATAGCACCACTGAAACCCCACAATTTAAACTGAATAATATGGAGAGGGATTAAATTAAAATGTTGATGGATTGAATTAAAAATTTTATTTTTTATACCTAAATTAATAAATATAGAAATTACAACTATATATTTCAAATATACATTATGCTATTGTCTATTATATTTTTATATATAAATATTTTAATATGTAAATGCAAATTAACATAAAAATTTAAAGTGTCAGGACCTAAGGTACAGAAGGTTTCTCCTCCAGCCCCCTGTGTGTAAATATAAAATAATTTCTACCAAATTATAAAAATTTATGATTTATAACTTATAAAAACTTATAGCTTAAAGATACATTTAATTTATGACTTAAAGCAATGAATTTATGACTTAAATCATTTATGACTTAAACCATTTATGACTTAGATAAATTAATTTATGACTTAAATCATTTAATTTATGACTTAAATCAATTAATTTATGACTCAAATCAATTATTTACAGTTCAAGCCTGGAGCTGCCTCATTCTAAAACAGCTTTAAGAGGTTCCTGTGACACAACAAAAAAATCTGATTTCACTCCAATCTTCCTTTCCTTTATGATGGAGAATCAGCACTGAAATGAATTTTTCGATCAGGGTGATGCTCCAAACAGATGTAAACAATTCCAGCCGAGGTGTAATTAGCAGAAAAAAGAATTTTTTTCCTCATTATCAGCCTCACTTAACAGGGAGATGTCGCTAATTACAAATATTTACACACCTGGCATTACACGAGAACCAACACCGGGGGAGTTAATGAATTATTCATGAGCTGCTCATGAATTATTCATAAATTATTCAGGATTATTCATGTCCCCACAGCGAGGGCAAGGGAAAAAAAACTCCATAAAAAGTGTTTTATTCTCCAGCCTGACATCAGCTGAGTGCTCCAAAAACATGGAAAATTTTTTTGTGGCTTGAGTTCAGGATAATAGAAATAGCATGGGGAATAAAACTGATTTAATAATTTAATTATTTAATAATTATTTTTGGGATATTCCGGCTGAAGGAGGGCAGGGTTGGATAAAAATATGAATTTAAGAATTTAAATATTCAGGGATATTCCAGCTGAAGGAAGGCTGGATTGGAAAAAAACTGATTTAATGATTTAATAATTATTCCTGGGATATTCCAGCTAAAGGAGGGCTGGATTGAAAAAAAAAAGTATTTAATAATTTCATCATTATTCCTGGGATATTCCAGCTAAAGGAGGGCTGGATTGAAAAAAAATATATTTAATAATTTCATCATTATTCCTGGGATATTCCAGCTAAAAGAGGGCTGGATTGGATAAAAATTGATTTAATAACTTAATAATTCCTGGGATATTCCAGCTGAAGGAGTAGCATGGGGAATAAAACTGATTTAATAATTTAATAATTATTCCTGGGATATTCCAGCTGGTGCTTGGCACATTTGTTATTTTGGAGACACTCTTTACAAACTTTTTTTATTGGATTAGCCTATTATATATTTATAAACAATTATGCACATTTAAACTTTTCCTCAAACCAATTTACATATACTGAGAACTGTTTAGCATGGTTCTTCTTCGAGTCTGTTTTTTAAAGGATGTACATTTTTAGTCTGTTTTTATTATTTTTGTTTTACTTTTACTTTCTTATTATTACTTTTAGTTTGGGTTTTAATTTATACTTTTTACAGGTAAGTGCTGATAGTTGGCACAGTAGTGGCAGGGGGTCTTTATTATATGTTTATTGGATTTTTTTAACTAAATAATCAGTTTAATTACCATATTAGCTATTTTATTATTACACCTAATCTTAGCTAATAACAGAAATAAAAACTCTACAGCAAAGTTACTTTAACATTATACATACAGCATCTATTTTAATATTCACGAAAGGCAAACGTTATAATACGTATTTACAACAGCAATTCGATGGCTTTGAAGGTCCTTTCCCAGCCGAGGCTGTTTTTAACTCTATTTAATTTTATTTAATCCTCACTCACACTGGCCATGGCAGACGCTGCTCTCCCCTCGCTGACAGGCCTGGCTGCCCCTGGGGGAGAGAACGGAAAAGAGGGGAGAGAGCAGAAAGCAGCAAAAAAAGAAGGGGAAAAAAGGGAAGAGGGAAGGGAAAAGGAGGCGCTGGAGCCCCAAAACCTCCTGAGAGAGCCCCAAAACCTCCTGAGAGAGCCCCAAAACCTCCTGAGGGAGCCCCGAGAGCTCCTGAGAGCCCCAAAACCTCCTCACAGCCCCGAAAGTCCCGAGAGAGCCCCGAGAGCTTCAGAGAGAACCCCGAGAGCTCCTGAGAGCCCCAAAACCTCCTGAGAGCCCCGAGAGCTCCGGAGAGAGCCCCGAGAGCTCCTGAGAGCCCCGAGAGCGCCTGAGAGAGCCCCGAGAGTTCCGGAGAGAGCCCCGAGAGTTCCGGAGAGAGCCCCGAGAGTTCCGGAGAGAGCCCCGAGAGTTCCGGAGAGAGCCCCGAGAGTTCCGGAGAGAGCCCCGAGAGTTCCGGAGAGAGCCCCGAGAGTTCCGGAGAGAGCCCCGAGAGTTCCGGAGAGAGCCCCGAGAGTTCCGGAGAGAGCCCCGAGAGTTCCGGAGAGAGCCCCGAGAGTTCCGGAGAGAGCCCCGAGAGTTCCGGAGAGAGCCCCGAGAGTTCCGGAGAGAGCCCCGAGAGTTCCGGAGAGAGCCCCGAGAGTTCCGGAGAGAGCCCCGAGAGTTCCGGAGAGAGCCCCGAGAGTTCCGGAGAGAGCCCCGAGAGTTCCGGAGAGAGCCCCGAGAGTTCCGGAGAGAGCCCCGAGAGTTCCGGAGAGAGCCCCGAGAGTTCCGGAGAGAGCCCCGAGAGTTCCGGAGAGAGCCCCGAGAGTTCCGGAGAGAGCCCCGAGAGTTCCGGAGAGAGCCCCGAGAGTTCCGGAGAGAGCCCCGAGAGCTCCTCACAGCCCACCCCGCACGACCTCCCCCGCGCTCCGCCGCGTCCCGGAAAGGGAGAGGAGCCGGGAAAAGTGGAGAAGGGAGCAGGAAAATAAGGAAAAGCAAAAGGAATCCCCGGCTCCCCTCACCTCTTCCTGCAAAATGGCGGCGCNGGAGGGCACCAGGGGGCAGTCCCGGAGCGTCAGCCGCTCTCATTGCCGGGGATCCCTCAAGTGGGAAATGGGGAGGAAAAGGAGAAAAAGGGGAAAAATTCTTTTAATGAAGGGAATTAGGAGTGGGGAGGTATTCTTCCTCTAAGGAAAACCGCAAGGTCAAGGGAATGGGAATGGGGAGCATCAGTGGCGCTTCTGCCACAAAACTCTGATTTCAGGGCAATACCTCAAATAACACATACAAAATAATAATAAAAATATTAAAAACCTTCTTTAGTGGCTCCCTGGGTTTTGGGGTGTTTTTCTGTTTCGTTTTGGTTTTTTCCTGTTTATTTGTTTATTTGTTTGAGGGGTTTGGGGTTTTTTTTTTGTTTGGTTGGTTTTTTTGTTTGGGGTTTTTTGTTGTTTTTTTTTTAATGTAAAAGCTCTGGACAGGCTCCCCAGGGAACGCTCACAGCCCCAAGGATTAAAGCTCCTTTTTCTCATTTTTTGCCATTTCTTTGCTCTCTGTTCCGAGCAGGGTTGCTGGTGAAGGAAAGGGAATTTTAATCTCTCCCAAATAAAACTTTGGGCGTTCCCATCCCTCAGTGACTCTGCTCAAGGCCTCGAATTTATTTTCCTTCCAAACCAGGGGTTTCTGGACATTTATTTTGCTTTGTCACTGGTTTATTAGCAGAAATTTATGAACATAAACCAGTTCCAGAGGTTTCCATAGTTCAAAATCAGAGCGAGACATTGGGTTTGTGTCCATGGTAATAATACTCAGCCTCACACATTTAATAAAAGTTTTGGCTTTATTTTATCGGGATCAAGAGGAAATTGTGATATCCATTCCTAAACAATGTGGTGTATTAAGTAGCTGTAATGTTGCAATTTTGATTTTTTTTGGACTTATTTCATGAGCACATTTGCTCACTATGGGATGCCACTCAACTCTTTTATTAATTCAATGTTAGCACACTTAATTCTCATTTGCTTTTGAATTAAATATTCATGTGGAATCTCTGAACTTCGGGGGGAAAAAAAGAGAAATCAGAGAAATTAAACTTTAACTCTTTACAGAATGTAATTTATGTCCTCTAATAGGAAGCACTCTGGATTAAATCCAGTATTGACTTGTCCTTAGGCAATCCCAATTTATCTCCTCTCCGGGGCTGCCACTTCCAGATACTCCAATAAATCCACGAATTATCAGCCCCTGAATTCATAAAGATTCATTTCAATAAAGTTTCTGTTCGAAGGAGACAGCGGAATCAAACGATCCAATTACAGATTTATCAAATATTAATAAGGAAAAAAAAAATCTTCCAGATCTTTCGGATGCCAACATCCTTCTCCCCTGGTGTCAGGAAAGTAATTAGCAGCTGGCTTTGATTAAATTCTTCCCTCGGAGATTGCTGCTCTCAGTTTGAGGCACAGGAAGAAATGCACACGACAGGATTCCTAATTCCTCCTCTGCGAGCCTTTTTAGGGAAAAACCCACGTGGGCTCAGCTCAGGGAAACTCCTCTGTGCCCAAAACCTGGAGCTGAAAGCTGAAATTTGTGGCCAGGATTTCCTGGTTTTCCCTTTTCCCACAGGGAATCCAGCACGGAGAGGATGTGGAGCTGTGGGAGAGTCCAGAGGAGAGCGTGGGGATGATCGGAGGGAAAGGCTGGGAGAGCTGGGAATGTTCCCCTGGAGAGGGGAAGGATCCAGGGAAAACCCAGAGACCCCAGCAGGGCTCAAAGGGACTCCAGGAGAGCTGGAGAGGGACTGGGGACAAGGGATGGAGGGACAGGACACAGGGAATGGCTGCCACTGCCAGAGGGCAGGGATGGATATTGGGATATTGGGGTATTGGGGTATTTTGGTATTGGGATATTTTGATATTGGAATACTGAGATATTAGGATATTGGAATATTGGGATACTGGAATATTGGGATACTGGATTATTGGGTTACAGTGTTATTGGGTTATTGGGATACTGAGATACGGGGATATTGGGATATAGAGATAGTGGGATACTGGGATATTGGAATATTGGGATACTGGGTTATTGGGTTACAGGGTTATTGGGTTACAGGGTTATTGGGTTATTGGGTTATTGGGATACTGAGATATGGGGATATTGGGATATGGGGATATTGGGATAGTGGGATACTCGGTTATTGGGTTACTGGGTTATTAGGATACTGGGACATTGGGATATATTGGGACACTGGGATATTGGGATACTGGGATACTGGGATATTGGTACATTGGAATTTTGGGGTATTTGGATACTGGAATATTGGGATACTAGGATATTGGGTTATTGGGATAGTGGGATACTGGGATATTGGGATATTTGGATATTGGACTATTGGGATACTGGGATATTGGGATATTTGGATACTGGGTTATTGGGATGCTGGGATATTGGGATATTTTGATATTGGGATACTGGAACACTGGGATACTGGGATATTAGGATATTGGAATATCGGGATACTGGGATATTGGGATATTGGGATATTGGGAAGGAATTCCTGGCTGGGCTGGAATTCCCAGAGCAGCTGTGGCTGCCCCTGGAGCCCTGGAAGTGTCCAAGGCCAGGCTGGAGCAGCAGTGGGAGGGGTTACTGCCATGGCAGGAGTGGAATGGGATGAGCTTTAAGCTCCTTTCCAACCCAAACCATTCCAGGATTCCAGGATTTCAGGATTCTTCTCTCTTTCTTTGGGTCATTGCTCTCCTCTTGGCACCTTGACCAGGCTGCAGCACCCGGAAGAGCCTCAGGAATGTCGGAACTTTCCCAGTCACCACTGCCTCCAGCCTGAAAACTGAACTCCAAACCTCTCTGGGATTCTCTTTCCATGCCCAGATTGGATGGATCCCTTGCCCTGGAAACAGAGGTGCCCCTGAGAAGCTGCTTTGGTGCCCAAAACAAACAAAAAGTGAATTTTCAGCTGTTTCCTTCCTGCTCTTCCAGGATCCCAGAGAAGCTGTGCAAACTCCATCCTTGGAGTCTTCAAAACTCTGGGATGAGACCCTGGAATTAGACTGGAAACCCCAAACCAGAGTTTCATCCTCAATGTAGCTATTTGCTGGTTTTATTCCCTTTTCCACCCCGGGAATCACCTGGAGGCACTGGAATTTTCCCTGCTGGTTTTCCCCTTGCATACAGAAGATGCTGCTGAAGTAGAGCTAAAAAAACCCCGAGATGTTCTTTATTCCCAATTTCCATTTATCTGTGCAATGATGGATTGTGCCCGGTGCTCCCAATTTTCCTAATGGCGCCCATTAAACTTCATTAGGACTGTGTTAAACCCGAGTTCAAATCGTTGCCATCGATTTTGCATCTCTAAAACCCGCGGGCAGCGCATCGGGAGCTGAGCACGCCCGGCCTCCCCAGCATTCCAGCCGCATTCCCTGCGGTTCAGAGGGGCAGGCACAGGCAGTGGGAGCTCAGCCTGTGGTCCAGGGGATATTTAGGATCACCCTAAATGATCCTAAATGAGCTGACAGTTCTCAGCCCTCCTTTGTCACTGCCCCAGCCAAGGAATTTTGAGCCTCCAAACTCCAGCTCGGTTTTTTTTTTGTTGTTTTTTTTTTATTATTTGTTTATCCTTTTCATTCCCTGTATTTATGGAACCTCTCTTGAATGCCGGGGCTCCCCCTTGCCTTGACCTGCTAAACCTCGGGGGTGAGGAATGTCTGCTCCTGAGTGCCAGGGAAATGGGGATGGAGGAGAAGGGAGGAAAGGTTTTAACGGGCTCTTTTTGCACAAAATAAACATCCTCTGGCTATAGGAAGAGTAAACTTCCCCTGGAAATGGATGTGTTTATATGAACAATCCCTTTCTTCTGGCATTTCCAGAGATTTGCTGGCTACCACTGGGAAAAGAGGCTTTTAAGTGAGCGATGCAATTACACCAGATAAGTTTGTGCATGATTTGTTTTCTTTTTGGGAAGACATTCCCTCCTGGATGGATTGCTGGGAACCTGGAAAGGATTTCCTCCTTTATCTCAGGGCCTCGTGTCCCTGCCCGCTGGAATTTCCATCCCAATGGCCAGGGGAGGAAAAGGCCTTTTCCCAGAAAACTGCTTGGCTTTGACTGGGATTTACTGGGATTTACTGGGATTCCTTTACCAGCACAGCTCCTGTATCTGTAATTCCCAGTTTGCATTTTTCCCAAAGAGAGGATTTTCTCAGCCTTCCTAAACTGGGATGTGCCATTTCCAGGGACATCCTTCCAACAGGAGCCCTGATGCAGGATTATCCAAATCTGAGGTTGAGGCAGACAGGAATTCACCTCAGTTTGGTTTAAAACAGAGGAGCTGAGCTTTAAAAGCTTTATAATTTGCTTGGCAGGGATTAAACAGGAAGATTTTTCCTGGAAAGCGTGAGCTGCTCCTCTTTGCTCACACGGGGTGAGGGAGGAGATTCCCAACTCCTTTTTCTCCAGAGAACCCTTCCAGCAGCACCTCAGGGATCCAACACGGCCTGTGGGGAGCAGGGAATGATTGCAGTTGGGTGTTTTATTTATATTTACGACTGCTCCCCCTCCAAACCTGGGAATTTATGGAATTTACAATCAATAATTTTGTGCTGAAGCTGTCACCAAAGCTGGAGGCCAGAAATAATCTGGATTAAGTTTAATGTCACCTGAATTTGGTCCACACCAAAGCTGAACTTGGAAAAACACTAATTTGTATCAGGATTTGTCCCAGCTCTTGCATGGGGACATCCAGAAAGAGGACGTGGAGCTCTCTTTGGGAGCTGCTGGTGGCTTGGCAGGTCCTGGTGCCCCTGAGCCATCCGTGTGCTCTGGGATGTGGCACTGCAGGCCCTGGGCTGGGATCTGGGTGCCAGATGTGCTGGGTGCCAGCTGAGGAGACAGGTTCCCCTCAGAACTGCATCAAAAATCAGCTTTTTATAGGCTGCTCCTATTATGGTCAATCATTCTCCATCTGGGAAGCGTTAGAAAATCTGAGGAGGCAGAATTCCTGCTCAAACCCAGTGCCATGCCTAATGGGCTACTTATTCCAGCAGATTCCTCATTTATTGTTTTTTAAATAGATGGGGTCATATTTTTTAGCCCTCACGGATGGGGAAGCGTGTCTCACAAAAAGGTTTATGGCATCGTGGGCTGCCTGTGAGTTATGAGGCTGTTCCTGTCTGGCAGGGAATGAAAGAGCCCAGCATCTGGCAGAATGTGAAAGCAAAAATCACACAACTTCCCACTCGGAGGAGCTGGGATGGCTGATGGATGTTGTGATAAAATGTCTCTCTTGACGTGTGAGGCCCTTTCTGTCCAAATTTATGGGGTTGAACCAAACCCCCTGGCTGGAGGTTTGAGGGAATCGGTCACTGTGCAGCGTGTTGCTGCCGTGCCACATCAGGGATGCTCAAAACCCAAAAATATTCCTCTTCTGTCCCATGTTTTAGGAGCAAATCCTGGCTCTGTGAAAAGGGAGGTCAGAATCCCCAGAATTTCAGGACACGGTCCAGAAAATCTTCTTGCAAAGCCTCATCAGGGTTCCCCTTACCCACATTCAGAGCTCAGTAAAGTTTCTGGAACACTTTCCAATGCCTTTAGTGAAAATGGGGATAAAAATACCCATGGGGAGATATTCCATATTAGAAATTCTCAGATATTTCCCCCTCGGAGTCACTGGGTGAGGCAGGAGCCAGGTCTGGGCCTTCCAGCACTGATTTTTACTTGGGGGTAAAATTATTTCTGTGGAGAGGCCTTGGGTGGAGTCATGAGGTAAATAATTATTCAAATAACTGCATTTTGCTCCGTTGGATATTTAAAGTTAAATCTCTTTACTCAGAGTGCATTTTTACTGTGAAGAACAAAATTCTTTTGCTGACAAACCTGGTTCGGTGCTGTTGCCTAATTCTGTCAATTCTGTCACCAAACTCTTGTTCCTAATTTACTTTTTTGCTGATTTAGCTCAACTCCATGGCACAATTCTTCTTCAGGAAAAATAAGGACTAGTGGAATTTCCACGTTCCTGGTGGGTTTAATATTCTCTTTTTTTACCAGTTCAGGAATAACAAACAACCTCCTGACTTGTCACTGACAGATTCCTTTTTTTTTT
Organism: Thryothorus ludovicianus; assembly: GCA_013397245.1. NCBI lineage: Eukaryota > Metazoa > Chordata > Aves > Passeriformes > Certhiidae > Thryothorus > Thryothorus ludovicianus. Next base: position 10,730 of record VZTB01001865.1, read on the forward strand.
TTTTTTTTTGCGTTGGAATGACTCAAACAAATGACTGAAAACTCCATTTTGCATGTGTCAACCTCCTCCTCTCTGAAGGTAACTCGAAATAAAGGCTCTCCACTTTCTCACATCGACTTCAGAAGAAAACATCTGACATTCCTCTTCAAAAGTTCTGATAGGAACAGATGAGACCCGCGAGATGATCAAAGGCAGAGGGAATTTTGCTGCAGTTCCCTGTCTGTGATGGAGCAGTGAAACGCTGCAGGTTCCCATTCTGCACGGCACATTTCAGCCTGCAAGGAGCAGCCAGAAACTCCTTTGGTGCACATCGTTTGCATTTTTAGTGGTCAGGGTCTTCCAAAGGACTGGAAAAAAGGGAAATCAGTGGGGTTAACGATGGGTTGATCTGTGGGATAAATCAGTGTTATCCTCTGGGATAAATAAATACTGATCAGAAGAAATGGGATCATTCCTGGTCCGTTCTGCAGATTGCCTGCTGATTATTTTTTTAATTTTAAATTTCACTTACCTCTCAGACAGATGCATGACTTTGACAGCCCCAGGATCATTTAGTTGGAATTGAATTAATATTTCCTTCAAACTTGTAGATGAACTACAAAAACCCTGAGCTGTAGCAATGTGCACACGATTTTCTTGAATTTGTAGGGTTTTTTTTTAAAACTCCACGCAGCAGACCCAACATTTTGTGCCGTCTCCCAAATCTTTAGCTTTGACAGAAGGTACAAATCAGTGTCTGGAGTGTCTAACAAAAGGCAGCATCAACATATCTCTGTGTACTTGAATATTCAAATTCACATCTTTATTCATCTCTCTCCAAGGGTTCCAAAGGCTCTCATCACCAACTCTGGGGATGAGGAACAGGAGCTGTGAGCTCAGGAGAGGATTCTCCCCAGAGGGGACCAAGGAGAGCCCTGAGGTGATGGGGAGATTTTTTATTTCATCACCCTGAAACTCTGCATCCCCTGGGAGCAATCCCAGCTCAGCTGCTCCCAGCCGAGCCTGAACAGAAAGGAAAAAGGAGCCTCCTGGCTTTGCCCATCCTTTCTGCCCCGAAGAAAACAACTTCTGGAGTGAATCCGTTCGAGGGAAGAAAGCCTCGGGGCTGGAAGTTTAGCTGAGTAAATCAGCTCGGTGTGGAAAACCAGCAGAAGAGCTGAATATCTTCTAAAACTTTTCTTTTTTTCTCTAGTGCTCACTTTTTTCACCACAGGGGAAGCTGCCTCCAGCTCGCCCCAGTTTTGGGTACACCAGTGGCTGTTCCTATTTCCCTGTTCCTTTGGGATTGAATTAATTTGTTGGAAAAATGGGATTTCTGGTAAGAATGGGCTCTGTAGAGCTGATGGAGTGAGTGGGTTTGGAGAGGCCACAGAGGCAGGGATGCTGTGGGCTCTTAGGATAGATGGGATATATGGGATGTGGCATATGGGAGATATGGGACAGACAGTATATAGGATGTGGGATATGGGATGTGGGGGATATGGGATATAGGATACATGGGATATGTGGGATATATAGGATGTGGGATATGGGAGATATGGGATATATGGGATATGGGATATGTGGGATATATGGGAGGTGGGATATATGGGATATAGGGTACATGGGATATAGGATACATGGGATACGGGATATGTGGGATATATAGGATGTGGGATATGGGAGATATGGGATATATGGGATATGGGATATGTAGGATATATGGGATGAGGGATATATGGGATATGGTATGCAGGAGATATGGGATGTAGGATGTGGGATAGATGGGATATATAGGATATAGGATGTGGGATATGTGATGTGGGATATATGAGATACGGGATATATGAGATATGGGATATATGGGATATAGGATACGTGGGATATGGGATGCCAGATTCGGGATATGGGATTTTGGATATGGGATATGGGATACATGGGATATGGGATATAGGATACATGGGATATGGGATGCCAGATTCGGGATATGGGATATGGGATATGGGATATGGGATATGGGATATAGGATATGGGATTTGGGATATGGGATATGGGATATGGGACACAGCCACGGCATCCCAGCACATCCCCACCTCCATCCCCCTGCTTGCAGAGCTCCTCACCCACTCCTCTAATTAAATTAAATTAAGCACCTCTAATTAATGGAGAGCTCCTTTCTTTAGCTCCTGCCCAACCCCATCCCTGTTTCCTGGCACTCCAGGCTGTGCCGTGTCCCAGCCTCAGCAGGACCAAGCCCTGGGACTTTCCCCCTCCCAGCGCTGTGGAATTCCTGAAGGGTTTGAAGATTCCTGAGTGTTGGGGAAGATGAAACAGGAGAGTTTTATAAATATGATTGCTTGACAAAAGATTTTAAGAATATGGGAATTATAAGTGAGATTGGAATGAGAGCGACTTTTGGCATACTAAGCTTTAGTTATTGAACAACTGAAAAACAATGGTACGTCCAGCTGAAAATAATCTTCTCTTGTTTAGATGAACAAGACCTTTTGCTGGTTGATAAGTAGGGCAATGTAAGGATTTTTATAGGTTGTATGTAAATGTTATAGGGTTTGTATCTTGTAATAGATTGGTCAGTGGAAATTAGAATATTCAACATAAAGGAGGATTTATTGCATTGTAACGGGAACCTCTCTCTCTCTCTTCCTCTCTTCTCTCTTCCTCTCTTTTCAGTGCTTTCTTCCTTACTCTCTTGCCCTTATCTACCCTGCTCTGCTCTTATCTCTTGCTCTTCAGTCTTTTGTTCCCTTTCTCCTGGGCCTGCTCTGAGCTGTGACTGGCAGCTCCAAGCAGGGTCCCTGCACCCCTGCCCTTGGCAATAAACTCTAATTTCCAGGACCCAGAGATCTCTGTCCATCCCCATCCCCGGGCACCGACAGCCTCCTACACCTGAGAATCCCTCTTGTAGCCCATCAGTGCCTGCTGTGAGTGCTGCTGTCCCCCCAGAATTCCCGAGGATGTCGGGGAAGTGTCCACGGCCCCAGAGCTGTCACCCTGCCAGCGACAGGGCAGAGGAAATGAAGGCACCGCTCCCTGGGGCCACTCCTGAATATTTATGGTGGCAGCAGGAAGGATTTCCATGGAGCTGCTCAGCCCTTGGGGGGTGGGTCTGGAGCTGATTTTGCTGTTGTTGTTTGATTTGCAAGCTGCCAGGACCCATCCTAAAAGCCAGATGAGACCCCTGGGTGCACAGCAGTGATGGGGCTGTGACAGCCACCTCAGCCAAGGAGCTCCAGGGCTGGGGACGGCTGATCATAACACACTGATCACCCCAAAAACACCCCAGGGGTGAGGAAAAGGGGGGAAGAATCAGCTCAGATCACCCAAGGAGCTGCTTGGCCAACCCTGAGCTCCTGGGAGAGGGCCCAGCTCTGGCACAGGCTGCCCCTGGATCCTTGGAAGTGTCCAGGGCCAGGCTGGAATAACCTGGGATAATGGGAGGTGTGGAAGGGGTGGATTGGGATGACTCCTTCCCAACCCAAACCATCTGGAATTCTGTTATCCTATAATAAAATGGAAAAGGCTGGTAACCATTGCAAAGTTTGATGGAGCTGGCCCGTGCCTCCTTTCCCCTTGGGATTTTAATTCAGGGGGTTCTGGGTCTCACAGAACTGGTTTGGAGTTTTAAAGGACAGAGAATCCTCATGGCACGGAGTGGAAAAAGATGGATTTTAAGATTCCAACCCAAACCATCTGCTGGTTTTCTGACCCCTCTGTGTCTGTCCCTCCCAGCCCTTCTCCTTGCCCATCCATGCCTGTGGAGTGGTTTGAAACACCCAGAGTTTAAACTGAGCCCATTAGCAGCAAAAGCCAGCGCTGTGTTTGTGCTGAGTGCCTGGGTCACTGAAAACTGGGTTACACTCCCATTATTGCCTTGTCCACGTCCTTGACCTTTTCCCTCACATATTGCGTGGCCCGCGGGTGGAGGAAGGAGGATTAAAGGTTAAGAAACCTCTCTTGAAAGAGTTAGGATGCCTAAATGTTTAAAATGTTTCCTTTCCCCAGTAATTCCAATCTATATTAAAGCTAAAACCCTTCTGAGAGGTAATAAAAGAGAGCACTGGAGGAGATCATTGGGAAGATTAGGAAGAAGAGACTTAAGAGCTTACTCTTGATGCTCCTGGGTTTATACTTTGTTCTTGTTTTACTCTGTCAATCTCTTCTAGTGTTTCTCCCAGTGATTTTATTGTGTTTTTATGGAGCAGGGATGGAGCTGCAAACTACCAGGGAAAAGCTTGTTGGCGTTGAGTGGAGGGGGAAGAACATTCCTTTGCACATTTTTCAGTGTTCCTGTTATATCTCAAATTTAGAAAGTAACAAGAAGCAGCATCCAGTTTTCATTAATGCTTCAGGGTTTGGATTTTTTCTTTTTTGGGTTTTCTTTTTTGTTTTTTTTTTTCTGGCACATATGTTTTCATTTCCAGGCGTCCAAAGGAGAAGATGAAATTCCTCCTTCCCAGCCAGCACTGGAGGGCACCAGGACCAGCAGATTCCCAGGATTTTGGTGCCAGGTGAGAGCCTGGCAACCTTTGTCTGCTTGGATTATCCCTAAACCCAGCAGCAGTAGGAAGTACAGTGATTTTTTTTGGGACAAAGGGTCTTGCTGTGACTGCTTCCCTTATGTGAACGTTCCTCTTGACACAGCCTGGCTGGTGGCCCACATTAATTTGCTCCAAAAAATTTTTTTTAAAAAAAGGAAAAAAAGTGATGATACTCACGTTCTTGGAGGAGTTGTGTGTTCCATCTGGATGCTGCAAACCTGTGAACCCTGTCCAAACAACTCCTGTGTTCTCCTTGCTTGGTTTTTGTGCATCTTCTCGGTTAAATATATCCGAGAGCTCCCGGGGCAGGAGCGTGAGGGCGGCTCGTGCCCGTCACAGCCAAGGAATGCCCTTGGGAGATGCTTCCATGGAGCATTTTCTTCCTGATTAAACCCCAGCAGCGTGGAATTCTGTCTGGGATGGCTCACGGGTGGCAGGAATTCCGTAGAATTCCCATGGAAATGTGTTTTGGCAGCCTGGGTGTGAGCAGGCCCCGCAGCTCCGGGCCTGGTGCTCACTGGGGGCACTGGGGGATGCTAAAAGGCTCCTCTCCCTCTTAATTTCGGTGTTTCTATGGAAACAGATCCTGAACAGGAATCGTGCTTTCCTGCTTTTTCTCATCCTGGTTTCGTCAGTGGGAAAAAGTGAAACTTGGGGTGAAAGCCCGGGCAGGCAGCAGTAGGTGTTGCTGTGGGAGCAGGACCAGGTCCTTGCTGCTCACATTCCTCTTCACTTCCCAATCCAAATACGTGGAAACAGGCACTCCAGAAGCTTCAGATCTTATTTGGGAGATGATTTCTGAGTTTTATTCAAGAAGTGACTCTTGTGACCGTGACTTCAGGCAGAACATTTCCACCAGCTGGAACGGAAGGAAGCTGCTGGGTTTTCCAGGTTTCTCTTGGGTTTCAGGAATAAAAACCCAAACTCTGAGCACTGTACCATTATGAAAATAAAATAGTCTTTTTGGAAAAGAGAATTGGGATGAAAAGAGTTTGGGGCCTGGCCTGTGCTTGTCAGGGAGATGAAAACCAGCAGCTTTTTGCTGTCTGAGGCATTTGGGTCTTGTCTTCATCACCACAAGAAGTGCAGGATAAGGAGGTGCAAGCTGGGGGTGAAAGTTGGGAAGAGAAATCCCTCTACAAGTCATCAGTGAAGCGGCTTCTTGGCAATAAGAACTTCAGGAATCTTTTTCCCTTTGGTGATAAACTTGGAAGTCTGGACGTTGAGTGCTTGGCTGGAGAGGAACCTGGACCTCTGAGGCTGCAGGAGCTGGTGCATCCAATGGATTTGGTGCTTTTGGATTATTTCTAAAACTCCTGGTGGCTGTCACTCAGTGTCACAGCAGGGTCACAAGGTCCACTATGCTCCAGGTGTTCCTTGCCTTTACTCCAAGGTGTCTCTACTAATGGATCACGTTTTGCTTCATCCCTGTCTTGGCAAATCCCTCAAGCCCAGCTATGCCAGCACCTGGCAGAAATGAGGAATAACTCCAGTAATTTAAGTTGTTACTGGTCAAACTGGACTGAACCTCTGGCTGCATCCAGAGAGGAGGGAGTGAAAAGGGAAGGAGGATTGTGAGCACCTGGACAGGTTCAATCCCAAACCAAACAGGAGAGTTTCTTACAGGTTGGCTTGGGAATAATTCTTTTTGGGAGATTGCTCCTCTCTGGTGTTCAGGGACAAAGAGCAGAGCTCAGGAAGAAGATCTGTCCTGATATCTGTAACAGGAGGAGAGCTGGCCTTGCCCTCCTTGTCACCCTGAGAAGGGAAAGCAGAACTGTCCAAGGATTTTGGGGCTTTTCCCAAATCTCCCCATCCAGAGCTGGCCTGGAGCCCCTGATGGGAGCTAAGCTGGGTGTAACTCAAGTTCAGCACCTTGTTGTGATCTTCAGCAGCCAGCTCTGCTCTGTCCCTGGTCCCATCCTCTCAGATCAAAGGGAAACCTCACTAGAAAAATCTCTGCTGCTTTATTCACACAGAAAACAAAGAGTTAAACTTTATTCTTTCTCCTTTTTTTTAAGGGTCTGCCTTGCTGTAAGTTTTGGTATTTAAAATTAATGAAGAAAATGAGAAAATAATGTGGCTCGGATTACTCCTCCTCAGCTGTTTTGCTTTTTCTGGCAAATTGTTTCTTGTAGACGTCTGGTATTTTATTTCATTTCGGGATTTTTATTTTTTTTTAAGCACTGACATCTCTCATCATGCTCTATATAACTCTTTCTTGGGAATTATGTGACGGGTGGACGGCCCCTCATTCCTGGTCCTGCTCCTCAGGGCATCCTTTTGCAAAGCCCTTCTCCCCCTCTCCCTTCCCTCCTCCAACCTGTGGGCGTCTGACTCAGAGAGCTGGAGACTCATTCTGGAGTTTTCACGTGTAACTTCTCATTAATTAACTTGTGACTCAACATGTTCACATTAGAAAAGACGGAATTTGCAGTCTTGCTTTTGCTTCCCCTGTTTTTGGTGCCTCATGGACGTGTGGTAGAATTCCTTTGGAGATGGTAACATTTATGGGATAGATCAAGTTGTGGTCGCCCCATCCCTAGAAATGTTCCAGATCAGGTTTGGGGCAACCTGGTCCAGTGGGAGGTGTCCCTGCCCATGGCAGGGGATGGAATGGGGTGGTTTTAAGGTCCCTTTCCACTCAAACCAGTCTGGAATTCTCATTTGGGGGCTAAAGAAGGTTCTAACACTGGACCCAGGCTTGAAAGGAAAAGATCTTCTGGAAGCAGCGAGGTTCTTGCACGAGTGCAGCTACAGTGGTGGGAACTCCTCTGCCCATATTGCCCTGCTTTGGGGTTGGCCGTGCCCCCCAAATTCTCCAGGTCCAAATCCTGGTGCTGAGCTGGCTGCGCCAACGTGGTTGGGTTGGGCATCTTCCATCACATTGGGTTGGGTGTCTTCCATTGCATTGGGCATCTACCATCATGTTGGGCTGGGTGCTTTCCATCACGCTGGATGTCTTCCATCATGTTGAGCTGGTTGTCTTCCCTATTGTTGAATTGGGCATCTTCCATCACTTTGGATGCCTTCCATCATGTTGGGTGTCTTCCCAAATATTGGGTTGGACGTCTTCCATCACACTGAGTTGGGCATCTTCCATTGTGTTACATTGGGCATCTTCCATCACTTTGGGCATCTTTAATCACGTTGGGTGTCTTCCATCACATTGCGGTGGGCGTCTTCCATTACATGTGTCTTCCATCATGTTGGGTTGGGAATCTTCCATTCCTTTGGGTTGGACACCTTCCATTGTGTTGGATTACGCACCTTCCATCACTTGGGGCATCTTCCATCATGTTGGGTTGGGAATCTTCCATTCCTTTGGGTTGGACACCTTCCATTGTGTTGGATTAGGCACCTTCCATCACTTGGGGCATCTTCCATCATGTTGGGTTGGGTGTCTTCCATCAGTGATGGCCCAAATTCCCACATGTCCCAAATGCAGGAGGTCCAACCCCTGCAGCTGCCAGATTTGCAAATGAGGAGGTGTTAACGAGCTTGGAGGCTCCTGGCAGCAGCTCCTCAATTCTCCTGAGGTTTGGGAAGTGCTGGGTGTCCGGGCACCGCCTCCATCGGAGCAGGGCAGGGCGATGGTGACCATCCCAGAAGGAGACATTCCCAGTGGATTTGGCCCTTTCCTACAGCCACACTTGTGCTCCTCAGGGGGGACCTCCCTCCTCGTGAACTTTAAATGTCCATAAAACGCCCAGGTTGCTCTTTCTTCCACTTTGCACTTTAGGAACAGTTGGAAAACTGAAGGAAAAATTGTTAAACTGAAGCAATTGAGTTGAGCATCCAACGTCAAGCCCAAGGCCAAACCTCTGACAGGAAAAACAACTCCAAACCCTCCTGCACCCAAATAAGTCCAATAAAAGCTCCAAAGTTAATCTTTAACTTGAGCTCGCAGGATTGGGGTCATTAAAGTTATTAAAATCCAGTTGTTGGAGGGCTGGGGGACTCTGTAAAGGAATCTGCGGCTCAGGGAGGAATTCTGCCCGGGGGGATTTCCTGCTTAATGCAGCTGTTGACTGGCAAATTGCTTTGCTGGCTGGGAGGGTGCTGGGATGCTTCCAGATGGAATTGCTGCTGCTGCTGGAGGTGAAGGCAAAGAGTGGGAAAAACTCCCAATAATTCAAGCCCTGTGTGGGATCCAGGCTCCCGATGCATTGTCCCAGCTATAAATATTAAACCTGGATTTGGGATGGGATTTCAGCGTGGCCTGCTGGCGATAGGAGACATCATCATCCATCTCCAAGCGGGAGGGGTGGGCTGCAGGATGCTGCTCTCCTCTCCTTATCCATTTTCCCCTCTCCTTATCCATATTTCCTCTCCTTCCATTAATCACTCTAATGGCAAACTGGGGGAAAAGGAGTTTCAAAATCCCTATTTATCTGTAGGAACACATCAGAACCAGAGCCAGCTCTGCCCCACAACGCCTGGGGGGTGGAAAAGCTCTGGATTTTGAGATCTGGGGGATGAAAGATCCCACACCCCTCCGTGTCTGCAGGGAGGTGACTTTCCAGGGTCACGGAGTGCTGGATCCATTCCTTGGAGGGCTCTAAACCCTCTTTGCGAGGGGCACGTTTGAGTTATGAGTTGCAACTCCACAGAGTCCCCACGTCTGGGCAGAAATGATCCCCCAGCTCATTGTAAATGCAGCAGGCCTGCAGTAAATGGGATTCAATTAGCAGGAAAAAGCCTGGAAAAGCAGAGTTTCTTTGCAGTTAGGAAGGCTGGAAGAGGGGGAAGAGGGTGAGCCTGGGGCTGCTGAGCCAGACCTGGTGCCTGATTTGTGCTGCACTGGGAAAGTTGCTCTGGTTTGTATTAAATTTTAGATTGCATGAGGTTGGAATCTGACTGATTTGAGTTGTACCAGGCTGGATTTTGAGTCCCGGCTCAGATAACTTTAAACATTTCTTGCCAGGCTGAAGAACACTCTCCTGTTAGATAGGAGACATCAGGATATCCTTCCCTTCATGGGAAAATTCATCTATTCCACCAAAGTTTTTCATGATAAAAATGTATTTAATATTATTTTTTGAGAAGACAACAGATTTTTCAAGGTGCCTACGACTGCTGTCACTCCCTCATCCCTGAAAGTGTCCAAGGATGGGTTGGGCAACCTGGGATAGTGGAAGATGTCCCTGCCCATGGCTGGGGTGGGAACTGGATGGGCTTGGAGATTTCTTCCACCCTAAACCACTCCATGATTCTACAATTTGGAGTTTTCACTGAAAACACAAACACTTCCAGCCAATACTTTTTACTTTTCATTTTTTGGAAGGCCTTTTCAGAAGAGGGGGGGAAAAAAAGAAAAAGGAAAAATTGGAAGGCCTTTGCTGCCTAAACCTGAGGAGAAAATCAGTGTCGCTTAATTCCCTTGTGGAAATGTGTTCAGTTCCAAAAAACGCGAAGCTGCCGGCGCCGCAGGTGTGCGAGGGGGTGATAAGTGCTGCTCACACACTCGCTAAAGCAGCGTGGAAATAAACGACCACACTCCCGACGGTTTGAAACTCCTGACGGATTCCTTATGGAGAGGAAGCAGCCAGTCCAAACAGACTCGGCCCTGAACTCGTGTTTAATGGATGAAACTCTCCGCGGCAGGGAAACGCGAAATCCCGCGCGCTCGAACGGAGAAGTTACGGCTTTGCAGCCAGGAATTCTTGTTGGAAATCAAGGAGTTAGACCCCCTCTGAGTCTCTCAGAACGCAGAATTTAAGTTAAAGCCTTTGAAAAAATTAAAATATAGCAAACCACGTAAATAAGTGTAAATTTTAGTGTTAGGTAAGCTAAAATGAAGCCTAAGTAAGTAAAAATATATTTCATGTTTTTCTGAGTGCCTGAGTAGAAGCAGAGTGCCCTAAGTTCCAGTTAAAAGTTCAGTGCTCCCCCTAAACGTAACCAAAATGCAATAAAATATTATTTTGCATTCTTAAATAGAACCATGAACATAAACAGATGGAACATGTACACAGATAAGTAATGTGCACGAATGTACAAAAGATGTGTAAGGACTAACACTGCCTTTCACATTTTAAAGCATAATTTTAATAAGCACAGAGAAAATGTTTTAAAGTTGTGATTTTAGCTGATTAGTCAACCCAAAGTTCCAACCCTCATTTGAGCCTGCTGTTTGTTGCTCTCTATTCACTGCTCACCACTCACTGCTGCTTCTGCTTTACCTGCACGAATTTTCACATTCACACATCCACACACAATAAAAAAGAAGAAAATAAAAAGCCACAAAATCTCCAATTACTGCCCAAAGCCCAAAGCCAAAGAAGCCTCAAAGAGCTCCAGCTACAACCCAGAGATTTGTCCCTAAAAAAGACCCTTTAACAACTCAAACTTCACCTTCAAACTAATGCAGTAACAAACCACTGCTTTTACTCAATAAATAACATTAGAGCACCAATTCCTACCTCTGTCTATTTACCTCTCCCCAAAACAACGTAACAAATTCTGACAATTATTGCACAGTGCTGCTCTCCTCCCTTTTGCCATCCTGCCCAGGCTGCTGTGATGGATGCACCTCATTCCCAGAGCATCTCCAGCAGGGATGAAATCCCCCCCTCCCAGTGTTGGCAGAGCGCAATCATTAGGCTGATTCTCCTCCATAATGAGGTGTTGTGGAGTACAGCTCCATTGAAAAGCCTTTAAATAATGTTAGCATTGAATAAAATAACCTTCCAGGGAAATCAAATCCCTCGCCGCCTCTGGTTCTGCCTCTGAAAGGGAATCAATTTTCTTTGCCTGATAGCTCTCCCCAGCACTTAGCGCGGATGGGGGAAGGCGCTCATTGTGAGGGTTGCCCAGGAATTGCCTCCTGAAGGTCAAATCTTGGGGGAAAAAATGAGGGAGAAGAAAAGAAAACAAGGTTTGGTGACCCCTATCCTGATGGGAAGGACCTGCTGCAGCTGCTTGGGTGGGGAGAGGGGCAGCAGCGCTCATGGCAGGGTTTGTTTGTGGGTTTTAATTAGAGGTACAATGAGTCTGTGTGTGTGTCTTCCTTAAAATTCCAAGCAGGAAGGCAATCCCAGCCTGGATTTGGGCTCCGTGGCTGTTTGGGTGTCCCTGGTTTAGCTGCAGCATCCTTGGCCTGCACAGTCCGAGCCAGCTGGAGCATCCAACACGTCGCTTCCCTCCCTTTGGAAGGAAGGAATAAATCCAAAAATCCCGAATTCCTGGCCGGCTGCTCCAGGGCTTTGCAGGGAAATTCCCAGCAAAGTGCAAAATCAGGGAGCCCTTTAATAACAAAATTCACTCCCCTCCTTGTGGAGCATCCATGGGGCTGCTCCTGGGGTTTGCTCCTCTCTGCAGCTGTCAAAGCCAGGAATGAACATTTTCCAGGAATTTTCCAGGAGTGCTCAGGCCACTCTCAATCCCCGTAGCACAACCCCCAGGATGTCAGCATGGATGAGCTTCCAAGGGTAACAGGAGGCAGGATTTGGCCCAGGAAGGATCCTCTGTGGATTGTGCAGGACAGGGAAATGTCAGAGCGGGGGTTCAGATGAGGAGGGGGAACATTTCCCAGGAAAATCCCACTCGGAAATGGTTTTCCCCATAAAATCCCAACTGCAGAGTGTCACCGTAATGCGCCCTAATGACAAGGGAGGGGGAGGAATTTTAGAAAGCGGTTTTAAAAAAAGCTCTGGAATCCATCTGGATTCTCTTAGGAGCAGGAAAACCTCATCAGGGACCACTTCAAAGCCCATTTCCTCCTGCCTGGATTATCTGGCGTGCGCCTGCTGCCGCATGGACACGGATCCATTAGGGAAGATTTTTGACTCTGCCTAATCTGAGCAAACTGCACAATATTCCAGGAGTGAGTTCCAGTTTGTTGGGAGCCCTGACTCCTGCAGACAGCCTGGCTCGGCTTTGGAGGTGGATAAAGGGGGGAATTCGATGTCCTGCCCAAAGGCTTTGGAAAATGGAATTAATTGGGGTTTTCAGGAAGTATGGCATTGTTACACTTATAATAGAGTTGTTTTAATGGTGTTTCAATTATATTTATATTTATATTTAT
>VZTB01001865.1:57034-82122 GCA_013397245.1 Thryothorus ludovicianus
CCATTCCCATCTCCCTGTCAGGATTTTTCCCTCAGCTCCATTCCCATCTCCCTTTCAGGATTTTGCTCTCAGCACCATTCCCATCTCCCTGTCAGGATTTTGCCCTCAGCACCATTCCCTGGTCCTGCCAGGATATTTCCCTCAGCAGCATTCCCAGTTCCCTATCAGGATTTTTCCCTCAGCACCATTCCCATCTCTCTGTCAGGATTTTTCCCTCAGCACCATTCCCATCTCCCTGTCAGGATTTTGTCCTCAGCACCATTCCCATCTTTCTGTCAGGATTTTGCCCTCCGCAGCATTCCCAGTTCCCTATCAGGATTTTTCCCTCAGCACCATTCCCATCTCTCTGACAGGATTTGGCCCTCAGCACCATTCCCTGTTCCTATCAGAATTTTCCCCTCAGCACCATTCTCTGCTCCTATCAGGATTTTTCCCTCAGCACCATTCCCATCTCTCTGTGTGGATTTTCCCCTCAGCAGCATTCCCTGCTCCCTGTGGGGATTTTTCCATGTCCCCAAAGTGTGAGGATTAAGGTCCTGCTCAGCTCCAGGAGGTCTCTTGATCCTCCTGGAATTCCAGATGTCTGGATGAGCAGAGCTCCTCCTCCTCTTACAAAATATGGGATATGAGCTCTCCCTGTGCCAACCTTCCCTTTTCCATCGGCAGTTTCCCAGTGATTCCAGGAAAATCCTCCAGTAGCACTGGAGAGGCAACACGCAGGGGGCCAGTGGCAAAATTTGGGAATGTTGTGACCTCAGAGTGGTGACTTTGCACCTCTTGCTCCCTTCCCCTTGGCATGAACTCTGCACCACTCCTGAGCTCTGGAGCATTCCCAGCAGGAATTTTCCCTGTCCCAGGAGGAATTCTGAGCTGTGGCGGTGTCCCAGGAGTGTCCTTGGAGCTCATCCCTGCAGGATGAGGCTGCTCAGGGAGGGATCTGTGTCCCCTGGCTGGCACAATCCTGCTGGGAATGTGACAATATCTCTGTTTTCCTCCCCCGATAGAGAGGGAAATGAGGCACAAGCTGGAAAATAAACCCAAATAGACACATAGACCATCTGCCTCCTGAGAACTTAAAATCATGGAATTAAGGTTGGAAAAGACCTTTGACATCATCAAGTCCAAGCTCCAATGTTGATAAACATTTGTGGTTTGAGACTGGATGGTGCTTCTCATCCCAGGACTGAAATTATCTGGGATAAGAAAAAACCCAGGAATTTCCTTCCCCCAGAGGAAGGATGGTGAATGATAAATATTTCCTGCATTTCCCAGTCCTGCAGGAATGTCATTCCCCCCACCACCAGGCTGATTGTGGGATTTTCAGCTGCCTTTCTGCTCAGGGGGCAGAGCTGACAGACAAAACACGGAAAACGAAGCGGTTCAGGAGAACTTCTGGAATATATTCCTGAGCTTTCTCATCAAACGTGGCGATGTTTTAATCCCGTGCTTAATGTTCACACAGTTTTATCTCCATTTTCCATTCTTTAGCAGCTCCTGCTGCGTGGGGCTGGTTGTTATTAGAGCACATCCCAGGGCCTGAGGCACTTCTTTATCCACACAAAATGGGAAAAAATCACCTTTCTTTTCCACCAAAGGGGGAGAAGTTGCTGCACACAGCAGGTTTGATAAAGCAGATGTTGTAGAAGTATCTCCTGGCTGGCTGGAGCTGCTTTTAGGGTCCTCATGTGGGGGGAAAAGTGCTGTTGAGCATTAAAAATCCTACTGGGAAGCCCATCTCATTTTCACTCCTAACTTGGAAAGCTCAGCCGCTAAAAATAGTTTGTCTTGTTTAAGGAACGGCGCGCAAAAAGCCCTGAAATTCCCTCGCCGTTTAAAAACACGGAGATGAAACACTGGGAATTACGAGTAGACAATATGAATGGTCTGGTTCAGCAATTTATCAGCCCCCTCTTCCCAGCTCTTCCCTCCGTGAGCTCACATTTCCATCAGGGGTGACAGCAGAGCAGGAGAGGAGGGCTCCACACCAATCTCCTGCCCTTCCCTGCCATGACAGATCCCTCACGAGGGATGAGCCATCCCGATATCCCCTTGATTTATGCCCCAGCTGGAAAAATGAAAATAAGGCTCCCAGGAGCTCCTCCTGATAAATCCCAGCCTTATCATCCCAGCCCCACCGAGGTCACTCCTTTTCCCCCTGGAGATTGGCAAGGGCCAAGGAGATATTAAGTGGGCCAGGATATTGATGGGAATAAATGGCAGCCTCTTTAGGAGGATTAAAGGGAAAAACTTCGGGAATGATAAAAAAGACAACGCTTGGAATTCCTTTTGGTAAGAAATTAAGGGAGATAAAGCCAGCGTGATGCAGGGATGGAGGGGAGGGAAGGGGGGAAATGCTCCGACGTTTCCCTTGGAGAACCAACGGCGCTGGAATACCGAGGGCAGCGTTTGGGGACAACAAAAGTCAGCCAGCACAATGCTCTGGTTTCCAGGGAAACCCAACCTTGGCCTTTGGTCCCATATTTCAGCGGGTTTCATTATCCTCCCCGGGTTTAGGATAATGAATTGGCTGTTGATGGATGCTGCTGCCCTCCCTCACCGAGGTTTCCGCTGTTTCCCAGTCCAGGCGGGATGCTGGGATCACTGGAGGAGGACTGGGAGCACCAGAGGCAGGGGTGTCTCTTTGGAGGGGTTTCTTTTCCATCCACATTGTGGAATTGTGGAGGGAATCAGCTGAGTTTTATTTTGTTCTCTGCATAAATAAGACAGGCTGGGAAAGCTGGGAATGTTCCCCTGGAGAAGGGAAGGATCCAGGGAGAGCTCAGAGCCCTTCCAGGGCCCAAAGGGGCTCCAGGAGAGCTGGAGAGGGACTGGGGACAAGGAATGAGGGACAGAACACAGGGAATGGCTTCAAACTGGGAGAGAAGAGGTTTAGGTGGGATATTGGGAAGGAATTCCTGGCTGTGGGGGTTGTGGGTGAACAAAGGATGCTTGGAGAGGATGGGAACACATTCCCCTCCCCAAAATCCCTGTCTGCTCCTCCCCAGCCTCGAAAAGACCACTCATCCTTTAAATCTTGGCCAACTCCTCTGCTCTTTTCCTTCCCTTTTTTTCCAAACACCCTCAGGCAGTTTTTTCCCTGAGTCACTTGGCAGCGTGGGCCAAGGTTTGACAAGTGACTCATCACTCGGAGTGCTGAGGCCACGAAATGTTATTTTAGAAATTAAACACTCGACACTTTCAGAAAACAAATCCCTTTAAGGTGTCTCCCAAAGTGGCTCCTAAAAGGAAAATGTTTGCAATTAAGTCACTTCCCAAAAATGTCGCCTTCTGTGCTGAGTGGCTGAGCCTCTTTCATCTTGCCTTTGTAAATATTGGTGGTGGATTTGGGGGAAACTGGAGAAAAATTCACCGTTTCACCTCATAAATGAGCTGACAATGGAACAATTTGCTGGAAAAGTGCAGGTTCTATTTTCCCTGTTAATTACGTGGCTTGTGATTGTTGGAATAGCCCATAAAATCCCAAAGAATCCCAGATCAAATCCCATCTGGGTTTGGATGGGGATGATTGGGGTCTGTGCAATTATGGAAATCCTTGAGCCCACAATTCATACTTCAGGCTGCTTCTTTGATGCTTCCCACATGTATTTAATTTTGCAAATCACACATTCCCATTTTTCCCTGATTTTTTTGTATCCTTTTCTTCTAAACCCACCAAAATAACATCATTATTAAAGGGATCCTCATGTGATGCCTTCATTCTGAAACAAACCCAAGGGGACAAAGTTCAGAGCAACCCAGAACTGCTCTTGATTTACTGCAAATATGATTAAAATTTTATCTGAGGGCTTTTATTTTCTGAGGCTTTTTTTTCTCCCTCTGTACTTTGCTGCTCTGTGTTTTCATCCAGCACATAAAAGAGGCTTTTTGGGGTTGTTTTTTTTTTCCAGCAGTTTAGCAGTGCAAAGGTGCTCGCCGAGGATTTAAATTCTCTGCAAGCTTCCCCCTCAGTTAATCACGATTTTTTATCATCTTAAAAGCAAAGGAAGGCTGGGTAATAAAGGGCAAGAAATGCAAAGTGCAGCACGCTCGGAAGGGTCACCCTGCGGAATTGGGATGAGTTACAGCCAATTCCTCCCCGCTGGGACATCTTGGCTTCTCCAGCGGGAAGGTGCCGGGTTTGTTTGGATTTGTAACCACCCCAGGTTCCAGGATAAAGCCTTTTCCCCTCACATTTTCATTCCTTAACTCCTTGGCTCCGCTATCCTTGGAAAAGGGAGGGTTTAGAAACGGATTCCAGGAGCTGCTGTTTCATCTAAACCCCGCCGTAAAATGTCACGTAAACAAAGGTAAAATAACAAACAGCCCTGGAAATCACTTAACGAGGCTTTCTGCAGCTCTTCCTGGGAATTTCAGGTGCCTTTAAATGAAACTGAACAGCAAGAAGCCTTTTATTTTCCTAATGTTTCCAACAGCTCTGGCTGTGGATTCATCCTTCATGGAGGCCTGTGGCTTTTACATGGCTGGCATGATGATTCTCTCGTAGAAATGATAATATCCTGGCTTTTATGGGCAATTCCAGCTGTCTGAATCCTGGTTTTTAATCATTCTTCTCTCGTGGAGAAGGAAATTGGAGAGAACCAAGCTTGGGCAGGCCTGAAAACGTTCAGTTTTGGGATAGCTGTTTCTAACACATGGAATTTCAACCCAGAGCTGTGTTTTCCACCATTAGATCAGGTGTAATACTAATACTAATAAATACTAATACTAATACTAATACTAATACTAATACTAATACTAATACTAATACTAATGCAATAATTATAATAATAATTGTAGGAACAAAAGTATTTGTGGTTTTGGAATCCAGCATCTCCTGAGTGAGCATTCCCAAGTGCTCTGCAAAAATGTATTCCATCCCTCAGGGGTCCCTTGGGAGGAACATTTCCATTCCAGAGCTATGGACACTTAGGAAGGTTGACAATAAATACTGGAATTGGGTCCTGGCTGGGATACCTGAAGATCCCTGGCTGATGGGAGAAGGGGAGGAAAGGGATGGCAGAGAGGGAAGATCCGTGAGGAAAATGCAACTGCTGCTGTGCTTTTCCAAAGGAAGTGCATTTCCCCCTTTGGTTTTGCTTCCCTCGCTCCCAAAGAGTTCAGGAAAACCAGATTTCCTTACTTCCAGCTTTGGATCACAGATATTCTCGGCTAAACTGGTGGGAATTGCATTAAATTAGGGATAAAGTCTGTAACAGCTTTTGCATGCTGGTGCTTCCACAGGGAAGCTCATTTTTCCCTTGGAAATGCTCATTGTCCTTTGGAAATGCTCACATTCCCTGGAATAACTGATCCATGAGAGGAAGAGTTGCTGGTCCTCCAACTGCAACTGGCAGCCCTCGGGAGAGCCACAAATCCGTGGGGTTTCCCACTGCCAGAGGAAAGTTTGGATCACCAACCCAAGGAAGGCTGGGTCAGTCCCAAGCTCAGCATTCCCTGCAGATCCTGGCATGGCAAACTGGGATAAAACAGGAAGCCACTCAGACTGCAGTGAACTCATTACTGTTTTTGGGGAAGGGCATTAATTAACTCCCAATGGGATAAGCTGGGTAAATCAAACATGACGAGCAGCTTCCCCATGGAATGGGTGATCCCAAGGATATTTCCACGCAGTTGCAGTGGGGCAGGGCTGTCCCCTGGCGTTCCGTGGAGCCATCCAGGTTGTCACCTCCAGGAATTTGTGTTTCAGGGCTTAGAAATCATTCCTGCCTTGCTGGAGAGATGGGCCGGCTGACCATGGATGATCCAGTGGGATTGGTGATCCTGCGAGCCCTGCTAAAGGATCCTAATGACCATTCATTAATTAACCCTGGGAATCCAGTGCTGCCCATGCATTCCCAATCCCTGAGGAGCTGGAAATTTTGCTGCCAGCTAAGCTTCTTCCTTTCCCAACCACGGAGAGGAGATCTTGGAAGAAACCCCGTAGGAGGCTGCTCCGGGGGTGGATTCCCGAGCAAAGCGCTTCCATGCTAAATAAAAAACCGGGAAGAAGCATCTTCTATGGAGGATCCAGGGGCTGGGCTGTGACTCAGGAGTCCTGAATGGAAAAGCTGCTGCCATCTGGCTTTATCTCAGCACCCTGCCTGAGTCAGCCCCGCCGTGCAGGGACAAACTGCCCCGGATTCAGCAGGGACAAACTGCCACGGATTCAGCAAGGACAGACTGCCACGGATTCAGGAGGGACAAACTGCCACGGATTCAGCAAGGACAGACTGCCACGGATTCAGGAGGGACAAACTGCCACGGATTCAGCAAGGACAGACTGCCACGGATTCAGGAGGGACAAACTGCCACGGATTCAGCAAGGACAGACTGCCACGGATTCAGGAGGGACAAACTGCCACGGATTCAGCAAGGACAGACTGCCACGGATTCAGGAGGGACAAACTGCCACGGATTCAGCAAGGACAGACTGCCACGGATTCAGGAGGGACAAACTGCCACGGATTCAGCAAGGACAGACTGCCACGGATTCAGGAGGGACAAACTGCCACGGATTCAGCAAGGACAGACTGCCACGGATTCAGGAGGGACAAACTGCCACGGATTCAGCAAGGACAGACTGCCACGGATTCAGGAGGGACAAACTGCCACGGATTCAGCAAGGACAGACTGCCACGGATTCAGGAGGGACAAACTGCCACGGATTCAGCAAGGACAGACTGCCACGGATTCAGGAGGGACAAACTGCCACGGATTCAGCAAGGACAGACTGCCACGGATTCAGGAGGGACAAACTGCCACGGATTCAGCAAGGACAGACTGCCACGGATTCAGGAGGGACAAACTGCCACGGATTCAGCAAGGACAGACTGCCACGGATTCAGGAGGGACAAACTGCCACGGATTCAGCAAGGACAGACTGCCACGGATTCAGGAGGGACAAACTGCCACGGATTCAGCAAGGACAGACTGCCACGGATTCAGGAGGGACAAACTGCCACGGATTCAGCAAGGACAGACTGCCACGGATTCAGGAGGGACAAACTGCCACGGATTCAGTGGGGACAAAGGAAGGGTGGCATCACCTGGCACATTCCCAACAGGACACCCCGCCTGCCCTTTCCCCTTGGATGCAGCGGGCAGAGGGCTCGGGAGGGCTGGGAAAGCTCTGGGAAGCTCAGGAAGGTGGCATTGCCCCTGGAAGTCCCTGGCATGATCCGTGTCCTCGTTTGTTGTCCATCCTCTTCCTGCTGAGCCCGCAGGCTGAGGTGGACTCTGCTGCCAGTCAGCCACGGAAACAAACTGGGAAAATACACAAAAATGTCAGAGTTAATGGAGTTTCATTCCAGACTAATCCAACATTTGCATTTTTCTAACTTTAGTAATTTCCCAGACTTTGGATCTGGCTTCAATGAACACATAATTCCTTGTTTTCCTGATGAGGAGGGTGGATTTCAAAAAGCTCCCTCCACGCAGTGAATTCAAGGGGAAATGCTTTTCCTTCATATCAATCAAGCTCTTTTAAACAACTCAAGTTCATTTCACGCTCTTCTTCTTGATTTCTGTACCTCGTGATCAGCAGGGAAAGCAAAGCTCGGAAAATAAAACACAGTTTGTTCGGCAAAAATAGAATTTGCAGAAGCAAAATGGAATTTTAAAGCTGGTGCCTCCCTTTGTCCTGGTTTTTGGGAGGAATAGGCAGGAGAGGGATGGAATTGGGAGGATTTTATCCTGCTAATCCGGGTGCCCACTTGAAATGCCACTTCCAGGTATCCTGGGTGCTCTTTTCACCTCCAAAAGTCAAAGCCCATCCAAAATTTTGGCCAGCAGTAGGAAATGCTTCATTCCCTAGGGGAGTTTGGGGTGCCTGGTCCCAAATCTTTGGCATATCCAGGGACTGGTTAAAGCTGATTGGATTTCTCCTGGAGAGGTTGGTGAACCTTGGGGTGGATTCCAGGAGAGGTTGGAGAGGATGGAATAACAGAACCATTAAGATTGGAAAAACCTCCAAGCAGATTCCATCCCACATATCTGCTGAAGGTGAGGATCAAGGGACAAGATTCCTTTAATTATCCCACTGGTGTCAGACCCGGATTATGGAATATTCCCTGCATCCCCACTCATGCTGAGGGTGTCGGGAGCTGCTTTCCAATATAAAAAATCTTTGATTCCTTGGGATTCTGCCATTGGGAAGGCAGATTTGGGCTAGGAAGAAGGGGCAAAAAAAAAAAAAGAAAAATATAGGGAAGAAAGTACACACAGGACTAGCCTATGGAATGATGGAAAGGGGCTGAGTGTCCATGGTCATCCCAAAAATCTCTACTCTGATGTTTTTGCATTTTGGGGAAGCAAGGAAAGCATCTCAGATCTTTGGATAAAAAGCTTCTGCTCTCTCCATAAATGGAACTCTGTTTTTGTTTGTTTTTTTCTGGGAAAAGCTCTCTTTGCACGCTGGAAAATAGGATGCATTTCCCCTTTTCCCGTCTTCATTTATCTCGGCACAATTCTAATTGTTCCTGTAAACCCCAATTCCCGGAGGGCACTGAAACCAAAGGGACCCTTTCCAATTCCAAACCAACGCTCCATTGTGTCCTTAAATCTCTTTCTTAGCCACCGTTTCGGAAACCTGCCACCCTTTTCTTTGATATTCCCGCTTATTGCTCATGAAAGCAGGAAAAGGAGGCTGCTCCTCTCCCTTCTTCCCTTCTCCAAGACACAAAATGAGCAACCTCCTTCCCGGCTTTTGTCAATGATCGCCGGCTGTCATCTCCTATCAAAGCCCTTCCAGGAGTGACAGAGCAGAAAAAATAGGAAAGGACCAGGAGAGGAGCATCCCATTCAGCACGGAGCACTCAGCACCCACGCCTGGCTGCCCGAGAGGCAGCTCTGCTCCCGGGAAAAGCCGCCAAAAAAACAAAGGGGAAGCGGCAGGAACGCCACGGGGTCCATCCGCTGCTCATTTCAGCAGCGCCGGGATCCCAAATGGACTCAGGGGTGGAGGCTGGAATGAGCACGGGCCAGGGAACGCAGGAGCAGGGCGATATCCCGCCTTCCTTAATGGGTTTTTGTGTTTTCCTTGCGGGCAGCCAAGTGTCCCGATGTTTTCCTGGCGGGATCCGTCTCACCGTGGGGTCGTGGCTGGGACCCTCCCGGCGTCGAAGAGCGAATTCTTCACGGGCCAGATGCTGCCACCTTTATCCTCTCTAAGTGGTGCCTCTGCCAGCCCCATCCAACGGGAATGGGCTCGGCAGGGATGCGGGAGCCCGCGGGGAGCCCCTCGGAGCCGCGGCCTCTCCGTTGCTCATTTTAATGGGGATTTATTTGGAGCAAACCAGGGAATTTCTCCTCCTCCCTTAAGTGAAGGGGTAAAAAACAGCGACCCAGAAATGGCAGCTTCTTCCTAACTGTAATTCATGGATGTTTTTTGTGCAGGATTTTTTGGCTAATTGTGGCATGAAAGAGCAGCTATCCCTTTCCAAAGTGTTTCTCCATCCTTCAGTAAGTTCATTAACTCCAGGTCCCACATTTAAGCAGAACTCCTTTTAATCTGCCGTTTTTGAAATTTTATTTTAGCAAATTTTTTGGCAGCACTTTAAATATTCACCTCGAAACGTCTCCCTACTTCTCATTGCCCTTTTCCAAAGTCTTCCCACCCACTGCCTTTCCCAAATAAGTTCTTAAAAAAGAAAAACTTAGTGCTTTTTTAACCATTTTCCTGGAATAAATTCCAGCAAAAGAGTAAAACAGCAGGAGGGCGTCACTTTTTCGGTGCTGCCTTGGACTATTATTGCAAAGTTGAGTGGAAAATCATCAGATTTCCATTTATTTCCTCATCTAGCAGGAGTCAGGAGGATCGTTCCCAGGTACAATATGGAAATCAGTGATGGAGGATTTCAAGGGATTTCAGGAAATCTTGAAGATCTACCTCATTAGGTGAATTGAGTGATTAGTACCTGCAAACTGGGAAGGAAAGATGGAAAAATCGTGGAAAACCCATAAAATGTCTGCCTTTCCTCTGTGTCATTTACATGACTTTAGGGATTGATAAGGGAAGAAAAGAAAGAGGGAAAAATGGGAAAAAAGGCAGCCAGCTCATGGAAAAGCCAAGAGCTGGGTCAAGGACCCATTCCTGTCTTTTTCCATACAAGGAGTTCTTAAATACTTTTATCCCAGGCTGAGGGCAACATTTAGGGAAAACTCCTTTTATTCCGCCATTTTCTTCCCTTGTTTTAGTAAATTTTTGGCAGAAATTTGGAAATTCACCTTGAAATCGGGCTGCACTTCGATTTTCTGCTCCCCTTGTACTGGTAAGAGACTTGAAATCAGGGTTGGGTAGCGTTTGCAAAGTCATGAAAAAAATTAGGGAATTTTTGGCTTTAAGATGGACACTGTTAAAGTTATCCCAATCCAAGGGGAAAGAAAGGACATGTTTTGGGAAGCAGGACATTGGCTGGCTTTGTATTTGCCATGGAAGATTTTTAAAGCCTGATGTATTTATCTTAAAAGATAATCACAGAGTATTCCAAATTGGAAAGGATCCACAAGGATCATCAAGGGCAACACTGGGATGGATCCCACAATTTTGTCCATTTTATCTCCAACCTACTGAGGTCATGTGGGATGATGGCCAAAAAAAAGAGGGGAAATGGGGCTGGCTGCCCTTCCCAAACCATTTTTCATGTCCCCAGATATTCTCCTTTTTCCCAACTCATCCCCAGCTATCCTGGTTGCCCGTCCCGCATTCCCGCTCTTCCGTTGCCTTCCGATCCGCCCCTCAACGGGAACATTTTCCATGTCTGTCACGGGCCCGCTCTCCTGGAGATTGCCTGGAGGCTGAACTTTGGTGTAATAGATTTTGACACCCCATATGGCCCTCGCGGCTCTCCGCGGCGCGAGCTGAAATCCCGCTCGCGCTGTTGGCAGCCCCAAATATCCGGGAGCAGCCCGGCTCCCCCTCTTCCACGGCGATATCCGCGTTTGGGAGGATTAATGTGCTGATCAGGCGCTGGCAAGGAGCTGCAATCAATGACCTAATAGGTCTTTCCATGCCTAATTCCCGTGTTTGATTGGGAGGGATTCTTCGTCGCCGCGGCGCAGATTTGTCGGAGCTGTCACCGCCGAGGGGAGGCGGGAGAGGTGGCACTAACGGTGTCATCTAAATCCATCTTTTTTTTTGGCACCTCTGCCCCTGCGAATCACGAGGACCATCTGGAGAGTGGGCACGCTGCCACGCCGGCAGATGGGCAGGGGTGTATCGAGTTACGAGCACGTGGATGATTATCCAAATGTGCTGCTGGGCGAGCGTTTCCAGCAGGAATAGCCAAACAGCTTCCTGGGTCCTGCATCCGTAGGTAGAAAGGAGCTACTCAGCTCCCAAAAAAAACCCATCCGAAATTCCATCCCTGGGGGAGGAAAGGCAGGGATTCTCCCTGGATGCTCTGCTGGGTGCTCGTGGTTTGGCAGCACCACGGGATCCTCCTGGAGCCACAGCCCCCATCCCGAGGTTTCAATGGCCAACAATTCCACACACAGTTGGGGAAAAGGCTCATGGTTAGATATGATTTTATATACATTAAAAATACAGAATATATCTAATTATAATTCCTAATTATCGTGGCTTCGTTCCATCCCAACGGGAGCATTTGCCTCCAGGCCTCGTTCCTGCAGCTGGGACACAAACACAGATAAGGCTCAGTGTGCTGCCACGGAATATTTTTAGCAGGTCATCCATTGCTCCAGAATTTCTGCTTTCCCACGAGAGGTGAAAAGCTGTTTTTCCCCTCGCATCCAATTTATTTCTTTGGAATTCAAGCCAAGCCAAGCACTTTCCACCTGGGGACAGCGTGAGTCCCTGGAGGTGGCTTTGCTGTGGATGGGGGCCCTGGGGGTCATTTTTTCCTTCTCCTCACACTCAGCCCCTTTGGTTCAACCGAATTTTGTGGATTTAGCTGCAAGGCACAGATGCAGAAAATCCTCAGTGCCCATCCAGTTTGGAATCGTGGCTCTCTGGAGAGCAGGGAAAGTGGTGAGGATGCTGGTGGTGCTGCACTCATCCAAGGGGGTGCATCAGCAGGGGCTCCCTGCCATCCCAAATCCTGCCCGGATTTATCCTGGATCCAAGCTGGAGCTGAGGTGGCTGGGCCTGGCCTAATGAGCCTGGCCTAACGAGCCTGGGCAGCTCTGGCTCCTTGTAGAGCCAGGCCCGCTCTGCAGGGCAGGATATAATTCCCAGGAATCCCATCCCAGTGGAAATTCACTGGAATGGCATTTTTAATATGCAACCAAGGTGCTCAGAGTTTAGATACTGCTTAAATGAGAATTGCAGCAGGAAAATTGAGTTATTCCAACTGATCTGGAGCTCCAGGAGCCCTCCTGGGATTCGGATCTGGGCATGTGGGGAGGAGAAGCATCTCCAGCAGAGCTCTGATCCTTGAAAAACAGGAAAAAAGTCTTGCAAAAGTGTTTTCTTTCCCTCTGGAATACCTGAGCAGAGCTGGATTGACGAGGGAATGACATTTTTCACTTCAGCGCAGTGGCCAGAGGGATCCATGTGGATGGACAGGATCCTGTGTGTGATGGGAAGGTTTTAAACAATTCCTGATTGGCCTTCCCAAATAAATCTCCTCCATCCTGTCTGATTTTAATTCCAGATCTCAATTAGAGCTTAGCCCAACGAAAAAAACCAAAAAACTGGGATGTAGAATTAAATGGGAGTTGCCCCCAAGTCTCCAGACTTCAGTGGAGCCCCTCGATGTGGAGATGGTTTTCCCACCACAAGCTGGGCAGATTTGTCCCTGTTTTATGGGGACTAATTCTCCAAAGGCCCTTGGCTACAAGCAGAGAGTTTAATTGTAATAAACCCCCCCTGGAATGTCCCTACTCCGAGTGCATTTGGAATTAGGGAAGCCAGGGAAGCAGCTGCTCGTAAATCAGAGGGAGAAGCTGCAGGGTCCCCCCTCATTTTCCCAGTCCAAGCATTGACCTGTGGGATTTGGCACTTTGGGAGAGTGGGATAGAATATCCTGATTCCATGATTCCTAAATCCATGCTTTTAGCCATAACAACAAACAGCCTGGAGTAAAAGAGGGTGATAACCCCATCCGAAGTAATTTATTAACAAAAGTCCTTCCTCTGGAATTTCTTTAAACTCTGTGTGGCTTTTTCTGCTGCCAAATTCACTTTGTGCTGTTGAAAATTAATTTAGATTTTTTTTCTCCCCTTATCAAGATTGTTATTTTCCACTTGGCAAGCCCTGAGGTTCTTCCGTTTCTCCTAATGGAGCCTGAAATTATTATGGGGTTGTTTATTTATCTCGGATGTTCATCATGATTAAAAAATCAGCCCATTCCTTGGATCTGGATAATTTGGGGGGATATTAACAGGGAGCTGATGGGCTGGTTGAGCTGCCCAAGTCCCAGAGCTCTTCCCTGCTGTCACCTTCCCTTTCCAAGGGAAAGAAATCATGGAATGGTTTGGGTTGGACCTTAAAGATCACCCAAAAGGGAGATGTTTGCTGAAGTTGGACCAAAATGTTCCTGGGCATCCTTCAGAGCTTGGAATGATGCTGATGGAAATCCTATCCGTGGACACAGGATAGTTTGTCCTTGGATTTGGGAAAATACTCCTCTGCTCTCCCAAAGCTCCAGCTCCACCCATTATCCCTATAAACCTGGAGTTGGGATTTTCAGGCATTTCACAGCTCCAAGCCCTGGCTCCATCTGTGCCAACCTCTCCAGCCCTTGGGCCAGCCACATTCCTGGAGCATTTCCATGGGTAAACAGCCAAATTGCAACACTTCTCTGGAATTTCTATAAAATTCTGATTAAAAAACATAGGGATAAACCTCAGCATTCCTAGTGGGACAGATCCCTGTGACCTGAGCAGGAGACACACCCTGTGACAATGGATTTTTCTGGGAGCAGGAGTTGGGCTTTGCACCACTTCCCTTCCCTCCATCCATAAATGATCCCAGTCCTTTTATCCCCCTCATCCCTCCCGGAGGGCTTTGCTCTTGGCATCCACTCCGTAAGGATTTCCCTCCCAAACAATCTTGGAGCAAATGGATAAAGCCCTAAAACTGCCCCTGCTCCAATTTCCCTGTCCCCTGGAATATTTTTGGGAAGCCTAAGGAAGGCCATGCCCAGAGCTCCCTGGGGTGTCCAGGACAGTTGGTGTCGGCTGCTTCCCACCCCAAGGAATCTCTGGAGAGGAGCAGAGCCTGGAGCACCCAGAGGAAACCTCAGCAGCCCATGGGATTCAGCCAGGAACCACCACAGGGTGATTTGCATGCCCAGGATGATCCATGGGAAGTTAAATTCCCAGGATTTCTCCACAGCAATGGCTGGGATTCATCCTGAACCTTTGCAACAGTTTTACCTCTCACATTTTGAGTGCAGGGATTTCTTCTCAAAACAGAGAAACTTCTGAGTTTCCTGAGCAAGTGCAGTTTATTTTCTGATCTTCTACAAAGGCAGGGAGAGGATGGATCCCTCTTACAGATGTTTGCAGTGATTTCTGCTGATCAGACTCTTTAAGGCTTTATGGACAATAAAATTCTGCCAACCAGATATTTATGTTATTAAACCAACCCTGAGCTAATTGGTGTCATTACGGAGTGAAGTTCCTTAGCCAATCACCTCTGAACACCCAAACCTCACAGTGCCACATTCTAAACCCTCTTGGTAATCTTTATAACTGCTTTTGCTTTGTCTGTGACTTTTAATCTCTAAAACTAAACTTTCCTCTACTCAACTCGACACACTCTGCTCTAAGTTATAAACCTACATTCGTCCTTTACCAAAAACCTTCTTTTACCAAATTTATAAAGGAGATTTATTCGAGGGATTCTTCCCACATCTCTTCACCTGGATCGCTTCCCCCATTCCATCGCTGCCCACATCTGAGGAAATCTCAATTTTGTGGAAGCTCCAACAAATCCTTCATCCCAAGACACCCCAGAGAAGCCCAAAACCGAGGGCTGGGATGGACTGGGAGCACAGAGAGGGGCTCTCCCTGCTTGGAGCTCCATCCCAGGGACTATGGGGGATCTCATCCATGGGGGAGCTCTGGATTTTCCTGGATCCCTGTGATGCTGCTGGGTCACTCTGGACAGAGCTCCTGCATGGCAAGGGATGCTCTGACCCTCTCTGCAGGGATTTCCTGCCACAAGGCTCATTTCCACATCCAGGAAAAGAGTAATTAATCCACAAACAGCACACAGATCCATTTATTCCTTTAAGGAACGGATCACGGAGCGGGAATTGCTCCGTGTCCCATTGTGCCTCATCCTCACCATCCCACGGCCATCCTGGTCCTTAATCACAGACCCCAAAAAGCTGGAGTCATGTCTCATGAATTCCCTTTGATCCTCAACAGCCGGATTCACGCTCTTTCAGACTAAGTTTGACGGATTTTTATTCCTCTTTCTCCTCAGAAAATCCTTTTTAGCCGAAATTTTTCCCTGCTTGTAAAGTGTCCCATTATAGCGCTGCGGGCAGGAGGAGATTAATGTCAGCTCCCATTTATGCATCCTTATGGATCAGAAGAGCCCTTTGTAATTCCCTGTTCTTTTGGGGGGAATGGGATTAAGATTTTCCTATTCCAAAAATATCCCCCGTTGTCGCTTCCCGGGTTCCGGCTTTTAGGGAAATTCCCTTTGCCATAAAAAGTGATTTATTTTCCTTGGCCTGCTGTGAGGCAGCTGAAGTGGGTGATCCCTGCCAGACCCATGAAATGATTCCCAATGTTGACGGAGAACTTTATTTTGTGGTTATAAAAGCAGGAGTTTCGGGATTTGCTGGAAAGGCCTCGTTCCCGAGGCTGGGAGGAGGCTCTCCAGCAGGACCCATGTGGATGCAATAAGGAGAGGAATGCTCTTGGAAAAGGCAGCTTGGAGGATTTACTTTGGCATCCTTTGGGTGGCCTGGGAAGGGTGGGAAGCTCTTGGGAAGCGTTGGGCTCGGGGCTCGTCTCTGGCTGGGAAAGGGAAGTTTTGTGGTGTGGTACCAGGACACTCTGGCTCCTTCCCACCCCTCTGGATGCTCTGGAGGAAAACTTCAGCTCCTCATTTCCCTCTGGAATGGGAATGTGAAGCTCTTCTGTAGATCTTTCTCCAGGGAAATTGAAATCCCTGCTTGCTCCCACTACATCCAGATCTGCCTCGGTACCAGATCATCCCAGCTGGAAAATTACCGCCAGAACTTTCTGTTTTCACATTCCTCTGGATGCTGCTGGAGGAAAACATCCAGCTCCCCTTTTCCCAATGCTCCAATGGGCTGGGAATTGCAGTGGGATGTCTCTCCTGTAAATCCTTCATTTGGGAAACACACTCCACTTCGGATCTGCCTCGGTACCAATACTTGGGATCATCCCAGCTGGAAAATTGCCGCCAGAACTTTCTGTTTTCACATTCCTCTGGATGCTGCTGGAGGAAAACATCCAGCTCCCCTTTTCCCAATGCTCCAATGGGCTGGGAATTGCAGTGGGATGTCTCTCCTGTAAATCCTTCATTTGGGAAAACTCTGCTCCCTCCCCACTCCAGTCCAGGCCTGACTCAGTACCAGATCATCCCAGCTGGAAAATTACTGCCAGAACCTTCTGTTTTCCCAGTCCTCTTGATGATGCTGAAAGAAAACATTCATGTCCCCATTTCCCAATGTTCCAATGGATGGGCTGGGAATTGCAGTGGGACATCTCTCCTGTAAATCCTTCACTTGGGAAANAAACCTTGCTCACTCCCCACTCCAGACCTGCCTCGGTACCAATTCTTGGACTGGAAAATTGTTGCCAGCACCTTCTGTTTTCACATCCCTCTGGATGCTGCTGGAGGAAAACATTCATGTCCCCATTTCCCAATATTCCAATGGGCTGGGAATTGCAGTGGGATGTCTCTCCTGTAAATCCTTAACTTGGGAAAACCTTGCTTGCTCCAGGCCTGCCTCAGTACCAATTCTTGGGATCATCCCAGCTGGAAAATTGCTGCCAGCACCTCCTGTTTTCCCACTAAAGCTGTTCAGTTTTGCTTTCTGCATCCAGCATTGATTTCTGTGGGAATTTAAGCTCAGTGTCACTCCCTTTGCTGCATGGATGATCCCAAACACCACCAGCAACCGCCCAGAGAAACCCAAGCGGGAAAGAATGACCCAAATCCAAGGAATGGCCTGGAAATTTGGATGTTGGTCTGAGCAACCTCAGCTGGATGAGTTCCTATCTCCTCATCTCTTTCAGGATCCTCTGCAGAGCTGGGACCAGGCAGGAGATACCTGGAATAGGACAATGTGGAATAAGGACAATCCCATGATCCTGGAATTTTGGGATCTGTGGGAGCAACAGCAATGAGGAGACCTCAGGAAGGAAACCTGGCTTGGATAAAGCCTTGATTAAAATAAAAAAGAGGGAATCTGCTGGTGATGTCCTGATTTTTTTCCTCTCTCTGAATCCCGGATTTTCACCTCACAGAGGTTAATGGCATTTTTTGGCTCCTTTTCTTCTTTTTCTAGAGGGTTTTCCCTCCCTGTGGTTTTTGGCTGGTAACTGCAGGATCGGGGCTGCAAAATCTCATGGATTTGGAGGTGGGTTTGGAAAGGATGCTCCAGAGAGGGAAGAAGNAGGAGAAGGAGAAGGAGAAGGAGAAGGAGAAGGAGAAGGAGAAGGAGAAGGAGAAGGAGAAGGAGAAGGAGAAGGAGAAGGAGAAGGAGAAGGAGAAGGAGAAGGAGAAGGAGAAGGAGAAGGAGAAGGAGAAGGAGAAGGAGAAGGAGAAGGAGAAGGAGAAGGAGAAGGAGATCCCAGAGATGTCTGGGCAGTGAGGGGTCTCCTTCCTCCTCCCCCAGCCCAATTCCCAGATCTCTCCCCACCCTTGGAGGTGCTGAATTCCCCCTCTGGATGCCTCCAGCTGGGAATTGGCACTGTGGGACACGAGGGAGAGTCAGGCAGTCCCAGGGACTCCCACAAACCCAGCCCTGGCTGCCTTTGATTTCCTCCCCTGAGGATTCCGTGTCCTCACATGAAAGGGAAGTGGGGTTGTCATTTTGTGAAGAGGGACTTGGGAACAAAGCTTGGACTCATCCCTGCCTGGGGAACCACTCCATAACGAGCAGAGATGGGAAAACTCAGCCCCAGCCTGGGCACAGAGTGGCCCTGGTTGCTTTTCCTCTCTCTTTTTGGTCCTTTTTTAAATTGCAAATCTCTCCAGTCCTGAACCTTCAAACAATTCCGTGTCTCCTTCCATCTTTTTACGTATTTAAGTGGAGTAATTTGTATATTTGGGGGTGGAAACTGGGATTTCTGCTGGGGATAATGGGGACACACAGTGAGGGGGGAGAGCTGACACCCCCTTATCACCCAGCTGTCAATATCTCTGCAAATATCAAACAAAAACCAGGAAAAAGAAATTATTCTAACTCCACCAGCAGCCCTCATCCCAAAATACAGCAAATTCCTTGATTACAGCCTCCCTGCAATTCCTCTGGGGTGAATTCCTCGTGGTGTTTGAATTCCGTGTAATAACGTTGTAGAAAATGCTCCGATTGAAAAATTGAGGGGGAAAAAAAAATAAGAAAAAAAAAAAAAGGAGAAAAACAGCAAGAAATCATCGACACAAATTGTTCTCCTGAGCTATTTTCCAAATGCTGCTCGGGGTGTGATTTCCTTGGCTGACATTAGGAACACTCACTGCTCACTTGAAAGCCAGGAGAAGAATTGCGGTTGTTAACAGCCATCTCCAAAAAGATATTTCAAATTATCCCAAATTACTCATCTGAAGGAGAAATCCGAGGATATTTGCTTTAATATCAGAGCTGCAGGAGGAGCCCATTCCCGGTTTCTACCTCTGACTGGAAATATGAGGAAAATACAAATTGAGTCCATATTTATTAAAGTCACTTCCCTCCTTTGGATCCCTTTTGCTGCTCACCAAAGGGGCTGGAAGGAGCTGGGAGGGCCCATCCTGGAGAAAAGGAGGATAAGAGGGATTTTACCCCCCTTTCCTGGTGTTTCCAAGCAAACTGACCCCCAAAAACACGAGGAGAACATTAATGAAACTCAGTATCAGTGCCCATGATGCCCTGAATCCATGGAAAATTCACCCCTCATCTCCTCAACCCACTGGAGAAAACTGCCACAGACATTTGGGATGGAAGGATCTGAGAGGATGGAATGCTTTAATTTGAAAAAAAAGAAGAATCCTGAGGCCAAGGGAAAAAAAAAACAAAAAAACCCAGGAAAAGTCAGAAGGATCTGTCATGGAATAACTCATTATGGAAGCGTTGTAGAGTCATTATTTTAAATAAGTGCATCTCATTCCAGAGGCTGGGATGGGGAGAGGGATGGATTTGCATTATTATTTATTCATGAGTTTTAAAAGGATCATTATTTCTGACGGACAGCTGCTGTCAAAAGATTTCTGGAGGGGAGCTCGTGTTTTCCCATAATAATCGTTAATCAATAACCATCGGGAAGCGGGGCTGGGAATTCCCCGGTTCCAGGATGCACAGATGCCCCTAATTAGGAACAATTTGGGAAAGCAGATCCTGTTCCCATTCCCTGGGACTGCACACGAGCTGAGCTGGCAGGTGAGCACCCCCTGTGGCTTCATCCCAAAAAACTGAGATCCCTGGAAGCGTCCCAGACCGGGTTTGGAGCAAGCTGGGATAGTGGAAGGGTGGATTTGTCCAGGGAGGTGATTTTTTTTTTTTTCCCCAATAATTCCTTTTGTAATTACCCAAAATTCCAGCTTGGAATGCCCCAGGTGAAGTTTCCACAGGGATTTGGAGCCCAGCTTTTCTCTCCTGTGCCAAATTCCTTCTTCTTCCCAAGGGCTGGCCAAGGATTCCCAGCTGTGCCAGGAATTCCTCTGGGCATCCAGGAATTATTCCCCAGCTCCTGCTTTTCCTGCTCCCCTCAGCACATCCCTGGCTCCATCCCTGCTGGGGAATTCCCAGGCGAAGCCTTCCCTCAAAACCTCCTTTTTTCACCCATAAATAAGCTCCAAACAATAAATTTTATTTGATTTTTTTTAGTACCAGAGTGGTACCAGATGTTTTTGGGATNTTTTTTTTTTTCCCCCCAATAATTCCTTTTGTAATTCCCCCAAATTCCAGCTTGGAAGGCCCCAGGTGAAGTTTCCACAGGGATTTGGAGCCCAGCTTTTCTCTCCTGTGCCAAATTCCTTCTTCTTCCCAAGGGCTGGCCAAGGATTCCCAGCTGTGCCAGGAATTCCTCTGGGCATCCAGGAATTATTCCCCAGCTCCTGCTTTTCCTGCTCCCCTCAGCACATCCCTGGCTCCATCCCTGCTGGGGAATTCCCAGGCGAAGCCTTCCCTCAAAACCTTCTTTTTTCACCCATAAATAAGCTCCAAACAATAAATTTTATTTGATTTTTTTAGTACCANAAATTTTATTTGATTTTTTTTAGTACCAGAGTGGTACCAGATGTTTTTGGGATACTCCTTGTCCACGTGCCCCAGCTTTGGAGCTCTGAGGAAAAAAGAAGGAGATCCCAAATCCCAGAGTGGGGAAAAAAAAAATCCTAAAAACCATTCCCAAACACACTACAGAAAAAATTCCCTCCAAAAAAANCCAATAATTCCTTTTGTAATTCCCCCAAATTCCAGCTTGGAAGGCCCCAGGTGAAGTTTCCACAGGGATTTGGAGCCCAGCTTTTCTCTCCTGTGCCAAATTCCTTCTTCTTCCCAAGGGCTGGCCAAGGATTCCCAGCTGTGCCAGGAATTCCTCTGGGCATCCAGGAATTATTCCCCAGCTCCTGCTTTTCCTGCTCCCCTCAGCACATCCCTGGCTCCATCCCTGCTGGGGAATTCCCAGGCGAAGCCTTCCCTCAAAACCTCCTTTTTTCACCCATAAATAAGCTCCAAACAATAAATTTTATTTGATTTTTTTAGTACCAGAGTGGTACCAGATGTTTTTGGGATACTCCTTGTCCATGTGCCCCAGCTTTGGAGCTATGAGGAAAAAAGCAGGGGATCCCAAATCCCAGAGTGGGGGAAAAAAAATCCTCAAAACCATTCCCAAACATATTACAGAAAAAATTCCCTCCAAAAAAACCCCAATATTCCCCAAGGTCACTCTTCCCTGGCTGCCCCCACCTTATCCAGGAGGGAGATGTGGGAGGGAAGGGAATTTCACAGAGGTTTTGTAACGGATTTGGAACTGGAATGCTAAACATTCCAGGATAATTTCATTTTTCATACATTTACACCCCGAATCGCTGCCTTCTCTGATAATAAATTGCATTTTCTGTGGTGCCACGAGAGGTTTTTAATGTTCCAGCCTAAAATCCGGGGGAATTGTGCCGGCAGGAAGAGCAGCCAGGAGTCACCAAAGCCCCAGCTCTTTGAAAGGGATGCTAAACTCTGATCATGAAAGTCTCCTTTGGAAAAAAAATATGTAAAAAATCCCGAAATTCTGTTCAAATGAGCTGCCTGGAATATTTGATGCCCTGACAACTGCACAGCCTCAAAGGCAGGCAGAGAATGGGCCTGAAATGCTCATTAAAATCCCAATAAAACCAGGCTTTAGGAAAAGAGGTTCTTTTCTCCCCAGCACCATGGGAGAGAGTGGAAATTCCGATTTTTATTTTTTTTACCCCCCCATCCTCACCTCGCTCCACTTCCAATCCCTTTCCCAGGCTGGGTTAACCCTCGCCGAGCTAAAAATGGGGAATTTTTTTTAACGTGGGGCATAAACCCTCGGAAGGTGGGAATGTGCTGCCTCCATCCCTGATTTTGGGGATTCCAGAGGCCACGGTGGGATCGGGATTTTGGGTTTTTTTTTTCTCCTGCTTTTCTCCAGGTGCTTCCAGAGCATCCTCAGGTGCTCCGGGAACGATCCCGCTCCAACCTCCGGCGTCATTCCCAGCCTGGCTCTATTAAAGCCTGGCCCGGAGCCCGAAATTTAATCCTGGGATTAAAGGCAGCGCGTTTGTCCTGCTGGGAACATCCACATTTTCTGAATGAGCGCGTCCCGCTCTCGGCTAATTAGGAGCAGGTTGATTGCGACATCTGTCACCTGCAGCTCCGCGATTTATCCCGGGGGCTGTCAAAAAAACCGGGAAGGAAGGGGCAGGATGCTGGAAAACGGCTGCTGGAGGGGGGAATCCCCTCTGGAAAAGCGGGGAGAGCGCGCTGGAAAAAATCCAGGCAATTAGAGGCATTGTGGTGGCCTAATTGCCTTGTTTGCCCAGGATTTTTTTGGGGAGATATCCATGGCAACCGAGGGAGAACTCGCTGGTTGTTGTGGCTGGAGTGCCTGGAGCTGCTGGGCTTCCTTTTCCCCTTGGATGCGGCCAATTCCAGCTTTTTTCCTGGATGGAATATCCTGGTTTAAAGCACTGTGAGCTCCAGCAGCGCTGCACCCACCGCCAGCCTGGCAAGGACAAGGATTCCTCTTCCTCAGGCTCTGGATTCCTCTTCCTCAGGCTTTGGATTCCTCTTCCTCAGGCTTTGGATTCCCCACTAGGATTTTCCAGATGATTAAAAAAAAAACCAACCCAAATCGTGCAGGATGTTATTTGCAAGGAGAGGTTGAATTCATCACGGGATAAAATTCCAGCAGGTTTTTCTCCCAACACAGGTTTCCAGGCAGATGAGGCGGGAAAAAATGGGATTTGAGAGGGTCATGGTTTAAAGGGTTTGTTGGGAGTCCCTAAACCTGCCCCGGGTGCTTTTTTGGGAGCTCTGGGTGGCAGATCCTCATTTCCCTGTGTTCCCCTGCCCCATTCCTTGCCTTCACCTCCCTGCCCGCCCTCCTCTGGATTTTGTTCCTGACATTTCCAGGCAGCTCTGATATTTTATTTATTTATTTATTTATTTTTATGTGGTTCCCTGCCAGGTTTTACCTTCCTGCTTCCAATTCCTGGCTGCAGGAGTGGGATTTGGGAGCAGGGCCTGGTTCAGGGTGGATTTCACCTGCTCCACAAATTCCTGGGGGTTTTCTCCTCTTCCCACACTTGCACAGGGACTTTCAGCACCACGAGGGTGTTAAATCCGAGGAATTATCTCCGTGTGCATGCAGCATCATTACCCTGACACTTGGCTATCCTCATGAGATGCAAGGAGCACTTGTAGGCATCTCATTAAAATAAATCAGCTTCAAATGGCACCAGAATTTTTTTTTTTTTTCCCCCATCTTTTATCCAGCCCGGAATCTTTCAAATTAAGCCACGTTTAAAATGCCAATATTGATTTTGGTGCTGGCTGATGGAAAGGCCTGGGTGAGGTTTGGGAAACGGGACGTGCTTTTAATTTAATTTAATTTTATTTCATTTCCTCTGTGCTGGGACAGCACCTTGCCATCAGCATTTCCTTGATTTGCACATCTGGAAGCAGGCAGGGAGCACAGCTGGGAAGAGCTGCTGGCCACTCCTGGTGCTTTCCTTGCCTCTGGAGAGCTCGGAAAAACCACCCTCACTGAGGAGTAATTAACAGGAGAGTTAATAAATCCACGCTGGAGACGAAATGGGAATCGTGGTACCAACAACCCTGAGCATATGGGAGAGATTTGGGAATTTATTGGGTTTTCAACAGCTGAGCCATTTGTGGGAAGGCATTTTTAGGGAAAAAGCTGCTGCAGGTACAGGTGGGAGCAGAGATTCCCTGGAGCAGAGGCTCCTTCCCATGCTGGATTTCCCAGGGCCCAGCACCATAAATTCAGAGAAGTTCAACAGCAAATATATTTTTAAAAAAAACCCAACGTGTGGGCAGAAAAATGAGGATTTCAGGCACCTGTGGAAATTTATCCAGGTGCTGAGGGAGGCAGGAGGAGCTGGGCCACGCATTCAGCTTGGATTTGGATCTGTGGTTCTGGCACGGAGACACGAGGAGCTCACGGAGAGGATTTTTAGCCATAAATAAAATGGAATTCCTGCACTTTTGGAGCTCACGGAGATGATTTTTAGCCATAAATAAAATGGAATTCCTGCACTTTTGGAGCTCACGGAGATGATTTTTAGCCATAAATAAAATGGAATTCCTGCACTTTTGGGTGAGGTTTTACCCACAGAGGGTTGGGGCTGTTGGCAGCTCAGTGTTGGAATTCAGAATATAGAGAATATTTTTCCGTATGTTTTAAAGGATTTGAATTTTTGGAAAAATATTGTTTTAACTTTCGTTTATAGAAAGGGTTTTTTAGGTTTGAGGATGAGATAGAATTTTTAAAACTGTAAGTTAAATAGTAGTATAATATGTAATTTATCACAGGGTGAGGAATGGAGATTTTTGGGTTTGTTAAAATGGTAAGTAAATGAAGATAAGATGGAGAATTTTTGTGATTTTGAGGGGGATTTTTCTAGTTTATTTTATATTTTGTAGTGTTCTAAGTCACTAAATGATCAGCTAGAATTTGTTGTAGTATAGTGTTATGTGTATAGAAGTTTAGCTAGCAATTGTATAAAAATAAAGGTGGAAAAATAAATAAATAAAAAGGTAGAAAAGCAGAAATTGTAAATAAGAAAAAAATAAACAACCAGAGAAAGAGACCAAGTGTGAGTCCAGCTCATTATTCCCAATATCCCAATATTTCAATATCCCACCCATCCCTGCCTTTTGGGTTCTCACCTTCTCTCCCTTGCCCGATTTAATAATCCCATTTTCCCTGCCCATCCTGGCTCACCTCACCTTGGCATGCCATGCAGAAATTCCAGGATTTTCCCTCATCCAGGATCTTTAAGCTGCACCTTTGCAGCCCAGCAAATCTGGTAAATATTGTTAAATAAATCAATCCTTGTTTGTGCGGGGAATTTTCCCTCAGGGCAGAGCCACAGAAATACCCGGACGAGGAAAAGCCTCCGGCAGAATTGAATTCACATGGAAAATAATCCCACAATAAACCAACACAATGGCTGGGCAAATAAAAGGGGAGGAAAAGTGGAGTTAAAATACAGCTCTATAAACCAGGAGCTATAAACCAGAAATCCCGGGAAAAGGAGGTTTTTTTTCCATGTATTTTTTCTGCTATATGGAGTCAGAGGTCACCTTAAATCAAGTCACTTAAATCAAGTCACTTAAATCAAGTGACCTTAAATAAATTCTGCTGGTGGAGGAGCAGAATCCCCATCATTCTGCCTTCCTAGGATCGCCCAAAACCTTGGAAAAACCCAGCCAGGTGGGCTCTGAAGG